>SJYO01050590.1:16551411-16885070 GCA_006410555.1 Capra ibex | reverse complement strand
CCAGTACCACCTCTCCAGACTGTCTTACACCAGGTGACCTCTTCCCTTACCGTTCGGTGAAGTCATAAGAACGGAACTCTTGGGGTACTTGTCATACTTTTCCGTTTTACTATCCTATGGTTTTCTCCTTGAGGGGTCCAGTAATCCACGGGTTATACGATGACCTCTAGTCACCTCTTTATTGAGGTCTTTCTTACTTCCCTACCTCGGTTTCGTTTTTGTTATGGGTCGACACCTACACTGACCACTATCTTCGTTCTAGGCTACGACATTTCTCGTTATAACGTATCCTTGGACCTTACAGTCCAGGTACTTAGTTCCGTTTAACCTTCACCAGTTTGTTCTATGCCGTTCCCACTTGCAGCTGTAAGATCCTTAGTCGCTTGATTTTACCTGACCTTACCCACTTAAATTGAGTTTACTGGTGATATAGATGATGACACCCGTCCTTAGGGAGTCTTCTTTACCTCATCGGTAGTAACAGTTGTTTTCTCAGGCTTTACGTAATGAACCTACGTTAGAGTTTTTACTGTCTTACTAGAGACAAGCAGAGGTTCCGTTTGGTGAGTTATAGTGTCCATAGGTTCAGATACGGGGTTGGTCATTACGACTTCTTTGACTTCAACTTGCCAAAATACTTCTGGATGTTCTGGAAAATCTTGATTGTGGGTTTTTTCTACAGGAAAAGTAATATCCCCTGACCTTACGTTTTCATCCTTCAGTTCTTTGTGGACCTCATTGTCCGTTTAAACCGGAACCTTACGCCTTACTTCGTCCCGTTTCTGATTATCTCAAAACGGTTCTTTTACGTGACCAGTATCGTTTGTGGGAGAAGGTTGTTGTGTTCTCTTCTGAAATGTGTGCCTGTAGTGGTCTACCAGTTGTGGCTTTAGTCTAACTAATATAAGAAACGTCGGTTTCTACCTCTTCGAGATATGTCAGTTGTTTTTGTTCTGGTCCTCGACTGACACCGAGTCTAGTACTTGAGGAATAATGGTTTAAGTCTGGGTTTAACTTCTTTCATCCCTTTTGGTGATCTGGTAAGTCCATACTGGGTTTAGTTTAGGGAATACTAATATGTCACCTTCCAATTTTAATAAAGGTATTATTACGGGTCTATATTAAACGGAAAACATTGATGGTAAGAGATTAAAAGTATTTTGTTACTATGGAGGGTCGGAACATATAAATTTATCTGTACATATATACAGAATATCTTCGTATAGGAACTGTTTATATTTTCCTATATATGATCCAACGATTGTTGTATATAGTACAAGGATGGACCACTCCTTCACTCCTCCATATTCCTTCTCCATCTCTCTTTTCGTCGTCTTTGTTTTTTATCGAATTTTTACCAATATACTAATGTAAGTCCATTTTACTACCCTTTTTTATATTTTCGAAAATTCTTCTTTTTTTGGTCTCGGGTTTGGTTAAAAGTTTTTAGTAAAGTGGATATCCAACAGTTTGAAAAACTCAGTACCATTGGAACATACACAATCAACGAGTCAGTACAGGTAGAGAAAAACTAGGGTACCTGACATCGGGTGGTCCGAGGAAACAGGTACCTTAAGAGGTCCGTTCTTATGACCTCATCCAACGGTAAGAGAAGAGGTCTCCTAGAAAGACTGTTTCCCTAGTTCGGGTCCAGAGGACGTACCACTCGTCTCAGAAATAGGTGACTCGGTGGTTGGAATCACGGACTGATTAAAAAAGTACTGTAAGAATCCGGTCCTCTTTTATATTCTCAAGACAATGTAGGTTTGTCGATAAATACAGAGTTGGTGAATTATCGGTAAACCTTACTATTAAGTGTATTTTACTTTAAAAAATAAAATAAGAATTCCTGTCAATGAATGTTTACTCTACACACACGGATGTCCAGTGATGGGTTGAGGAGTCTCCAACTTTTGAGTGAGAGTGAAGGATAACCAATAGTGACCATGAACAAAATATAGTTAGTGTCATTAGTAGTTTTGGGTTGAAGTGTTTCTATACTGGATTAGTTTTCCTTATGTCGGCTTAAACTCCAACTTTTACTTGATAGGATCTTGATTATTTAACGTGTCTACAAATCATAGTGACACAAGGGGAACTTATAAATTTTATTAGACGTCATGGGGATGCTCACGAGGAGTCTCCTCGTGATACGAGGTTCCACAGAGTCACGAAAACCTTTGTTATATAAATTTAGTATCTCACGGAAAGTAACAATGGAACCAATCAAGACGTAATCTGTCGACAAACACTAATCTTTTAAGGTAATAATAGTTGATTCTAGAATTTTATTTAATCGCTTAGGAGGTCATATGGTTTTATCCCACTAAAAAACCGTAGAAAGACTATTAAGTACCTAAACCTGTCAAGTATGACGACGAGACTGTATGTACCAAAAAAAGGAAGGGCAGAATACTCAAGGGAAAGGGTTGAGAACAAGGAACTTTTTAAATTTCTACTCAGGTGTATTTTCGTTTTATTACTGGATACTCTCAAGTCCGTGGACGATAAAAGTCATGTCCAAGTACTAGTAATGGAGTGGTCTTTTGTGGATCCCTTCAATTCCAATATATGTTATTATATTGGTTCCAGAATTAACACAGTAGTAAACCAAGTATTACGGTCAAAGGATTAGAGTCGTTTATTTAGATTCGTCATACGTTTATCATGACTGTTCACCTCTTTGATGTGCATCTGTCTTATAATGAGAACCGTATCGTGTTTTTATAGTAGTCGAAGTCCGTTTTTTAATTCTTCGTCTTTAATGACAAGATATACAGGAAGGTGAATTTTTTATTTATGAGACCTTGAAACCCCTTTCTAAAACTTTCTTGATGTCAACTGGGAACTTGTTACTCGAACGATCCCCTTGATTGGGAGTAAGGGTACTTCAACTTTTAGGTGTATATTCACATCTCAGACGGAAGACATAAGTGTCAAAGTGTAGGTACCTCAGTTTGTTGTCGTCTGACCTAGTATCATGACTATTACTGTATTTCCTTCGGACATTTTGAGTCTGACCTCCATTTTCTCGTCAACCTCCACTCCTGTGATAGTAGATCCCTACCCCCAGTTCTTAGACGTCGAGAGAAAGAGGAGAATCTTAAATTTTTCGGCAAAGGTCAACGGTTTTATGTAGTGTGTAAAGGACGGATTAATTTAAGAGTCCGGGTAGGATACTTTGACTCTTTGACTAGACTCTTGTTCCTCGTATAACACGGTGAAACCACTTGTGACCAGTGAGTGTCTACTACACACTCCCTTACAAGAGTGTAATACCGAAATTTTTAGATCTTTGAACTTTATTTTAACCTTCCTTGGATTCTCTGTCCCAAATTTGAGATCGGAAGTTTGTGTATATCCAAGGAGACAAGGACTTCTGAAGGACCTTCAGAAGGACCCTTCGTGGTGGAAGGGTGTATGTGGGTGTAAAGTAGTGAGTAAGGTCATGAAGGATGTGATAATATCTGACCTTGGTACTAGAGAGAATTGAATTTGAGTAAAAGACACTGTGATAGTAGGTATTTTCCATTTACAGATTAACATTTCAAAGATCGACCTCGTGTTACTGTTGTTTCCTGGTGAATTTTATCGTTGATCGTGTCGATGGGTGTTCCGGACGTCGGTCGATGAACTCCTAGGACTGAACGGGTTCACACCTGGTCTTGATCGGGACCTAGGGATCCGGGGTGACAGTCGACTGGACATTGGGTCGGAATTGGTGGAAGACCGGTCGTCGGTGGTATACTCCGTCGTAGACCGTCAGTTGACGGATAGTCACATGTGTGTTAATAGTCGGAGTGTTGTTTTGTCGGGTTCGTCGGTCGTACCCCCGTGAGGATCCCGTATATTGAGACGACTGGTCTCCCCTTACACCATGATTCGAGGCGTCCTTAGATGTATTCCGGTGAAGTTCTTACCCTACGTATTAGTTAGATTGGTTGGATTGACCGTTCTGATAGTCTAAATTTCCCTTCTATCTCTCAAAATATCTGTTTGTTTTCGCTTTTCTCGAGTCATGGTGATTAGTTGAAATCTTCTTTACAATTTTCCTGAAGGTATTTCCCCTTTTTACTGGTGTTAATGTTTAAACTTTTAATACTTTCCTTTTTAGGTTGACTATTTATATATCATTTCCATCATTTAGTTGGTGAATATTTCGATTATCCTCTCTATTTCTTGTTTTCATTATATTAGTAAATATTTAGTAGATGTAGGTGTTATTCATCAATTAACACCTAGGGTCTTAGGGAACGTATTCCCTATACGTTTTCTTTTTCTACGTTTAATACAGTTTTTGTAATTCATGTCGTCCTTTCATTTTTAATTTTCAACACTCTTACACAAACTTGAATCCTTTAATTGTTGACTTTTATTATTATATATGAATATTTACGATAACCTGAAGGGACCACCGAGTCTACTATTTCGTAGACAGATGTTACGTCCTCTAGACCCAAGCTAGGGACCCAGCCCTTCTAGGGGACCTCTTCCTTTACCGTTAGGTGAGGTCATGATAACGGACCTTTTAGGGTAGCTGTCTCCTCGAACCATCCGATGTCAGGTACCCCAGTGTTTCTCAGTCTGTGCTGACTCGCTGAAGTGAAAGTGAAAGATATTTACGATAACATATTCTTGGAGTACCACTGGTGTTTGTTTTTAGATATTACTTACGTGTGTGTCTTTTTTATTTTCTTAAGGTTACATTGTATTAGGTCAATAGTTTGCATTTCCCCTGTTTCGTTTTCTTCTTGTCTTGTTTCTTTTTTGATAAAATTTTCGGGACGTTTGTTATTTTTACCGTTATTCATGTATGGATAGTTATTAGTGAAATTTGTATTTACCGGATTTACGAGGTTCGTTTTTCGTACCTCACGACCTTATCTGGTTTTTGTTGTTTTTCTGGGTAGATATACGAGGGATGTTCTCTTAGTGAAGTCGGGATTTCTGTGTGTGTCCGAATTTGACTCCCTTACCCTTTTCCATAAGGTACTTTTGCCTTTGTTTTTTTTTCGACCCCATCGTTATGAATGTTTTCCGTTTTGTGAAATTTTGTTCTCATATTGTTCTCAGTTCCCTCCTCACTAGTTCCCTATTTAGGTTGTTCTTCTATATTGTTAATATGAGTCTTTTGATAATATACTATGACTACCTTTTTTACCTTCCGGGGTGATCGTCCCCCTTTCTATATGACACAAGTACCTAATTTTCTTAATCAGAATAATCTTACTGGTATGTTGGGTCCCGTTAGATACGTAAGTCACGTCAGGGATAGTTTTATGGTTACTGTAAAGAGTGTCTTGATCTTTTTTTATTAAGAATTTTTAAAAATACCTTGGTGTTTTTCCGGTACCCATCGGGTTTTGTTATAACTCTTTCTTATTGTTTCGATCCCCATGGTACCAGGGACTAAGGTTTGATATGATGTTTCGATGTCAAAAGACTTCTGATACCATGACTATCTGTGTGTCTAATTACCTTGTCTTGTTTTTGTCGGGTTTTGTTTTTGTCTGTGTGTCTAATCACCTTGTCTTGTCTTTCGGGTCTTTACTTGGGTGTGAAACTCCCGTTAATTGGATGTTGTTTCCGCCGTTCTTTATGTTACCTCTTTTCCGTCGGAGAAGTTATTTAATACAACTCTTTTGATCATTTGATGTGCACTTTCTTAGTTTGACCCGAAGAGAGAGTATGATATATATTTTTATTTAAGTTTTACCATTTCGGGTTTTACATTCTAGACTTTGGTATTTTGAAAACTTTTTGATGTATCCGTCATACGAGAAACTGTAGTCAGAATCGTTATAAAAAAACCTAGATAGAAGATCTGTTTCTTTTATTTTCGTTTTTCTTTGTCACCCCGATGTAGTTTGATTTTTCGAAGACGTATCTTTTCCTTTATTAGTTATTTTACTTTTCGATCGATTGACTTACCCTCTTCAATGAACGTTAGTTATATAGAGTATTCCACAGTTATGGGTCTTATATGTTTCTTGAGTATGTTGAATTGTAGTTTTTTTTTTTTTGTTTGAACTAAAACAATCTTCCGTTTCCAGGACTTATCTTTAGAAAGGTTTCTTCTGTATGTCTACTGGTTGTCTTTGGACTCTTTTTCGAGTTGTAGTGATTGGTTGTCCCTTTAAGTTTCATTTTAGTGTACCTATACCGTGAAGTGTGGAGAGTCTTACCGATAACATTTTGTTGTTATTGTTGTTTATTGTGTACAATCGTTCCCACACTTCTTTCCCCTTGAGAGTACGAAACAACTATCCTTACCTTTAACCATGTCGATGATACCTTTGTCATGTCTTCAAAGAGTTATTAATTTTTATTTTAAGGGGTGTTTTAGTCGTTAAGGTGAAGACCAATGAAAAAGTTCCTTTTGTTTTTTTGATTAAGTTTTCCTATGTACGTGAGACAAGTGACGTCACAATGAAGCTTGTCGGTTCTATAACTTCGTTGGAGTGACAGGTAGTTGTCTTTTTATCTATTTCTTCTACACCACACATGTGTGTGTGTGTGTGTCTCCTTATAATGTGTGGGATATTTTCTCTTACTTTGGTACGGTAAACACTGTTATACCTACTCAGGTTTCCATAATATAAGTTGACTTTATACAGTCTATATACTAAAGAGAATATAAATCTTAGATTTCTTGTTTTATTTATTTATGTTGTTTTGTCTTTATTTGGGTGTTCACATCTTTTGTTTGACCATCGTATACCCTTCTACCTCCTTTCCACCCCGTTATTCTTTTTATCTACTCCCTTTAATTCTCTAAGTTTGAAGGTCAATATTTTATTCATTCAGTACCCCTTTATTGTATATCGTATCCTTTGTGTCAGTTATTATAACCTTATTGAAAAACACCACTACTTGTCATTGACCTGTATAACACCCCTAGTAAAACATTATATATTTTTATAGTTTGATGATACGACTTGTGGACTTTAATTATATTATAACATTCGGTTAATATGAAGTTAATTTTAGTTTATTTTCATTTCTATTCGTCTCTTTCTCTGTATATTTACTTATTAAGTACACGATTGTCTAATCTTTACCTTTGTGGTCATACTTAAGTACATATACATATGATTAAGTACACACAGATATATATATGTGTGTGTTTATATACTTGTTGTGTTTCTACAACACACACATACAATATATATATATGTATATATAGTCAAGTCAAGTCAAGTCAACGAGTCAACACAGGCTGAGAAACGCTAGGGTACTTTACGTCGTACGGTCCGGAGAGACAGGTAATGGTTAAGGACCTCGAATGAGTTTGCGTACAGGTAACTCAGCCACTACGGTAGTTTAGTAGAGTAGGAGACAACAGGGGAAGAAGAGGGTGGAAGTTAGAAAGGGTCGTAGTCCCAGAAAAGTTTACTCAGTCAAGAAACGTAGTCCACCGGTTTGATAACCACAAAGTCGAAGGTCACTTGTAAGTANCACAGGCTGAGAAACGCTGGGGTACTTTACGTCGTACGGTCCGGAGAGACAGGTAATGGTTAAGGACCTCGAATGAGTTTGAGTACAGGCAACTCAGCCACTACGGTAGTTTAGTAGAGTAGGAGACAACAGGGGAAGAAGAGGGTGGAAGTTAGAAAGGGTCGTAGTCCCAGAAAAGTTTACTCAGTCAAGAAACGTAGTCCACCGGTTTGATAACCACAAAGTCGAAGGTCACTTGTAAGTACTGACTAAAGGAAATCCTACCTGACCAACCTAGAGGAACGACAGGTTTCCTGAGAGTTCTCAGAAGAGGTTGTGGTGTCAAGTTTTTGTAGTTAAGGAACCGTGAGTCGAAAGAAAGATCAGATTGAGAGTGTAATAGTATATACTGATGACCTTTTTGGTAACGAAACTGATCTGTCTGGAAACAACTGTTTCATTACAGAGACAGTAAATTATACGACGGATCCAATCAGTATTGAAAAGAAGATTCCTCGTTTGTAGAAAATTAAAGTACCGACGTCAGTGGTAGACGTCACTAAAACCTCGGGGGTTTTTATTTCAGAGAGTGACAAAGGTGACAAAGGGGCAGATAAACGGTTCTTCACTACCCTGGTCTGCGGTGCTAGAATCAAAAGACTTACGACTCAAAATTTAGTTGAAAAAGTGAGAGGAGAAAATGAAAGTAGTTCTCCGAGAAATTACGAAGAAGTGAAAGACGGTATTCCCACCACAGTAGACTTATAGACTCTAAGAATAAGTATAAATAAACGTATACTTATAGACGTATAACTATAAAGAGGGTCGTTAGAACTAAGGTTGAACACGGAGTAGGTCGGGTCGTAAAGACTACTACTTGAAACGTATATTCAATTTATTCGTCCCACTGTTATATATCGGAACTGCATGAGGAAAGGGTTAAACCTTGGTCAGACAACAAGGTACAGGTCAAGATTGATAACGAATAACTGGACGTATGTATAAAGAGTCCTCCGTCCAGTCCACCGGACCATAAGGGTAGAGAAATTCTTAGAAGGTGTCAAACAACACTACGTGTGTCAGTTTCCGAAACCGCGTCAGTTATTTCGTCATTTACAAAAGGACCTTGAGAGAACAAAAAAGTTACTAGGTTGCTTACAAACGTTAAACTAGAGACCAAGGAGACGGAAAACATTTAGGTCGACCTTGTAGACCTTCAAGTGCCAAGTACATGACAACTTCGGACCGAACCACTTCAAACTTGAAACGTTCGTACACTCTAATCACGTTAACACCTCATCAAACTTGTAAGAAACCCTGACCTTACTTTTGACTGGAAAAGGTCAGGACATCGGTGACGACTCAAAAGGTCTAAACAACCGTATTGCTCACGTCGTGAAAGTGTCGTATTAGAAAATCCTAGACTTTATCGAGTTGACCTTAAGGTAGAGGAGATGATCGAAACAAGTATCACTATGAAGGATTCCGGGTGAACTGAAGTGTAAAGTCCTACAGATCAAGATCCACTCACTAGTGTGGTAGCACCAATAGACCCAGTACTATAAAAAACATATCAAGAAGACACATAAGAACAGTGGAGAAGAATTATAGAAGACGAAGACAACATATATATATATATGTACAACATATATGTATATGTATATATACATACGACATATAGACATATGTATATATACCTATACATATATGTGTATATTTATATATATGTGTATATATAGTTGTTGTTCGGATTCTAGTTGTTGTGAGGTCTTAGTTCTTCGTATGGATCACGGGTCTATTAGTAAAAATTATGGTAAGAGATTATATTTTATACTTATATTATACCTTAAATAAAAATGAATTTAACCACGTAATTAACATTGTTTGTATAGACTGTTTACATTTCACAATTAATTCTTCCCTTCGACCTATACCCAAATACTTTGACATGATAAACGTGTAAAAAACCATTTTGATGTGGACAAGCTTTGTGATTGCAATTAAATTTTTTATCTCGTTTGTACTTTCAATTAAATTAAATTATTTTGGAACGTGTTACCGGTTGTATGTTGTTCACGGGTTATTCGTACACAATCCATCGATTCACTTTTTTACGATGTTTTTTATGATGTGTAGTAAAGAATAATCTTTACTAAGATTGTAGGTCATTTGACATAACTATTTTTGTACAAAATTTTGTACAAGACGTTGAACAAGAACAAGACATTGAATAATTCAACGTAAAACATTGATGACCGTCTAGATCTATATTACTCTGGGTCTATATTCGTTTGATGTACTTAGTGTGTAGTATGACTGACCGTATGAATGGTAAGGTGGTACCACTTATTTAAATTTAATACAACCAAAACAAAGAATTTAGTGTTACTTTGAATCTTTATGGGTCAAGAATCGTGGGTCTGTTTATTTTGTACAAAGGTTCAAATCACGGAGACTTATCATAAAATAAAGAAATAGTTTCAATACCTGAGTCAGTGAATTCTTAAGACGTGAATCAGTTCAATATGTAGTTCACACTGAAAGAGAATCTAACGGATATTTACACTTAGCTTTGTATAGTTCCGTATCCTTTCGTAAAGAGACTTTAAGGAGTAGTGTTAAGGATTTCGTAAACTTTTGAAAAAAGAATAAAAGTTGTCATTTTGAACTTCTTTTCCTATCTCAATAGGATGGTGGAACACCTGACAATCCCATATCGACGAAGTCTCGGATTTCGTATAAAATTCTTACCCTCCTGTCTTTTGTGAGTTGTCATCAACGAGTACGAAAGGGTAGTGGAGGTCAATAAGACGGAGATTAAGGAGTAGAAATGTAGAATTGGTAATGAGTTTTACATCAAATTTACAGGAGTTGTAATACATACTTAATAAAATAGTCGTTTAATATCTGGTAGATATTCATTAAAATGAGACCCATAATACGGATAGTTGTCTACCCTTATAGTCTGATAGAATGGACGGAGGACTCTTTAGACATACGTCTAGTTCGTCGTTGTCAATCTTGGTCTATACCTTGTTGTCTGACCAAGGTTTAACCCTTCCCTCATACAGTTCCGACCTATAACAGTGGGACGAATAAATTAAATATACGTCTCATGTAGTACGTTTTATGGTCCGACCTACTTTGTGTTCGACGTTAGTTCTAACGGTCCTCTTTATAGTTATTGGAGTCTATGTGTCTACTATGGTGGGAATACCGTCTTTCAATTCTTCGTAATTTCTCGGAGAACTACTTTCACTCTCTCATTTTTTCAACCAAATTTGAGTTGTAAGTTTTTTTGTTTCTAATACCGTAGACCAGGGTAGTGGAGTACCGTTTATCTACCTCTTTGTCACTGTCTGAAAAAAAAGAACCCGCGATTTTGGTGACGTCTACCACTGACGTCGGTACTTTAATTTTCTGTAAAGGAGGAATCTTCTTTTCAATACTGGTTAGATCTGTCGTATAATTTTTCGTCTCTGTAATGAAACGGTTGTTTACAGGTAGATCAGTTTCGATACCAAAAAGGTCATCAGTACATACTTACACTCTAAACCCTGATCTTTCTTTCGACTCGTGGCTTCTTAACTACGAAAACTTGACACCACAACCTCTTCTGAGAACTCTCAGGGAACCTGACGTTCCTCTAGGTTGGTCAGGTAGGATTTCCTTTAGTCAGGACTTATAAGTAACATTCCTGACTACAACTTCGACTTTGAGGTTATCAAACCGGTGGACTACACTTCTTGACTGAGTAAACTTTTCTGGGACTACGACCCTTTCTAACTTCCGTCCTCCCCTTCCCCTACTGTCTCCTACTCTACCAACCTACTGTAGTGGCTGAGTTACCTGTGTTCAAACTCGTTCGAGGTCATCAACCACTACCTGTACCTTGGGACCTCACGACGTCAGGTACTCCAGTTTTTCTCAGTCTGTGCTGACTCGTTGATTTGACTTGAATAATGTAGATAATATAAAAAGTGGTTAAAGATTGAATTGAAAAAACAAGTAGATAGAGAGTGGGGATAAACCTCCGTCACTTGTATGTTCAAATACCTGATCGTGTCGTCGTAGGAGTATTCTACCTCCATTTTTTGTAAGTACACTATTTATAAACAATTTTCTTATTTATGCTTACACTTACCATACTTTGAAGTATCCCTGTATACTCTCTTTTATGTCTTTCGTTAATAAGATATACGTTAGTTATGTTCTTCTAATAAAAGTAAACCGAATTTGTATTTCAACATTAATTATAATTTTCTAAAATTTATTATAAAATACTATAAGATCTTAAAACGATCTTTTATCTTATTAAGTATTTGTTCATTAACAACTTTTATATTATCCGACTCCTTAAAAGTTAGTAAGTTGTTCTACCGTCTAAAAATATTACAATATAAGTATACGTGAAACCCAACTGAAATTATTAAGATCACCTCTTCCTTTCCCGTTGGGTGAGGTCATGAGAACGGGCCTCTTAGGGTCCCTGTCTCCTCGGATCATCCGACGGCAGATACCCCAGCGTGTCTCAGCCTGTGCTGACTTCGCTGAATCGTCGTCGTCGTCGTCACTTATTTTGGTTACAGTAACAAAAATTTACCGGTGTAGTATCTTAGTAGAGATTAACATTTAATTTTAATATTCTATTACTGATTTACTTTTACACAGAAACGAGATTTGGAGGTACGATGGAATAACCAAGGAGAATAAAAGGTCGACCATAATGTTTCAGAATGTAAGTGACCTCCATAAAACTCCTGTACATCTGACGTTTATGACTTTGACCGAGTACGGACGAGAGTGGTTATCGAATGATGAGTCTTTAAAAGTTCGGTAAACAATTTGACAACCATCCGACTTTGACCAATACCATCCTTGTAAATATGTTGTCTTCAGTCTTTTGTTTAGTTTTATGAAATTTTTTTAAAATTAGTCCAAATTGAAAATGTGTAGAGTAAAAGAGATGAACGTAATACATTACTCCTCTCCGTCTCCTCAAGGATGACGTGTACTGAGCTTCCTAACTTGTTTTATTGGGTGTATTTTCCGACACAGATGACAGACCGTATAATTAGCACGAGTGGTTTATGAATTAGTAAGAGGAATGGGGTAGTGTCACGGAACTTTCTTCATTTAGGGAGTTATTTATGAGTCAACAATTTACTATTTATTTTATTTCTTAAAGTTACCTTATAAAATTCTGTACAATTGTGACTATCATCAAGGTCCCATTTTTGTCCTGTCTAGTAATGCTCCCTATATTCGAGAAACGGCTTTTTATTGGGTCTGAAGAAAAGAAACGGAGAAAGACGAGCTTTATTTAACTGTCTAAAAATAGAGTTTTTAAAGGTCAATGTAAGTAAATCTAATTTTAAGATCTATATAAATAGATGTATTTATATCTATATTTCTCTATATGTTTAGAAACAAAGGAAGACGTAAAAAGACGGGAAGACTAAGTCAGATTTTACGGAAGGAAAGAGGACAAGAAGAATCAAATAAAGTGTTACGTTTTATATATTAAATACAGAGTAAAACGAGGTCTTTTCCAAACAACATTTATTATCTATTACACCGAAGTACCAATCACTTATTCGAAAAATTCAAAGAGGTTGTCTTCTTTTACTTCATCGAAAAATGATTCAGAGAAAGTGACTAGGGTATGAGGACAAACTAACCGGTTACCGTCTTTTGCCCAAAAAAATTTGCCTGGGAACCCCTTTCTGTTTTTAATTCAAAGGTTCGTGTTTCGACTTTTGGTTTAATAGTTCTTAAAGTCTGTGAAAGGTTTTTCCTTGTGTTCTTTAGAGGAACAGGAAGTTTCAACTACAATGGGAAATTAGAGAAATGGGTGGAGTAGTGTTAGGATTATGTCACAAAGAAATCTATATTCCCACGAAGGTTATTGATATAAATTCCTAGACGACATCGAAGTAAACGACTGATTATTTTGGTTTTTTTACCTTTATTGACTAATCAACATTGATGAATCAATGTTTTTGTCTGACCGTATACTAAATGAGGTGTACCAAACCTTATTTTAAGGTCAACGAGTCTATATTTAAATAAGTATATTTTAAAACGAGGGGAATGAATCGATAATAATTAATCGTGTCTTTAAAAAATTACCCCCTTTTTATTTTATAACCGAGTCATTATAGTGATTCTACTAGTAAACGGGATCTCTTATATGTTAAGACAGGTACTAGTAAGATCAAATTTTTATTTGTCTGACTTTGTTTATCGTGTAGGTGTTACGTGACCGAGTACGTTCACGAAACAATTCACTTTATAAATGAAGTTAGGACCAGATGGGAATAGGTTCTTGTAAAGCTACTGTGTCATACACTGTCTTCCCCGAAGGAGATCTTCATCTTTATCCATCCACGCAATCTTTAATTTTAAAGTTGATTGAACGTCCGTGACTATTCTACTTTGTTATGTGACATAAACTAAGTGGAGGACCAGACAAAGGTTTCCTGTGGTAGTTTGTGTTACTAAGAAAAAGGGTTGTCGACAGTGGTGGTTCAGCCGATATTAAACATAAAAGGGAAACACAAACTTAAGTCTGGTTCTTGTCTACCGACCTGAGTCGCGGTCCCGGCTCCATTTTACTTGACAGAATGGATTTCTCCATGACGGTCTCAAGTAATTCTGTTTTCAGGGTCGTGGTTTATGGATTTTTTAGATCCCAGATCTTTTGTGTTAGACTTGAAGGATATATTAAATGGTTTATTTTTGTTTTTTGAGTGAAACCCCCTTTTGAAATTATTTAAACGATTCTCCACTCCTATTCTGAGTGTATAAAGTAGAAGTCTCTCTTAGCCGAAGAGGACAGTAGTTGAGACATTAAAGGTCAGAGACATTTTTCGTTTAATAATATAAGTTACAAGGATATTCGACTCGAGTACCCACTTAAGGTCCTATATTTTAAAGTGGAAGGTCTCGATTTCGAAATGATTTCGTTTATCCAAGTTTTTTATAAAGTGAAAAAATTTTAACGTTTAATTATAGTGTTCCCTTCTCGATTTACTTTCCACTTTGAAAAGTAGACTCCCCTAATTTCGATCTTAGTTGATCCCTTCCTTTAAGTCTGGACGTTCTATATTAGTCAGTAAATAATTGGTACATCACAAAAATATTATATATTGACTTTCACCTTCTCAATCCTAATCTTACTGTGACCTTTTTTGGGATGATGATAATGTTTCTTTCAAAATAAAGGGTATTTTTATTTGAAGAGCGGAAGAAAAGACTTCCACTTTTCAGACCGTAAGTTTTCCGGTCAATAAAACGGAGAGGAGTCACCGTGTCCTTACCTCTTAAACCAACGGAGGTAAATGAATTTTACGGATTTTCTATTTCTGTCACCTTGATCTTTAACGAGGACACCGGGAAGTATTTAACCAAAAGGGATGTGAGACTAATCATGGTTCTCTATCTTAGGGTTGACGTTTATCTAAATATAATAAGTCAAGAAAGAGAGTCGATTGAGTTTAACCATTTTAGTTCCGTTATTGTCAACTGACAGTGTTCCGTCTCCGGAGTCATCGGATTCTCCGATGAGAATCATCAGTCTAAAGTCCTGATCTTATAGGTCATCATTCTATTTCTAAAAAAAAAAAAACTCCGTTTTGTTAATTAATTGGACCAACAAAAAAGTTTCGGGTTCCTGTGTCTTGAATCCCTTTTTTTTGTTGAGAGTTGAATTTACTACGGTAATAGATGTACTTTCTTTCACAATCAGTGACTCAGGACTGACTGAGAAACACTGGGGTACCTGATATCGGGTGGTCAGAGGAGATAGAAACCTTAAGAGGTTCGTTCTTATGACCTCAACCACCGGTAAGGGAAGAGGTCCCTTAGAAGGACAGAGTCCCTATCTTGGACCCGGAGGACGTAACGTCCGACTGAGAAATGGTAGACTCAGAGGTCCCTTCAAGGAGTAGATGTTAATGATATGAAAGTTTATTCTATTTTCTAACACACTATATATATATATGTATCATATATAAAAAAATTCAAAGTAGTAAAGATTTGGAAATAAATGAGGTGTCACCGACCTTCTTCGTTGTCAATCTTGGTCTGTACTTTGTTACCTGACCAAGTTTTAACCCTTACCCCATATAGTTCCGACATATAACAGTGGGACGAGTAAATTGAATATACGTCTCGTGTAGTACACTTTACATCCCGACCTACTCCGTGTTCGACCTTGGTTCTAACGGTCCTCTTTATAGTTGTTGGAGTCTATGCGTCTACTGTGGTTGGCATACCGTCTTTCACTTCTCCTTAACTTCTCGGAGAACTACGTCCACTTTCTCCTCTCACTTTTTCAACCGAATTTTGAGTTGTAGGTTTCTTGATTCTAGTTCCGTAGACCAGGGTAGTGAAGTACCGTTTATCTACCCCTTTGTTACCTTTGTCACTGTCCGAAATAAAAGGACCCGAGGTTTTAGTGACACCTACCACTGACGTCGGTACTTTAATTTTCTGCGAACGAGGAACCTTCTTTTCTATTCTGTTTGGTCTGTCGTATAATTTTTCTTCTCTGTAATGAAACGGATATTTCCAGGTAGATCACTTTCGATACCAAAAAGGGCATCAGTACATACCTACTCTCTTGACCTGTTATTTTTTGCGACTCGTGGTTCCTTAACTATGGGAGCTTGACACCACAACCTCTTCTAAGAACTCTTAGGGAACCCGTCGTTTCTCTAGTTTAGTCAGTTAGGATTTCCTATAGTTGGGATTTATAAGTAAACTTCCTGACTACGAATTCGACTTCACGGTTATAAAACCGGTGGACTACGTTTCTCGACTGAGTAAAGGGACTACGACCATTTCTAACTTCTGTCTTCCTCCTCTACTCTACCAACCTACCGTAGTGGTTGAGTTACCTATACTCAGACTCGTTTGAGGTCCTATATCACTCCCTGTCCCTTCGGACCACACGATGTCAGGTACCCCAACGTTTCTCAGTATGGGTTGACTCGTTGACTTGTTCGACCTTCTTTCCGTCAGAGACTTATGCCGATTCTATACAATTGTGTTTACCACTCTTTGAAACAGAAATGTCCGTCAAAGTCTGGACCCGGGTTTAGGGTGAGATGGACAGTATGTATACCTTCACTTCGCTTTCAGTGGTCAGTACAGGTTGAGAAACATTGGGGTACTTGATGTCGTGCGGTCCATTAAATGAATTAAATAGACTTGAAGTTAAGGGTTTTTAAAAATTTATCTCTATTATAACGGATGAAGTACCTGTTCTTTACATATATATGTTACATATATTATACATCTTTACATATATCTTTTCTTTGCATATGTCATACTTCATATTTAGGATCTTTATACGACGGGTTATGTCATCCGTGATTGATGTACACCGATAAATTTAGTTTAAATCTATCTAATTTTAATTTATTTTAAATGTAAATCAAGATGTCAGTGTGATTCGTATAGGGCCATTGGTTGTTAGTGGATACCGACCATGTCTTGTAAAAATAGTAGTATCTTTGAAAACCTGTGATCTCTTCCTTTACCGTTGGGTGGGGTCACAAGAACAGACCTCTTAGGGTCCCTACCCCCTCGGACCACCCGACAGCAGACACCCCAGCGTGTCTCACCCTGTGCTGACTTCGTTGAATCGTCGTCGTCGTCGTCGTCCTCTTATAATTCAATTATCAGATTTTCGGAAGAGAGAAATAAGATGAGGATGACAAAGAAGAGGACGTTACGGGAAAGGATTAGAGTATTTAGGATAAGTAAGAAGTTCCGGATACCGTTTATTGGGGAAGAGGTACTTCGAAAGAGGTTTAAAGGGTGGATGTTCACTAGAAAGCAACAAGTTAAAGAATTGAAGGAATGTAGGAATTAATATGAGATTGGTTAACGTAACGTATTCATTGAACAGAGGATCCATTGTCGTTCATGTATCGGTTCAGACTATTTTATAAATGATCTATTGATCGAAGTACGGATATGAAGGTTACCACAAATTCTGAGGAGTAAGTCCTACTAAGGTAAAAGGATAATTATTCCTAGAGGAGAACGTAAACTTAGTAGGAGACCCTTCTGTTTATTCTTGTGATTCCGTAAATATTGATGACACATTAGTAGATGACACACTATTGACATACGTGATAAGGGTTTCTTGTAGACATCGGAGACCCCGTCGTCCGATACTAGAAGTCTCACTTGGACTGTGCACACGGAAATACTGTCAGGACAGTCATACTTATAAAGTCAAGTCAAGCCAAGTCAGTGAGTCAGTACAGGTCGAGAAACACTGGGGTGCCTGACGTCGTGCGGTCCGAAGGGACAGGTAGTGGTTAAGGACCTCAAATGAGTTTAAGTACAGGTAACACAGCCACTTCGGCAGTTTAATAGAGTAGGAGACAGCAGGGGCAGAGGAGGGTGAGAGTTAGAACTTATGTCGAACACGAAGTAGGTCGGGTCGTAGTTCTAAAGGTCCTTTTTATAGTCATTGGAGTCTATACGTCTACTGTGGTGGGAATACCGTTTTTCACTTCTTCTTGATTTCTCGGAGGACTACTTTCACTTTCTCCTCTCACTTTTACAACCGAATTTTGAGTTGTAAGTCTCTTGATTCTAGTACGTAGACCAGGGTAGTGAAGTACCGTTTTTCTACCACTTTGTCACCTTTGTCACTGTCTGAAAGATAAAAAACCGAGGTTTTAGTGACGTATACCATTGACGTCGGTACTTTAGTTTCCTGTGAACGAGAAACCTTCTTTTCGATACTGGTTGGATCTGTCGTATAATTTTTCGTCTCTCTAATGAAACGGTTGTTTCCAGGTAGATCACTTCCGATACCAAAAAGGTCATCAGTACATACCCACACTCAACCTGATCTTTCTTTAGACTCACGGTTTCTAAACCACGAAAACTTGACACACCACAACCTCTTCTGAGAACTCTCAGGGAACCTCTCGTTCCTCTAGGTTGGTCAGGTAGAATTTCCTTCAGTCAGGAGCCATAAGAAACCTTCCTGACTACGACTTCGACTTTGAGGTTATCAAACCGGTGGACTACGCTTGTTGACTGAATAAACTTTCCTGGGACTACGACCCTTTCTGACTTCCGCCCTCTTCCCCTGTCTCCTACTCTACCAACCTACCGTAGTGGTTACACTACCTGTCCTCAAACTCATCTGAGGGTCTAACCACTACATGTCCCTTCAGACCGTACGACGTCAGGTCAAGTCAACGAGTCAGGACAGGCTGAAACACTGGGGTACCTGACGTTGTCCGTCGTTTCTCAGTCTATCTTGACTCGTTCACTTGACTTCACTAGGTGTTGACCTTAGGTAGAAGTCGACTCGACTTTGGGATTATGAAAATATTCTCATAGACTTCGGTTTTTCATCTACGATAGTGACTCCTTAACGTCTCTTTCACTCTTTCCCCGGGACTCTCTTTGGACACTGTTGGCGGGGGTAAAGTCAGTGCGGGCTCCTGTCCTGTCATTTCTGCCAGACGCGCTCCGTTCGCGTGGGTCCTGCCCCGGGGGTGGTAGACACTCTCTCCCAAAGTGTATCTTCGTCGTCTTGTCAGCTCAGTTGCTCGAAACCCTTTCAAGTTTTATAAGGTGACCTAAGTCGTTAAAGCTACAATAGCCGTAGGAAACGCCCTGGTCCGAACCAAAAGAGTCTCGTCCCCTGCAGTTGTCCCTTGTCTCTAAGGTCAGTCCCTCGCGCGCCTGGGATGTGTCTGAAGGCTACGGTCCAGTCCGATGGACCGGAGGCTCGTGTTAGGGACATTGTGCGGGGCCTCGGTGAGGTGTTTAAAGTCCAAACGTCTGTGGGTTCCCCACGGAAGGGGTGGAGTCGCATCCCGCGCGGGGAGGGGCGGGGGGCGGTCCATTTTGAAGGTTTGGGAGGCTGTGCCTGTTTGCTGGAGCGGAGCTTTCGGGAGGGACCCCCGTGTCCTTTTGCAGTTCGTGAAGTGACACAGGGGTTTCGAGACAGGCATGGAATGTTCCAAAACATAATAAACGACACGCAGACTGAGTTTCGTTTTTCACTCGGTCTGTTATTTCACTTCCTTTCGACTCGCACCTCGCTCTTCGGTGAGCACTCGTCGCCATATTTTTGATGGCGAGGGTCCTCCGACACCCCGGAGTCCCGATCTGAGGGTCGCAGGAGACGCTCCGAGTTCGCCAGATCCACCATCCTCGTGGCACAGCCCCGTCTTGCCGGCGATTCCGGGACCTCTTGGCCGGGACCTCTTGGCCGGGACCGTGTTACCGTTTCACACTCCTCCGCGGACTCCGAAACTTCCTGGTCGACCTGCAACGCGCACCGGAACTTTTAGACGGACACTCGCGGACCGGGGGTCCCCGTCTCGGACTCGGGAAAGTCCATCCCCGCCCCGAGCCGACCGGGCTCTCGGCGCGCGCCGGGGGCTCCCGCACCGGCCATAGAAAAAACATCCCGCCCCGATCCGCCAGAGCGCGCGACGCACGCGTCGAAGCCCCAGGCCTGCCCGCGGAAAGGTCCTTCGCACGATCATCCCATCCTCCAGCAGCGCGAGCCAAGCGTTAATCGATTCAGCAGCAGAAAGCTACCAACTGCGAGTGCGAACGAAGCCCAACAAGCAAAAAGCTGGTAAAAAAAAAGGAATTGGATTAGAGTGTCGATAGACGCGCACCTTTATCCAGAATTTAACAGCAAAGGCCAAAAAAAAAGTCAATTGAGAAGTGTCACTGGAAATGTTCCAGAAAAGATGGGATTCTTACCGTCAAGTGAATTCTCTTTTGGTCTTCAAAAGACTCCACGGAACCTTTTTCGGAACTCTTGGACCGAAAAAGAGGATCAAGACAGGGGTCTTGAGTGACTTTCTATCCCTCGTTTAGTGACCGGAGAGACCAGAGTCCACAGAACAAAAATTCTAGGGTCACAGTACTAATTTTTGAATTGGAAATCTCAGTCTGAATCAACTCCGGAGGGGGTACGACACTCTCGAAACCGTTTATATTTATCGGAGCCGATCTGGAAGTCTCGGGAGAGCACACGATAATTTTATTATCATGGAGAAAGGTCTAACGAAACTCTTAATGTCCATTTTATGTCAAGGACCAAACGACTTTCTTATTTACAAGTGATTATAATGGAGTTTCGAGAAAGACGAGGAAAAGTGAGAGACTCGAACAGGATGTACAACGAATTCTTTGTTCCTTACTGGTTTTCTTTTTTTGTTTGGGTGTTTTTTGTTCTTACAACCTCACTTTGTCGGGACATGTACCTTTATATCCTCTCGATCCGAGTCCCAAATAGTAGAATCGGTACAGAGTCTCGGACTCAAAGAAGTAGAGGTTTTACTTTCATTTGCAAAATAATAGGAACAGTGTGGGTATTAGTTATAGTTTGGGACGGACAGGAGAAGGATCCCAATAAAACTCTTAGTTCATTCTGTTATTTCTAAGTATCGTCAAAAGTTTCTCATCTCGTCCTATAAATACAACCTTTACCAATAAAAAGAAGTTTGATGCAATCCGTCAAACACCAATTATTATGTCAACTGTTCGTGGTATAATTTGTGACTAGGGTTTTTCGAATAACTTCTGGTTTGTGACGATTTACGGACCAGTTTTTGTGACTAAATACAAAAGAAAGAAGTTTTTTATTGACTCACGGATAGTACACGGGCCGTACAATTTGATCCGTATCTTCTGTTTTCCCATTGCTATGTCAAGGACGGGAACTCGAATGTTCTCGTATATCTTTCGTGACATACCCCTTTCCCACCCCACCTCCTTCGGGACACTAACTAGGAATGTGGATGTCAACCACCCGAATTTACTTTTAGTCCTTTGATTCTGAGTTAAGGTACCACAAGATCGAAGGACCGACACACGTGTCGAGACTCTGGTGATTCTCAATGTTTATCTTCTGTTCGAGGGAAGGAATTCCTCGAATATCGGAATGGTTCTTCAATTTCGTAAGGACCTTGTACATTACTGTTCAGATTTTCACGGAAGTTGATCAAACGAGGGTATATAAGTACTTCGTGTTATGGTCAGAATTTTTTCCAGTTTTGTCAAACGAACGGGGTTTGGGATGGAAGTGTCTGTATCCATGTGTATTCTTAATTCCGTGTCTCTTAAGTTCCATTTTTATTGAAACACAGATCAAACGAAAACCCAGGATATACTTTTCCGTTTTTCCTGTAAGTCTATGAGTTCTAACCTTTGTTCATGTAGTATTACGATAACCACAACTTTGTGCTCATCTTTTATTTGACTAAAAGAACTTGATTCTCGACCTAGATCGGTACAAAAGTCCAAAGATTTTGGTCGGAGTCTATAGGAAAAATTCTAGAGTTGAACCGGAACTGTTCTTACTAGACCGAGTGTCAGAGGATTATCGACGAACCTCCTTTTTGTTTGAGTGCCCCGATCTCCGGTTCATGTTTCTAAGAACATCGACCACAAAGTTTTGTTGGTTTTTTCCTTACTTCTAAAAGTGTCGTGAAGGAATTTTAGGTCTTAACTCCGGATCCCAAATTCGGGCCTTATAACACGTTACTGTACAAAATCAAAGACCCCGACACCATATCTTACACTGAGTTTTTGTAGTCAGAAAGTTAGTCTTTAATAAGTCTCGACTTTAATTCGTCAGTTTATTGTGAGGGACTCAGTGGACGAGACACGGATTATGGTACCTATCCTTGGGTTGTGGATAGTGGTAAGGTATGGGGTTTGGAGTACTGGTACGGAGAGGAATTCTATATATATGAACAATCTTTCCAGTCTGGATGTGTGAATCATGTTGGTCTCTCGGACTTTCAGAGACGGTGAATTCTAAGGTTTCAAGTACGATAATTATTCACGTGTGTATCAAGTCTCTTCCCTCTTTAATTAACATATACTCCCATCGGTTCCTCCATATAAATGAGAAATTGTCAGAAGAGAAACGTAAAACCGAAGAACCCACTGACGAATATTTTTTAAAAGAGAATTCAAAAGACAGTTTTTTGCACTTAAGAGGTGGGTCAAGAAGTTCCTAGACCAAAGATCACGTAAAACTTGACTAGTAAAACATAAATAAAGGTTGAGAATGGACCAGTTAAAACACGAAACTATGTATGTACCTTTTTCATTTCGAATACAACACTGTTGACTTTTTCACTATTTTTAGGGTACAGGAGAAAAGACAAAAAGACTCACTAAGAAAGATTTGGGGTCGTACACGTACAACAAACAACTATTCAGCGATTCACTACAGGGTGAAAAAACGCTGGGGCACCTTGTACACGTATCTCATCTGTTATTCCGTCATAAATGACTACTTACTTCTGTCAGACATGACCCAGTCGAGAACCATAAGCGACGAGGTCTACCAATTCATTACCTCCATCCTTCTATTAGTATACCAAAGGGTGTGTATAAAACCAAACTCATACAAATTTGGACTCTCCAAATTGACGTCTTGGACAAACAAAAAAAAGGTGGCGATGATTTACCGATGACATATTAAGTATAACTTGTGAATACTCGGTCGGTGACCTCATTCGAAAAATACACCAAAGAGTGTAAATAAAGGAAGTATCGTTGGACATTCTCTCTATTCTATCCTTCCCTTACAAATCTCTCGAATTCATTATACGGTCTTTATATACTACAATATTTATATTTTTAGATCTTTACTATAGATCTTCTTAAATTCTTTCACTGATAAAATTTTCATACTTCTCCGACTGTGTCTCATGTTATAATACAATTAATTTAAAGAACTCTTGTAAGGGGGGAGTTTATATCGATAATAGGGACTAAATATCAACGATTGGATTTCAAATCGTTCAGTGAACGATATTCAGTACCACGATTATGCTCGGACCTGGACACGTACAGAGGATACCCTGTAAGGTACAAGGCGTAATTCTTCCAGAGATAACGAACGGGTCTCAAGGTCCGTCGTCAGTGTCTCAAGGACCGACCGGAGGACGGGCGAAACGAGAGTAGAGTGAAGGGTCGACCTCTGGAGTAACGAATAATCGGCAAATATAGAAACTGATTTAAAAGGTCGGTAAAGGACCTTGGTACGAGTCGAAGGTGGGACCCACATAATCAGTTCTGAGTAAACAAACATTCTTTGTATTTATGTTATGTTTGAATGAGTCCGTTTTTTCCCTTCGTTAACGGGGTGTATTGTCGTGTCAGGTTCTCGTCATTGACATCCGTAGAGACCTAGGTCTTGTGAGTTCGATAGTAGTCTATAAAGATGGTGGAGGGGTGAAGTGTGGGGATGATCGTGGGTACAGGACACCACCCAGTGTGTGAGTCATCCAGCTCACAGACACGATCTAGAATCCTTACGGACCATCTATGAGATGTCAAATACTTGGGGATATTCTCCCAAAGGGGACACCGAGTCACCATTTCTCAGACGAACGTCACGTCGTCGGTGTCCTCTGTACCCAAACTAGGGACCTAATCCTGTTAGGGTATCTTCCCCTGACCGTTGGGTGAGGTCATAAGAACGGACCCTTTAGGGTACCTGTCTCCTCGTACCGTCAGATGTCAGGTACCCCAGTTTTTCTTAGTCTGTACTGAGTCACTGATTCGTGTATGTTGTGTATGTAGACACAGTTTTTTCTTTTAGTGGAATCTCAAATCACGAAAGATATTATGTAATTTTAATATACGTGGAAATTTCTTTTCACTTTCACAATCAACGAGTCAGCACAGACTGAGAAACGCTGGGGTACCGAGGAGACAGGTACCCTAAACGGTCCATTCTTATAACCTCACTCATCGGTAAGGGAAGAGGTCCCCTAAAAGGACTGCGTCCCTACTTTGAGACCAGAGGACGTAATGTCTGTCTAAGAAATGACAGAGTCTGTGGTCCCTTCGGGTAGTCAAGTCAAGTCAAGTCGACGAGTCAGCACAGGCTGAGAAACGCTGGGGTACTTAGCGTCGGGTGGTCCGGAGGGACAGGTAGTGGTTGAGGACCTCAAGTAAGTTTGAGTGCAGGTAGTTCAGTCACTACGGTAGGTCGGTAGAGTAGGAGACAGCAGGGGAAGAGGAGGACGGGGGTTAGGGAGGGTCGTAGTCTCAGAAAAGGTTACTCAGTTGAGAAACGTACTCCACCGGTTTCATGACCTCAAAGTCGAAATTGTAGTAAGGAAGGCTTCTTTAGAGTCCCGACTAGGGGAAGTCTTACCTAACCAACCTAGAGGAACGTCAGGTTCCCTGAGAGTTCTCAGAAGAGGTTGTGGTGTAAAGTTTACGTAGTTAAGAAGCCGTGAGTCGAAAGAAGTGTCAGGTTGAGAGTGTAGGTATGTACTGGTGACCTTTTTGGTATCGGATACGATAGATCCAACCAGTATTGAAAAGAAGGTTCCTCATTCGCAGAAAATTAAAGTACCGATGTCAGTGGTAGACGTCACTAAAACCTCGGGTTTTTTTATTTCAGACGACGACAAAGGTGACAAAGGGGTAGATAAAGGGTACTTCACTACCCTGGTGTACGGTACTAGAAGCAAAAGACTTACAACTCGAAATTCGGTTGAAAAAGTGAGAGGAGAAAGTTGAAAGTAGTTCTCCGAAAAATCGAGGAGAAGTGAAAGACGGTATTCTCACCACAGTAGACGTATAGACTCCAATAACTATAAAGAGGGCCGTTGTAACTCAGGTCGAACACGAAGAATGTCGGGTCGCAAAGAGTACTACATGAGACGTATCTTCAATTTATTCGTCCCACTGTTATATGTCGGAACTGCATGAGGAAAAGGATAAACCTAGGTCAGACAACAAGGTACAGGTCAAGATTGACAACGAAGTTGGGGTATACATGGAAATTTTTGAGTAGTTAACTTTTCTTAAGAAGTACTTGTCAAAATGTTTCACTATCATTTCACAAGTGAAATGTTCGTGAAGAATTTTACGGAGTCATTGGTAAAGTTTCAACTGAGAATTTTAGACCTTCATCTAAGACATATTCTGTCATCAGTGACTTAGACTGACTATCCCATACAAAAAGATTCGGTAGAAAATAGGAAAATCCTGTGGAGACAGTTCGATTTCGACATTCTTGGGTGTGTTTGTTCTCTTCGATAAAGGCGAGAGGTGGGGGTTTAGTGAAAAATTCGTCATAACCGGAAGGGGGCGTCCATGTGGGTGAGTGGTAAGAAAGTGTCCTCCTACAGTTAGGAAGTGGGGTCGAGTCGAAAAAAATTTTATATCCTAAGACGTGGATTGACGTATCGAGGAGACTCCGGAGGTGTCCCTCACATTGATGTACGACAAGTTATGAAAAAGACTTTCATAACTGTGTCATAATTATCTTTTGACTGACGTTCCATCCAACAAGTTTACAAGGAGACCTACGTGATTTTAGTTAGGGACTTAATGATGACCGATAAGTTGACCAGAGAACGACTGTCCGACACCGTCGTACGGTTGTCGGAAAGGACTCCCAGTCTTACTTCCTCTACTTTTCGTCAGGTACTTTGACGAAGGACCTTTTCTTGTTACACTGTCTGAGAAACCACTGTAAAGAGAGGACAGAGGTATGACCTTTTTCAGTTACGAAGACTTATCATTCTGACAAGGAATCCTGTCATGTTCGGTATCGAGATTGGTATAAAGGGAGAAACTGATAGCACCACGTGTCGGCCTACAGGTCAGATGAAGACGACGTGTGAATCCATAGATTCGAGTGAACTGAATAAAAAGTGAAGTGGAATGAAAGGAATGGACAACAAACAAATAGAATGAAGAAACATTCAGAGTAATTTTTCAAGGAAAAACCTTGTTTTGTTCATATTCAGTTATTTAATGAGAGATATATTTCTTTATGCGACCCGAGTGGTCTCTATGAAACTAGAAGTCCCAACCTCTTGTACGAAGTAAGACGGTCACTCCTTTATTGGTCTCCATTCCGAAGTGTGTCTCTAAAATCTCAATCCTGAATAAAAAGTATTGTAGAATATTTACACTGTAAAACTTTTATGTCTATGTAAATTTTCTGGTTCTTTGCAAAAACAAAATAGGGAAAACGTGAATTATTCTTTTTCTAAAGATAACATATATATATACATATGTTATATAGATGTTATTTAAAGTCATAGATAATGATACTATATTGGTCAAAAGCTTAAGACAGACGTTCAAAAAACGGTTTAAAGACGAAACTTGTAACACTTCTGAGTTCATCTTGATATTCCATTGTCACAAAAATTTTTCTACTTTCTTATATACTCAAATCCATTAGAAGTTTAAAATTTTTAAGAAAGTTTTTTAGTTACCTTCTGAGAGGGTTTCCAGTAACTAAATAGTAAATACTGAAAGAATAGGATTTTTTTCTAGAGTCCATTGAGTGTTATTTTTATGTATACATGTACATATAATAGTCTATTTGCATTTTCTCTAGTTTTTGGTTTCTCTTTTATGAATCGACAAAAGTTTTTGATTTAAGTCGTGACTAAAAGGACTGTGAATTTCGGTTCTCACTTTGTTTTACCTAATGTTTTAAAGGTTATAGACTATTCTTTCTTTCACTTCAGCAAGTCAACACAGACTGAGAAACGTTGGGGTACCTGACATCGGGTGGTCCGAGGAGGTAGGTAACTTAAAAGGTCCGTTCTCAGGACCTCACCCAACGGTAAAGGAAGAAGTCCTCTAGAAGGACCGGGTCTCCAACTTGGGTCCAGAGGGTGTAACGCCCGTCTGCGAAATGGCAGACTCGGTGGTCCCTTTTAAAGTATTAAAAAAGGATCACAATAAGGTTATGGATTTTCCTTTGGTGGTTTAAAATTCAGATTCTTTATTGGAATAAAAAAAAATTTGACCTCTACAAAAGTCTGTCATAAAATTATATAAAACAGTAAAAACAAGACGAACAACCTTAACCCTTCACAGAGTCGCTCTCGACGAACTTTATGTCTACTCTATATATACTGCATGGTACGACTGAATGTCACAAAGCGAAAAACGTCATATGAGGACTAGTACATCGACCCGGACCTCGTCTATGTCTAGGGAGAGTTTATTGGAAAGGACCTACACGAACAGAGTTTTGAGGGACGGAGGGACCATGAACGAGGACAGAGGCAGCACTCTTATTGATACTGCTAGTAAGTACGGAGTCTCTATATCCTAGGCTTCGTTTCACGTGACTCGGTCAAAAGCTTACGTTACAGGACACGGTCACGTCGCTCGCGACGTCCTTGTCTCACCAGGTCACCCCAGACGTCAAGGTGGAGGTCCACAAGTTCTGCCTAGTGTTTCCGACCCCTGAAGCATGGGACCTGAAGTATGGTTTTCCTGCCAAACAGACACTTATACGGCCACTCCACAATCCTTAGAGACTTCACGTCTCTTCTTAAGTCAATGTTTGTTATGTACTAAGCTTAATATAATATCGGTAGTCCCTCGTACAGACATTACCCGTCCATTACCTTTGTAAACACCTAGGACGGAGATATCCTTTATAACCTTCTAAGGAATTGGTAAGAACACTCGGTTTGGACAACTACTAAGGACAGGCTTAGCTGAGCTACCATGGTTTCAACCGTGAAAAACGTCGGTCTCTGTAAGACGGTCTTCTTCTTGAGAGAATACTGATAAGTCCTTCTAAAGAATTAGACTACTTATCACTTCTGTTTCTTTCCAATCTATTGCCCTTTAATTCTTTTGGAACAATAACACCACGGTCTAGTACACGACGCAAGGACGGGATACTGTCGAGGGACATGACGGGGAGTCTTTTCGGTTTGTGCTGACTCCTTCCTTCTCGTATCCTCTTTACACAGACCGGAGCGTCACCTTCTCTTACTCTTCCTAGGTTCGAACAACTGAGTCGGGAAGGACCCAAGGGAAGAATATTCGTTCAATGGGAGCTCCAACCAGGGACGAGAGGTCTTTCGTCGAGTGAGTAGGGAATCAGATGTCCTCGGGTCACCAACGGACCGACGTATTCAAATTAAACCCTTACACCGTATCTGATGTCTAACAGGTCGTTGTGAGAGAGGGAAGGATAGTCTTAAGAGTCAATAATCGACCCATACACTGATAGCTCTTGTATCATTCATAAGATGTACGTTTGTAAGTCCAACGTTTGACAGTTTCTACGTCTGTACGTAAGGTAGTCGCAGTCCACATTCGCTTCGGCGTCGAACGGGAGGTAGAGGACAACGACTGCTACGAAGTCGAGATGGTAGTAAGTGGAGGAAATCAGTCATTGACAGGAACGGACAAGTGAGTCGGTCGGGGACATACGGTCGATAACATGACGTGATTACATGAAAAGGTTCATGACATGACATTCTAATTTTTACAAAATAAAACACACATACAAACAAAAAATACATAAACACACTTTTCATAATATTTGGATGGTGTCATGTCATGACATATCAGTTAACAAAATCAACCCACACACGAGTCAATACAGGTTGAGAAACACTGGGGTACCTGACATCGGGCGGTCCGAGGAGACAGGTACCTTAAAAGGTCCGTTCTTAAGACCTCACCCAACGGTAAAGGAGGAGGTCCCCTAGAAGGACTGGGTCCCTAGTTTGGACTCAGAGGACACAGAGAACCTAACCGTTTGCCTAAGAAATAGTGATTGTGGTGAACCCTTCGAGCACAATCAACCCATGGATCCGATTGAAACAACCTGAATTACTTGTTTAACCTGAATAATTGTACGAGAACCTTGTCTTGAGTAAGTATATAATGACATGAGTAAGAAGGATCAATCTGCACAGATTCCCTGATACAACGTCAATCACCTTATACTCCCTTTTACACAAGAATTTAACTCTGTAGGAAGGAAATGGGTGGCGAAAAAAGAAGAACCGACATTCCATATGTACTATTGACCTCGACCTCGTACGTAGGATCAGGGGATTTGCTTTTCCTTTGGTGTGTGTCGTTTCGTCGTTGTGACTTTCCTCAGACCCCTACCATATAACACGTCACGAGACATGGTTAGAACTAGACTGGGGAGACCTGAAAATCCACACTTTATCAGAAAGGTAGTAACTACGATGACAATAAAACTTAAAAGGTCATGATCGTGGTTTGGATTAGTTACTAGGTTCCTGCGATACTGATATATGGATTCGGAACGAAATGTTAGGTAAAATAGTCATTATTTCGACTATAAAAGTAAAGACAGAACTGAGGACGTAAAATAAAGAGTAAACAACGACTTGTTTAGTTCCTTTTCCTGTACTAACTAATAGTGGATGATTTTGGGATTGCTAGTGGTGATTGTTACTTTTGATATTGGTACTCCTACTGAAGGTACACATATTGGTTTTCAGTATTTTCCTTTGTTTGATTTTTAAAACGATATATGGTACCGATATGACCTTTTGAACACTTCAATACGGAGTCTTGAAGTTTGTCGAAGTGAGGCACAAAATTGTTGTACTTTTATTGTGACAGGTGTGGTGACTTCCACCACCTTTAAAATATTAACGTAAATTTGAAGACCTCTCCGTTTGTAGAGATTGAAGGAAGGAATTTCGTTCACAAACGAAGGAATTTCGTTTTTGTTTCGATGACACTGCCAAATAATCTGAAAAACTTTCGATTTTACTAATGAACCCGGGATATTAAAAAGAACATGTAAATTTGAGATGGTGGTTCTCTGACTCGAAATTTTCCATATAGTATTCCAGGGTATAATATATATTGTAACATGAGGACATATAGTATTTTTCCTAACATGTAAATTCACTTACTTTACATACCATACACGTAATATAGAGTTACTTTGACAATTTCATTATTGATACAATGTCACACGTATAGGTATATTGTAGTAGTCCTTACTAAGGGACACTTGTTTACTGTGATATATGTGTATTTTACGGGATTTGATGTTTGTATGTTTAGACAAGATTTTCTCTTGTCTAAAAAAGGAGGTTTGATTAGTAAAGAAGTATGGTCGGAAGGAGACATTGAGACAAAGGAAACTTCGTCAGGACGAAAAACATTGGACTTGAAATAAAAAAATAAAAAAAAAAGTCCAGTAAAATAAAATAAAATAAAAAAAAATAGAAATTAAGAATGTACGCAAGGGTTTGTACTTGGGGGGAGGGTGGAGGGAGGGGTGTTGTAGAGAGACCCAGTAGGGGTACGTGGTCGGGGTTCGTTCGACGTGGNTACTCGATGAATTCTTCGTTATTCCTCTCTGAGGAGACCAACAGGTCCAATTCTAAGGTACGAAGGTGACGTCCCTTACACCCAAACTAGGGACCAGCTCCTTGATTCTTAGACGTACGACACACGGCACCAGTTTTTTATTTTTCATTTCTATTTTAAATTGCTGTTGTATTTTTCTTCTTATTCCTTTACCAGTCTTCCTTGTACTCACCCAGTGACTAAGATGTTTATGGGAAAGGAAGAAGGGAGACGAGGAATAGATACATATTCGTCAATCCTGTACTCGTCATGGAAGGTACACTACAGAGAAGGTTTCTGTTGAGTCGGAACCTCAAAAAAAACATGAGTATGTGTTCACATAAGGATTTGTCGTGTATCAGGACCTTTAGTCCACCACGATCACCCTTTCTTAGGTGGACGGTTAAGTCCATCTGTAATTCTCAGCCCCCAAGTGTAGGGACCTAGTCCTTCTAGAGGACCTCCTCCCGTACCGTTGGGTGAGGTCATAAGAACGGACCTCTTAGGGTACCTGTCTCCTCTGATCACCCGATGTTAGGTACCCCAGTGTTTCTCAGTCTGTACTGACTCGTGTGCACGTGGACCTTTAGTCTAAGAGTTTCATGCTCAATTCTGAGAAAGCGTAGAAAATATCTGTGACTTAATTGACGTAAATGAATTAACGATAGAAGGATTTTTTCGACTGTGTATGAAAACTCTCGTTTATAATTTTCTATATGAAGATAAACTAATAATATTATATTTTTATATATTTTACTTTCAACGAGTTAGTACAGACTGAGAGACGAAAAATGTTAATATTTAATGATATTTTAATCTTAAAATTTTCCACCACACACATAAGTACCTTAATTTTGTATTTTTATCGAGAATACAGTTAAAGGTGACTTAAGTAATTCTTACACCTCTATACATGAAGTCTTTAACAAAAACGGGTTTTATTATTGTATGAACCTCTTGTGTTGAAGACTTCAGAAAAATTTTAATAAAAAATTTTAAAGTTTAATTGTTAGTGTTTTATTATAATCACCGATCATACAAAATAAGAACTGATTTACCTTTAAAAACGGAATTAACTTTACTTATAAGTCTCTAATAAAATGAGGGAGAACAAAAGTTATAACTCGGGGTTATGTCGGATTGACTTTGTATTCAGTCTTCACCTAACTCATATGTAGTTGTCCTCGGATAGAACGTATCTTCTCTACCGAAATAGAATTTAAGTCCTTCTAGAGTAAATTTTCTCCACTTTCAGAGGGGTCGAACAATAGTAAGGGAAGTCACAGGTCTCAAAAGAAACACAGTGTAAGGAACAATGTCGAGGCGGTGAGAGGTCACGCACTCGCGAGTCGTTCAATGACTTGGAGAGGTTTAAGGGAGAAGACCTATATCGTAATAACTCTCCTAGTTTATTCAATTGTGAACATTTCCCAAATTTGTTATTACGTCGTGATTGTATCGATATTACTTTTTCCGTTGATGTGCACAACTGTTCGTACACCTCTTTAATCTTGAAAGTATAAAACGACCATCTCAACATTTTAACGTGTTGATGAAACATTTCAGTAAACTAATCAAGGAATTTTGTGACACGTATCTCATTGGTGCACAGGATCATTGAGGTAAGGATCCACACCTGGGTTCGCTTTACTTTTGTACAGGGTGTTTTTGAACATACGTTTGGAAGTGTCACCGTAATAAACATTATCAGTTTATCATCTGTGTTGGGTTTACAGGTGACTGAGTATTTACTTATTTGTTTTACACTATAGGTATAGTGTCTCATAAGTCGATATTTTTCCTTACTTCACGACTGTTACGGTGTTGTGTCAATTTACGACTTTTATACACTTTACTTTCTTCGGTCTGTGTTTCTCGGTGTTTAATATACTAGGATAAATATACTCTACAGGTCTTATTAAGGTATTTGTGTAATTCATCTAATTAAAAACGGTCCCCGACCACCTCTCTCTCCATGTCCTCCACTGACCATTACCCAAGTCTCAAATAAAAATCCCACTTATATGCTTTTTGGTGAAAGTTCCCTACTCATAGTACAATACACTTAAGATAGAGGATCACCGAGTCTACCATTTCTTAGAAGGACGTTACGTCCTCTATGTTCAAACTAGAGACCCAGCCCTTCTAGGGGACCTTTTCCCGTACCGTTGGGTGAGGTCATAAGAACGGACCCTTTAAGGTACCTGTCTCGTTGGACCTCCCCATGTCAGGTACCCCAGTGTCTCAGCCTGTGTTGACTCGTTGATTGTGAAAGTTTCAACAGTATTCTTTTTCTTTCTTCTATACCCACGGAGAGTGTACCTTTGACCATTGGACATTGAGACTTGAGAGTTCTTATTCGTGAGAGTCTTGGGTCCCTTTACGAAGAGGTGAAATAAGTACAGGAGTTTTTTTTTGTACATTACACTAATGTAATATGATGTAGATTACACTAAAAAAACACCGGTAGTGGTGATAGTCTCTATCTGAGACGAGTGTTTCGTCGTTCTAAAATTTGTCATCCTCATGAATCAAACCATTCTTGTACCTATCTAATTAATTAAACAGTCTAGGAAGGAGAGTTGCACTTACGTTAAGAATTTATTGTTTCATACCAAAGGAACATCATGACGTATAGTTAGAAGAACAAAGAGAAAGAGTCAAACAGCAAGGTCACCAAACACACCAAAGAATGCTTAATCGTGTCATACGTAATATCAACGTGTACCTCCGTTTATAAAACATTAAGTATGATGAGAATTTAAACGTCTACACACACAGATCTTAAAACTAGAGCCAAGAAGTGTAATGTACCAAGAAGAGTAAAAAGAGTAATTTCTCTATGAATTTTACTGTTGTATTCACTATCGTCAAATACACTGCTTCAGTTGTAGAAAAAGATGTTACTATTAAGTAGTCTATATTATAGTAATTTACAAACCTGTACTATTCATTTAAAGTATTAAATAAAAGTTGAGACAAAGTCGTGTCACTTCGAAAGAGTTTGAATTAAATTTTTTCTGATAGCTTCTCGATGTGACTGAGTTTTTTCTACACAGAGTAAACCGTAGTGACAATTGTCCTGTAGTTGGTACACTTTTAGGACAAATATTATCGTGTTAAATACTAAAATGACTTTCCTTCTATTCTTTTCAACTAGGAAATCTTAATACATTTTTTAATACTCAGTGTGTCCAGTATTAAAATAGGTAGGTTCGTGACGGTTGAGTTGAACTACGGTCCTTACTTGTTCATATTAACTTTCCCTTTCCCTTTCAACGAGTCGACACAGGCTGGGAAACCCTGGGGTATCTAATATATCAGGTACCTTAAGAGGTCCGGTCTTATGACGTCACCCATCGGAAAGGGAAGAGGTCCCCTAGAAGGGTTGGGTCCCTACCTTGGGTCCAGAGGGTGTAACGTCCACTTAAGAAATGGTCGACTCGGTGTTCCCTTCGGGTTCCTATTAATTTAAAGTAGTATATACTATAAAACGGTTGAAATCAGTATATTTTTGGGCATTGAAATATGTACTACAGATAAGAACACCAATACTTCTGTAAAAACAGTTTGACCTGAATATTTAAAATTTATAAAGCTGTATAACGGTTACCAAGAAGGTGTTCGACAGGACCGGAACTACGAATATTTCCTCCCTTCCTTAACCGAGGGGACCGATCCAACAATACCCTGAGTGTCTTTTATCACATAAATATATCCGACATTTCATGGTATATTTAAACCAATAGTAATGTCCGTGTAATGTGACACGATGTGGTTTGGTTTGTATACGTATAATATAATAGTGTCAGTTCTAAGTAAATCTAAGGTATATTACCATTCAGAGAGAACCACCATTTACAACACCTTCATAATCTTATTCAAGGGTTTCCTCTAGACAATTAGTTAATTAATTTTCTTATAAACAGAAACTAGTAAATTAATGTCGGTTTAATGCTTCTCATACACTTCTTGTAGGAACCTCAAATAAAAATGAAACTCCTATTAACGAAATGTTACAACTCCACCAGAGACGGTATGTAGTCGTACTTAGTCAGTATTAGTATATATCTATAGAGGAAGGAGAACTTTGAGGTAGGGGTGAGGTAAGGTGGGGAGATCAAGTAGTAGGGAAAATGAAATATTAATAAACCTTAAAGGGACTCTACTATTTTTCGGAACGAGAGAAACATATATAACAATAAGTCAATTACCGTAATGAAAAAAGGAGTGACGGGTTTTGATGTTCAGTAGACACTGAGAAGGAGGAGAAGGGGTATTTATAGTCAGTGGTTCACGATATGTAAGGGACGGGATACGTAGAGAGTTTAGATAACAAAACGGGGCAATGACAACGTAAGGTCCGTAGGTAGTAAAGAAGAGTCTGTGTCGGACAGACGGAGGTCGGAGTGGTAGGGGTGTCCCGTAGGAGACGGAAGTTTGGGAAACTACTGAAGAATAGTGTGAGTCCTATCTCGGGTTTCTCGAGTTTCACTGGTCTACCGGGGACTGAGGGAGAGGTGGAGTAGAGAGTGAGTAGAAAGAGACTCCAGGTTGAACTTTTCGGTACGAGAGAGAACAGGAGGGGAAGGGAAGACCTTCTTCGAATTTCATCGTCCAACGAATTGAAATGGAAGTCTCCCGTGATCTTCCACACACACTAAAATGAACATTCAAAAAGCATGGAAGTCTCCCGTAACCTTCTCACACACACACACACACACACACTAAAATGAAATTTAACAAGAATGGAAACGGAAAAAACGTCTTATGAGACCTGACAGAAAAACCTATGACAACCATAAGAATATGAGGTAGAGGGTCCGATGGACAAATGTTCCGAGGGTCCGTCGATTTGTCCTCTCGGCGTTAAGATAAAGGGACAGAGAAGAAGGAAGGAAGGGAGGATGAGGACAAAGCCAGACACGGATCGGTAGTGAAGGTAGTGGGACGACAGAGGGACAGTAAGTAGAAGGAGGTTGGTGGACGGGTCGGAACAGGAGTAACGGTTCAGAGGTACCAACTTGACCCTTTTATATTTAATAGACTACATGGAGTTATGATAGGGACGACACATGAAGTTAATCAGAAGACCAAATCTGTATAAGTTACGAGGGACATATGTTCCCGTCGGTTAATTTTTCCCGACTTCGGTGATTAAGGTTGGGGCGTACCGGGTACAGGAGACGAGTGGTACACGGGGAGGCTGGTCTGGTGGGAGGGGGGCGGGAGGTGGGGGTCTGGTGAGACAGAAAAAGATTAGATGGTGATGGAGATCCGTAAACACGTCTCATCCATCTATGTCGTTTCACGAAGGTTTGTTTGGACTTTACATAAACGGATCGGACATAATTTGTATTAAATTTTCGTCTCTGTAATGAAACGGTTGTTTCCAGGTAGATCAGTTCCGATACCAAAAAGGTCACCAGTGCATACCTACACTTTCAACCTGACACTTCTTTCGACTCGCGGCTTCTAAACTACGAAAACTTGACACCACAACCTCTTCTGAGAACTCTCAGGGAACCTGACGTTCCTCTAGGTTGGTCAGGTAGGATTTCCTCTAGTCAGGACCCACAAGAAACCTTCCTGACTACGACTCCGATTTTGAGGTTATGAAACCGGTGGAGTACGCTTCTGAACTGAGTAACCTTTTCTGGGACTACGACCCTCCCTAACCCCCGTCCTCCTCTTCCCCTGCTGTCTCCTACTCTACCAATCTACCGACTGCCTGCACTCAGACTCACTTGAGACCCTCTACCACTACCTGTCCCTCCGGACCGTACGACGCTAAGTACCCGAGCGTTCTCAGTCTGTGCTGACTCGCTGACTTGACTTGACTTGACTCGACTTAGGGGAGTTAATCTTGAAGGTAAATGGGAGTGTCGTTTCACCCAAACAAAAACAACAAATAAAACCTTCACAGACAGAGGACAAAGAGGACAGAAGGGGTTGAGAATTTTTATTGAAGAAAGAGGAAAGGAAAGGTCATTGGTCAGATGGAGAAAGGGTGAGGGGGTTGACATGTGAGTAACCTTACGTAAGAGTGGAGGTAGTTCGCACCTTTAATTCCTACCAAGGCTCTGATTAGAAACTAGAAACCGTTTGGGGTCTGGGAGGGTCATGGGATGGAAAGAGACGTCTTTGACGAGGGTTTAAAAACTGATCAAATGTTCGTAAGACCGATGATTTAACAACTAGAAAAACCAAATCATTCTCCTAAAATGTTAGTTGATTATTAATGATGGTGTTGGAAAAGACTTTCTCTTCCACGTCCCTTCCACCCCTCCCCGTGTATATTAGAGAAAGTTTTATAGAGTCGTCAAGAATTTTACTTTAGTCACATCGAAATATTTGTTGGACTGTGAACCAGGATGAAAAGAAGGGTTTCTGCTCGTGAACCCTTCATCAAGACCGACTAGGTGGGTCAGTGGATTTGTTAAGACAATGAGTCAGTAAGTAACTAAGGAGTCTTTAGTTCAATAGATCACACACGACCCACCGCACTCCAGTTCAGGGATTTGAGTATAAATTGAGTCGTTTTCAAAGGTTCGTGGATGATACGATGTAAAACCTCTTTGTCTCTGGTTTTCGTTAGAAGTAAGAGTTTCGTACATGTCAGGTTATTTTCTTTTTTTATTCTCACTCTCCCAGAGTTGACTTTCTAGATGTATAAAACAGATATGGAGTATCCAGAAGTTTTGTGAAATTAAACTACACACACACACACACGTTTAAACTGTAAACATAGTTAAAGAGTAATACTATGGACTGTCTTTATCCAAAAGATTTTAAATCCTTTGAATATTCCGATTTCCGTTCCCTCTGAAAAACCGTTGATAGTAAACTTTACCAAATTTCATATTGTTCGTAAGTAATCCGTAAACAATGACCTGTCGTTAGGTCACTTCAGTGTAAAAAAAGGGAAAATTTCTTTTGAAAAAAAAAATGATTCTGTGGATATGAAAGTGTCGACCAAACCAATCTGTGGAACAGGTGGATGAGGTAGTGACGGTATTTTGTAGATACCACTATTGTTTACAATAAGTGTGAAAAAAAATTAATTCTCCTTTAAGTCAATCTTAAGAGGTTAACGTCAAAATCGAATAAACAAATATTTGTCACGGTGAGACTCCTGTATGTTTCGTCATTCATTAGTAAATAGGGAATAGTGTTTCGGTTAAACTAATAATCTTAGAATGTCTGTAATACCCTGTATTTATGAGGTTTGGAGGTGCAAGTATAACGTTTTGGGTGTCCGAGGTTCTCTCTTTCGTGTACGGTTCCCATTGGTTTTTCGGTGTTTGGTTGTTCCTCAACGATCGTCCGGTTGAAATCCAGGAGTTACGTCTAAAGTTTTTGACTCCAGTAAACCGAGAAAGATGTAAATATTTGTAAATATTTTTGCGAATGATGTATGGTCGATAGTAAAACCACGAAGTCATGATACCTTTCGGAAGACAACAATGACAAAAATTTTCGTTTTCGATGACGAATCAAAACAAAAGGACCGAAGCGGAGACACAAATGAAGTGGTCCCTGGGGTCAGTGTCTTAAGGTCTCCCTTCCCAGGGAGGAACACTTTACTCCCGAGACGATATCCAGACACGGTTCCGTCCACGTGTGCAAAGGAGGGTTGACCAGACACAGTAAGTCTTCCTTCGGTTTTTTGTCTCGGATTTAGTCTTCGTAAATAGTCGACGGTTACAAAGGTGGTTCTACCTGTGTGCTCACTGAGGAACTTCGTTACGAGGAATAGATGTCAGAGTCCGTCTTAAAGGACTGTTGTTAGTGATGAGGAAACGGGATGTCCTCTTGATTATATGAAGTTCGGAAGTAGAATGTCTATTACGTTGATTTCGAATGGAGAACCCCCATTCGTCGGGGTCTCCACTCTTACCCCTAAACTTTTTCATTCATTAGGGTCCGGAGTGATCTCGGGATAAGTGAGTCAGAAGACCCTGCTCCCGAGTCCTTTCACGTAAACACTGTTGAGGGTCCTCATGAAGATGTGTTGTTCGGTCCGCATCGTATCCCTGGTCGAGACTCCTGTAGTCCACCTCATCCCTCTACCCCTTATGTTTCGACGACTCTGAGCTATTGTCCGTTCGAAAGACTGGAAGTCCGATACTCAATTTAAAATTTGAAAGTCTCCGGGGATTCCAGACTTCGTAGGGTTGGTTCGGTATATATCCTTTCCAGTCTTAATTATTGAGTCTCTGCCCCAGGTCTAGTGGTTTGGTGTTCCTCCTTTTATTGTGTCATTAATGTCCGTCATTTCTCCAGTGACACCTAACACCCGTCCCCATCCCTCACCTTTGTTAAATGAGGAGTTATGACTAAAGTAATTGTCACTTAGTGAAAACGTCTGACCTGAGTAAACGTTAGTATTAACCTGGCTAGTGTATTGGGTCCCAATATAAAGTCGGTGTCTCTCACTCCTTACGACGTTACCACTCCGGTCTACTTCTGGAGTCAAACTAAAGTAAGTAGTGGGAGACTGTTGATCCAGGCTGAGGATGTCCTCTTAAAAGGATGTGACTCGATGGAACCAACAAGAGTCTAAGCAACATCCTAATTTTTTTCTCTTTTTTTGACATGACTTTTCGACGTCGAAGTGACACACACTCTTGTGTCTAACGCTGTCGGAAAAACCTCCCGACAGTTATAGGTAGTCTTAAATTTTATTGGTATTCGAGACTATGTCCTCAATTCTGAGGATCCTTAAATAGGATGTCTTAGATAGACGTGTTTGACTGTCTCTATATTCATCCGTGTTTGACAAAATAACCTTGTAAAAAATTGTTATCTTTGACTTTTATTAGGTTTATAAGTAGTTATTCCCTTACGAATTTATTTAATTCAGTCGATAAATTTTTCTCGATCTAGATATGTCATGAAAGTACCCCGTACGTTTTATACATTTTACTTATCGTGACTATTATACTGAGGTAAAACAAAGTATTTTTGGTTTATATTTAACTTATGTAACACATACTAAAGATACACGGAGATACATGACCTAACCGGTTTTTCAAGCCAATCCGGAAAAGTTTTTGGACTGACTGGAAAAATGGTTGGATTATGTATAACTACTAGTAGACATGAGTTACAGATGGTTGTCTGTATACATACTATACACAAACATTTACGCATGTTTTTCAGACCTTTCTATGTGAATGACAAGTATTATCAATGGAGGATCGTGTCTAAACCCTCTTCCGTGACCGTGGGGTGAGGTCATGAGAACGGACCTTTTAGGGTACCTACCTCCTCGGACCATCCGACACCAGGTACCCCAGCGTTTGCCAGCCTGTGCTGACTCGCTGAAGTGAAAGTGAAAAGTGAAAGTACGTGGCCTCTTCCTTTACCGTTGGGTGAGGTAACAAGAACGGACCTCTTAGGGTCCCTGCCTCCTCGGACCATCCGACGGTAGATACCCCAGTGTGTCTCAACCTGTGCTGACTTCACTGAATCGTCGTCGTCGTCGTCGTGTCTAAACTCTCTTCTGGTCTTAAGTGTCTTACTTCCTGTGAAACGTACAAAAAGTCTCAGGGATCAAAATGGGCTACGTAAAATAACGAGAATATTAAATTTTTTTTTATTTCCAAAAAGATTACCTTGAACTACCTGAATAAGTCAAGTCAAGTCATCGAGTCAGCACAGGCTGAGAAACGTTGGGGTACTTAGCGTCGTACGGTCCGGAGGGACAGGTAGTGGTTGAGGGTCTCAAGTGAGTCTGAGTACAGGTAGTTCAGTCACTGCGGTAGGTCGGTAGAATAGGAGACAGCAGGGGAAGAGGAGGACGGGGGTTAGGGAGGGTCGTAGTCTCAGAGAAGGTTACTCAGTTGAGAAACGTACTCCATCGGCTGAATAATTATTCTATGAATGATTATTTCCGTCATCTTTAAGTCTTTGATTAGTCTCATTATTCTACTCTCTAGTAAGATTTTGGGGAGGAGGGAAGGTTTCCAAGAGTAGAGGTGGTCGAGAAATTTTTCGTGTTCTGATCTATCCTGTTTACGAAGTCTATTTAGAAGGGATACCTTATTTGTAAACGTGTAAGAAGAAATAGAAAAGGGCGAACGGAGGGGTTTAGGTGTCATGGGGAGTTACTTTCCAAGAGGTTGAAATCCCTAGTAAACATGTTTTTGTCGTTTTTGGTTTTGGTTAGACCGGTGATCTCCCCCTTGTAATGTATATTTTGGTAAAGTTCAACGGTACCTACCTCCATGGTCCCGACCGAGGTTTTCTCTGGTTGCGATTGTCGGGTCTTCGTCATTAGTTGTACTAAGTGGGGAACCGAACGGATTATATAGGACCTCGTTCTCAAACAATTATTTATGTTTTGATGTTTACACTTACACCAAAGGTGTAATTACTCCAAAAAAAAAAAAAAGGAGGGGTGGTTTGACTTATAAATGTTTACAAGACCTTGTCTTCTTTTACGATTCAACCTTCGACAGGACTTTGGTGCAGAATTCTTTGTTATGGGTCAAAAGTCAGGGAACCGTCTCAATCCCCATCGTTCATTCTTTGGGTGTTTCTGGTCCCTTAACTGAGAATAGTTTCTTCAGGAGGGTATATGAAAAAGTCTCGTGATAAATTGTTCGTACCACGTCCTGGGAAAAGGAAAGCGAGAAGTGTGTACTAGAGTCAGCAGAATAGTCGACACTAAAAAAGTATTTAAACTCGAACCATACTTACTCGACTATTACGTGGGAAACTAGAAGTAATAAAGGTCGTCTAATTACAAAGGGTGTGAGTCGGAAGAGGATGGAGTGGGGATTTTTAAACGAAAAAATACCTTTCTATTAGTGAAACATTTTTCTTCGTCGTGTGAAACCCTTTCTTTTCCTACACTTCTTTTTGTACATCAGGATTGGAACCTTCAGAGTAACGGCATAACTTTTACTACAATTCGACCATTTCTAAACGTTCGTCTAGTGGGATATGACCCTGAAGGGACCATCGAGTCGACCATTTCTTAGGTGGACGTTACACCCTCTGGACCCAAGTTAGGGATCCAACCTTTCTAGGGGACCTCATCCCGTACCGTTGGGTGAACTTATAAGAACGGACCTCTTAGAGGTACCTCTCTCCTCGGACCGTCCGATGTCAGATACCCCAACGTCTCAGGTTGCACTGATTCGTGTCGTGTCGTGGGATATGACTGCAAAAATTGTGAGGACGGAATTAAGATGGAAAAGATTTTCATAAAGGTAAATTAGAAGTTTTAGACTTTTTGTTTGACCAATTCCTTGAGCGGATTTCAGTGTATAGTTCGTTGGTCATCCTCTTGTTAAATTTGACTCTGTCAGACCGAGGTCCCAGTAAGAATTGATGACAGTAAACATTGATGATTCGGTAAGGTGGAGGAGATAGAAACGGAAAAAAGAGGAACTCCGATGGAAAGCGGGGTCATTAGAGGGGAGGAGTTAGGTGGGGAGGGGTGGGGTTTGAATTAAATTTTGGTGTCGAGATCACTACACCATCTCTCTTGACTTCAGTGTTTTTGCCACACTCAGGACCAGGACGAAGTAAGTCGATACAGTGGACCTACGGAGCGTTTGTGGCTCAGGATCGAAGGATTCACGTGTCACCCTTATGATTGGTTTTTATTGGTTTTATTAACGAAGAAGGGTTCTAGTAGACGTCTAGTTTAATCTAGTATATGTATTTTGTTGACCGTATCATAGACCGATTCCTCAGGGATTTTGATAACTGACCTTTTGTTTGGTCCGTTCTTCCATCTTGGCAGTGTTAGATGTCGTGTTGCTTCTACTTAAGGTGGTCCTCTTTCAGTCGATAAAGTGCTTTCCTTGTGACTCTGGAAGGAGTTAACGAATACTTTGGTGGTGGTAACCTCCGCCGTCCGTCAACCGTGCGTCCCAGGGTTCCGGTGTAGTGGAACCCGTCTCCGACGTTGTCACCCCCTCGAATGTGACACACATGGACTATAAGGTTTCGGACAGACCCCTCAGGATAACTATATAGTCTCACTAAGACTGGTGTCCCACCATGTCCCGGTAGGTGAGTCTTGACGGAGAGTCCTCGGTTGAGGTAATAGTCGTAGAGACACCTTTACACTGTTGGGTACCACCCCGATGGACGGACACGAGGAGGGGTTTCGGCGGAGGAAGACTGGGAAGGTCCCCCGACGAAGTTGATTTAGTGACCACCCAGAAGTATCTCGGTCCCGTCGTTTAAGAGGAGACGTAAATGATCCATAGGGCCTTACGTCTCCTTCCTTCGCGAAGAATTGTCTAACAAAATGAAAGAGGACGCCGGTAAATGTGAGTCAAGAAGACCTGATAGGAGACTTCTCTATCTCTTCCCGACGAGTAATAAGGGTTCTGTCTGAGCTAGTGGTAGTCTGAAGTGAAAAGAGGACTAGTCATCGGAAATATAAAAAACGAGAGTCCTGGGGAAGCACACGTTTCAGTGAACTCAGTACAGGGTGAGAAACACTGGGATACCTTGTATCGAGTGGTCCGAGGAGACAGGTACCCCTAAGAGGTCCGTTCTTATGACCTCACCCAACGGTACGGGAGGAGGTCCCCTAGAAGGACTGGGTCCCTACCTTGAATGTAGAGTACAAAGGTGTAACCGTCCACCTAAGAAATGGTGATCGTGATGGGCCCTTCGGGGTCCTAGGGAGTGTACGGATACTGATTTCTGACGTTTCTCAAAAACGATAAACCCAGTCTCTATTGTAAATCATGTAATTTTTAATTCTGACCTTTGTAAAAATTTGTATTTTGATGTGTTCGAGTATAAGATACTCGGTAATCCAACATGTAAGAATTCAGAGACCTTTTCGGGGGACATGTGAGTAATCTGTTACTCTAATTTTTTCCGTTTAGTGTAGAATCATAATAATACTTCTATCTAAACTAAGTTGAGGGACTTTGCCCAGGTCTCCGACACAAAGTTCTCAACGACAAGAGTTTTGGACATTGTGGCTAGGGATATTTGTGACACTTTGGGATTTGACAAGAAACTCGCACCAAAACTCAAAATTTTTTTGAATATTTCAATTTTGAATATTTGAATATTCAATATTGACTTTTGAATTTTTCAATCTTAGATGTAGGACCTGGTTATTAAAGTTTCTTCTTAATTCGTTCTTCTTTATTAAATTTACTGAATCATCATAATGGATTTGTTGATAAGAGATTTTGACCGTACATTTAATTGTAATTTCTGTGGTGTCTTTTGTAATTGTCCGACTGGTCTAATAATACTCGGTTCTCTGGCGGGAGGGAAAAGACAAAAGAAAGATTAATAACGATACGATTGTTTACTGTAAAAGTAACCATAATTTGGACGGTCTCCAAGAAGCACTCCATCGGACTTCTCCTTTTCGAAGTCTTAATATGTTAGATACAACGTTATTCGTCTAGATTATAAAAAGGAAATTTCTCTTTAAACCCCTTGTCTACCTGGTGTGTGATAGTCTTATAAAAGTTTAAGTTCATAACCCAACCGGTTTTTGAAGTAAGGTCACAAAGGTATTATAGTATGACTTTTTGGAGTTGTTTGAAAAAAACCGGTTGGATCTTAATTGTCTTCAAACCTCCAGTAAGTACAGTCAAAAAAGGGACACAAAATTATAAACTCTATCTCCAGTTCAAGACGAAAATTTAAGTCGGAGAAACAAAAGAGGAAGAACCGGGAGACAAAACGAGAGACAAGATTCGACTTTGGGTCCTAATTGGTCCTGTCAGACCGCCATGGAAGGACGAGGAGACTAGGATTGTTAGTATGAGTGATCTTTGTTCATGGTCATCAGTCCCTCAAACCCTACCTGTACATGTGTGCCGATATAGGGTTTACCTATGGGTTGTTCCTGAATGACATATCGTCTCCCTTGAAATGAGTCACAATACACAGTCGGACCTACCCTCCCCACAAACTTCCTCTTGCCTATGCACATATACATGCCGGGAAGTGGCAAGTGGACTTTGATGGTTTCGTAACAATAACCCGATATGAGGTTATGTTTTAATTTTCAAATTCCAAACTTTTTTCTTTGTTCATGGGTCGTTCGTAAATGGGTTCATTAAAGATGATTTGTGAAATAAAAACGTAATAAAGTAGAGAGGAGTGTTGGGGTTCTCCATCCACGATAATGGTAAGGGTAAAATGGACTCTTCTACGAAGGACGGACTTCCAGCGTTCCACTCATCCACCTCCCCGTTCCTTTACTAGGGTCTATTAGACCAAAATCACGAGAGAAGTGTGTTACGATTCCCGAAAAATAAAAATAAAAGAATTCTGAATGAAACTACACCTGGTAAAATTTCATAAATAACTTAAACAATGTTATAACAAAGACCCAAAACACCCAAAAAACCGGTACTCCGTACTCCCTAGAGTCGAGGGGTCGGTCCCTGGCTTGGACGTCGGGGATATAACCTTCCGCTTCAGAATTGGTGACCTGACGGTCCCACCGGGGATTTAACGGAAAATTTCTACTATTACCTCCTCTCCTTTTCCCGTAGGAAGGTACAGTAAATTTTCATTTATTTAATTTAAAGTAAACTGTTCAAGAGACAGACCTCGTCTCTTTTTGACACCGGAAGTCTTTTCGTTTAGTGTTTTCCGGGGAGAAATGTCCGTGGTCTGATTTGCGTCCACTTGGAGACTCGTCGTGGTGGACTGTTCCTTTCGAATAGAGACCAGGGGACTAACTAACAGTCGACCAAAGTGAAAGGGACATTGACAACTAAGTCTCGATGATTACAATGGGGCTACTCCACGGTGTGACTGTACGATCTTTTCCCAATGATACTAGCCGGAAGGTAAAGGAGTCGTTTCTTTTGTTCCTTAAACAGTTCGTACCGGGTCTGGGTCCGCACCCTATCTTGGGATGGGCTGGAAGTTACTGGACTTTACCTTAGCGGAAAAAAAGACTATTACCACTGATTAAGGTTTCCAGGTTGGTCGAAAGAGTATTACCACTGAAGTCCCAGTTAATGGTAAACCCCCGTCTAATCTTAGACTAGACTTCGACTTTTTAAGGTGGGGAAACCACGATTAGGGAGGTTGAAAGGTTAGGATTTATCCCGTTCGAAGTCTTTTCCCGGAAAGAGTAAAATGTCAGATGGACTTATAATAGACATTACTAAGAAGAATTAGTCTTTTAATTAATTTGAGGACGAAATTACCAGATTTGTGTTCTCAGTCTCCTTCCTTCCTCAAGACCGGACACCGGTCACGAGGTAGACTCCGAGGACCTCAATTATTAAAGGTGCCACAAAGTTCGTGTAGTTTGTTGGTTCCGGTCGAAAAGTGATTGTCATACTGATTAAGACCGTTTTGGATATTTTTGTTCCGGATGAGACCCCATCAAATAAAATGTCTGTTAATTTAAAATTATTTACTTTGGTTATCAATTCTTTGACTGTAAAGAAGATAAGAGACTATAATCAGACTTGTGAATAATTATTCACGGTTTCAATTACTTTTACTTAACAACTATCGTGACGACTCTAACAGACACTGACAATCTACTAAAATCCACCCCACCCCACCCCTACCTCCCCTCCCCAAAGGATTCCGTCCCCAGGGGTTGGAATCCCGGCGTCTAGACAATCCTTGACCCGGTGTGTCGTCCTCCACTAGTCGCCAACTCACTCGCTTCGAAGTAGAGATAAATGTCGACAAGGGGTAGCGAACGTAATGGCGGACTCGAGGTGGAGGACAGTCTAGTCGTCGTCGTATTATTTACGTTACACAAATTTAGTAAGGTCTGGTAGAGACCGGGGAGTGAAGGTAGACCCCTTTTTGACAGAAGGAGTTTTGACCAGAGACAACGGTTTTTCCAAACCCTGGTGACAGGATTCTGTAAAGATCTATTCTACTACTGGACCCCGTTTGGTGACGGGAAAGAGTGTGAACCTGTAAAGATTGACCATACAATGAATGAACGAAGTAGTCAGAAAAAAGTCTTTCTTTATATACTCTAAAAACACGACACACTTTACTTAGTTGAAAAGTATTAAAGTCAACTGTTCACCGTGGGGTGTCCGACTTAGACCCGTGTCTTCATTAAATAATCCAGGATGTCATAAACAAAAAAATTTTTAGACTTAATCAACGGTTACAATTTTTGAGTCTGAAGTGTACTTTTACGTGTATCAGTCCATGGGAGTCTTTGACCTGCTAGGTCGTTCAAACCCGAGTACAAAGACATACCGTCAGTGTCCTCCCGTCTCGTCACTGTCGTGTAATTCTTACCCGTGGCGAGCCGGACGAAGAGTGGACCGGGGACAAGGGTGTTCTCGGTCCGAGACGTGGAGGACACTGACGGATTATCGGTCGGACTTTCAATTGAGGGACTACTCTTTATGACGGTTGTCATCCATTCATAAACAATCTCTCCTCCTCCTTCTTTACGTTCGTTTTATAGTAAAATATTTCTTTTTTATTTAGGGTAGGATCAGAGAACATACTTTAAGGACTTCAGAGCCTTGTCTTTTGTAGTATAAAGGTACAAAAGAAGAGGGGGGTTTTATGAGGAAAGTAATTCAGTTGATGTCTAAAATGGTGTATGTTGTTAAGATAGACATCGAACTGTTGTACTAGACAAAACTTTTCCACTAGTCGTTGTCCGGATCTTAGGTCACCTTTTGTCTTAATTGGTTGTGTAATCGAACCTCGATGATGGGGTGTGGTAGGGTCGGGTTTAGTTGTGAATGATTTCGTATATCGTAGAGACTTAGAAAGTAAAGAAGAAAAGGATTTCCCAGTATGCCTGTTATCCCTATGAAACAGTTTTTTTTTTTATTTCCACCCCTCCCTCCCCGTTTACTTCTTTTGTGTCACAGATGTAACTACGTCCAGACATAAAGTGAAATTCAACATCCGTCTTGGTGTGTCTCAAACTCCGGAGATACATTAAACAAAAGGTTATTTCTTTTCGACTTTGAGGTCATGAAACCGGTGGAGTACGCTTCTCAACTGAGTGACCTTTTCTGAGACTACGACCCTCCCTAACCCCCGTCCTCCTCTTCCCCTGCTGTCTCTTACTCTACCGACCTACCGTAGTGGCTGAACTGCCTGCACTCAAACTCACTTGAGGCCCTCAACCACTACCTGTCCCTCCGGACCGCACGACGCTAAGTACCCCAACGTTTCTCAGCCTGTGTTTACTCGTTGATTTGACTTGACTTTATTTCTTTACGGTGAGAACTAGTGATGTTGGTATCGAGGGGAAGTGGATGGTGAAAGATTGGTACAAATGTTTCGAAATTTTTATTCTATTCTGAACGAGGATTGAGTTAGGGAGTACATATAGGGACTTTTGTTTAATGCCAACAGGTCTTAAGTCCTGGTTTCGTCTAAACTCTTGTTTAGAATTTTAACGGGATACGAAGTTTCCTCGTTTTTTGACTTGATCTTTGTGTCTGGGTTATATACTTGAGGACTCCAAAATCTTTTCCGTCTCCTTGGTCTCTAGTTTAACGGTTATAGGCGACCTAGTACCTTTTTCGTTCTCTCAAGGTCTTTTTGTAGATAAAGACGAAATAACTGATACGGTTTCGGAAACTGACACACCTAGTGTTATTTGACACCTTTTAAGACTTTCTGTACCCTTATGGTCTGGTGGACTGGACGGAAGACTCTTTAGACATACGTCCAGTCCTTCGTCGTCAATCTTGATCTGTACCTTGTTGTTTGACCAAGGTTTATCCTTTTCCTCATCTAGTTCCGACATATAACGGTGGGACGAATAAATTGTCTCACATGAGATACGTCTCATGTTGTACTCTTTGCGACCTTACCTTCTTTGTGTTCGACCTTAGGTCTAACGGCCCTCTTTATAGTTATTGGAGTCTATACGTCTACTAGGGTGGGAATACCGTCTTTCACTTCTCCTTGATTTTTCGGAGAACTTTTCATTTTCTCCTTACCTACTGATTGTTTGTGTACTTTTCTACGAGTTGCAGTAAGTAATAATCTCTTTACGTTTAGTTCTGGTGTTACTCCATGGTGAAGTGTGGTCAGTCTTACCAACGCTAGGTTTTCAGACGTTCGTTATTTACGACCTCTCCCACACCTCTTTTCCCTTGGGAGAATGTGACAACCACCCTTACGTTTGATCATGTCGGTGATACCTCTTGTCACACCTCTAAGGAATTTTTTAACGTTTATCTTGACGGAATACTGGGTCGTTAGGGTGACGACCCGTATGTGTGGCTCCTTTGGTCTTAACTTTCTCTGTGTACATGGGGTTACAAGTAGCGTCGTGACAAATATTATCGGTCCTGTACCTTTGTTGGATCTACAGGTAGTCGTCTACTTACCTATTCTTTCGACACCATGTATATGTGTTAGCTCATAATGAGTCGGTAATTTTTCTTATGTAAACTTAGGCAAGATTACTCTACCTACTTTGACCTCGGCTAATATGTTTCACTTCATTCGGTCTTTCTTTTTGTGGTTATGTCATATGATTGTGTATATATACCTTAAATCCTTCTANATTGTGTATATATACCTTAAATCTTTCTACCATTACTACTGGGACATACGCTCTGTCGTTTTCTCTGTGTCTACACATCTGGCCTGAAAACCTGAGACTCACTCTTCGTCTCCCACCCTACTAAACCCTCTTACCGTAACTTTGTACATATGATAGTACATTCTTTGCTTAGTGGTCAGATACAAGCTACGTCCTATATCCTACGAACCCCGACCACGTGTCCCTACTAGGTCTCTCTACTATACCCCATCCTCCACCCTGTCCCCCAAGTACAAACCCTTGAGTACATGTGGGTACCGCCTAAGTACAGTTTCATACCGTTTTGGTTATGTCATAATATTTCATTTTATTTCATTTTTATTTTTAAATTTAAATTTTTGTTTTTTTCTTTCATTTTCTCTTCTCACTTTTTCAACCGAATTTCGAGTTGTATGTCTTTTGCTTCTAGTACCGTAGGTCAGGGTAGTGAGGTACCCTTTATCTACCCCTTTGTCACCTTTGTCACAGTCTGAAATAAAAAATCCCGAGGTTTTAGTGACGTCTACCACTAACGTCGGTACTTTAATTTTCTGCGAATGAGGAACCTTCTTTTCAATACTGGTTGGATCTATCATATAAGTTTTCGTCTCTGTAATGAAACGGTTGATTCCAGGCAGATCAGTTCCGATACCAAAAAGGTCATCAGTACATACCTACACTCTCAACCTGACACTTCTTCCGACTCACGGCTTCTTAACTACGAAAACTTGACACACCACAACCTCTTCTGCGAACTCTCAGGGAACCTGACGTTCCTCTAGGTTGGTCAGGTAAGACTTCCTCTAGTCGGGACCCTAAAGAAACCTTCCTTACTACGATTTCGACTTTGAGGTCATGAAACCGGTGGAGTACACTTCTCAACTGAGTAACCTTTTCTGAGACTACGGTCCTCCCTAACCCCCGTCCTCCTCTTCCCCTACTGTCTCCTACTCTACCGACCTACCGTAGTGACTGAGCTACCTGTACTCAGACTCACTTGAGGTCCTCAACCACTACCCTGTCCCTCCGGACCGCACGACACTAAGTACCCCAGTGTCTCAGCCTGTGTTGACTCGCTGACTTGACTTGACTTGACTTGACTCTTTTTTTTTTTTTCGTCTTAAAAGTTATGACCATAACTGTGCAATCGGTTCGTCAGACGAGACGTTGGAACTTATAAAGAATCTTCGTCTTTATTGAGAAGTCACTGATCATTTGTTTTTAACCTTCTACCATCTGACATTTTCAGTACAACCCACACACAATAAACTTTACACAAAACTTTGTTAACCCTATTTGAAAGAACGTTAAATTATCTTTTGATTTCGTCATATACTTCTAGAGTTTTTTTTTAAAAAAAATTAGGTTACCTTCGTGTTCATCACCAAATAAATCACCGAAGTTTTAACGATTTTAAACGGGATACAATTAAGTTGAGACTTTTAGACTGTTAAGTTTTCTTCTAAGATGTTTTTATGACGAAGGGGGTGGGGGTGGTTAGAATTTTTCTGACTACCTCTTCACATTTGGTGTTAGTCTAGAAATGAAGACTGTATTCACCAGACAATTTTCTCGTTTGCGGTCTGTAGGGACCAGAAGGCCACCAACTCTCAGGTGGACGGTTACGACCTCAGGTATACGGTTCCCCGTTGACTCGGTCAAGTGTTGATGACTCAGGTACTCGGTGTTGATGACTTGACCGTACGGGATCTCGGACACGAGATCGTCACTCTCTTCGGTAACGTTACTCTTCGGGGTGGATGGTGTTGTTTCTCCTCCGAGGTGAGTGGAGTCGATCTCTTTCTGGCTCATGTCGTTACTTCTGGGTCGCGTCATTTTTTATTTCTATTTACTATTATTAAAAATTTTCATTTACACTAATTTTTAAATGTAGAACCTCTTCTTTCTACCTCCTTGGGGTGTCGAATTCCGACGTTTCCTGACTACCCAACACTACGACGGATGTCTACACTCACGTTCAAATTGCCTATCAATGATAAAGACAATCACGAGACCAATGTTCCAAGGAATTCTAATCTCAACAGACGGGGTGGAAATAAAAAGGGAAAGTGAGGGATAAAAAGTGTACGCTAAAACGTCTTCCACTCCGTAAAATCCTTGTGTATATACCTTAATTTCGACGTCAATAATATGATGTTAGAACCAGACAAATATTTAGTTGTACGTTAAAATATTACGTAGCACCGGTACCGACAGACGTCAGACCATGTGAGACATCAACCATTGAACCTCACCACTCACTTTCAGTCTTATACCTTCACCTGTCGGACAGGGAAGAGTTCCCCTAGAAGGGCTGGGTCCTTAGTTTGACCCCAGAGGACGTAACCTCCACTTAAGAAATGGTTGACTCGATAGTGCCTTCGGAATCATTGAACCTTCACACCAAGAATTTACTTCCTAAACAATCCTAAAACAAACTTACGAAAGATTGTAAGACGATGACGATTTTTACGTTAAGATTTCTGATTCGGTTTTGTGTGGAGTTTTATAAATACGGTATATTGTAATTAATGGTTCTCTTCTTAGATTTTATATGTGTGATTTTCATATTGGTACACTTTTTAGGTTCGTCCACCCTCCATTATTCATTTTTGTTTTTGACACGAACTGATCACCACTGAAATTCTTATTTTATGGAATAAAGGAGATAATCGAAAAAACTACTTCGTTTACGAAAAACAAACAAAACGGACTTAATTAGTAGTGAACTACTTTCAGACATTTCTTTGTAAAATAGGTGTTTCGCTGTCTAATTGTTTACACCTGTTTGTGGGGTCGTTGTACTGATAAAAAGTTCTATTTGTAAAATTGTAATTCTCCGATCCGTGTTTTCAACGTCAGTCCTCAACCGACTTGGGAAGTCTTATAAGAAACTGAATCAAAAACTTATTGGTTGGAGTTCTACTCGGAAAGGAAAGTTTGCTATCTGATTTTTACTTAAACTCCAGAAGTTTCTTACCCCTTAGTCCGATCCTAGGACTACTGTCTCTAGAGACCAACTTCGGTAGTGACACTTTGTTCCACGAAAGGGACGGACACTTCGTGGACAGTCAAAAATGTCCTACCTCAGTGACATGAAACCTCAGTTTCAGTGAACTGAAACAGAGTAGATGATTCCTACTTCTTCGTTCCAGTATTACTCCAAGGACCGTCTTATCGAAACACAAAACCTTATTTGTGAGGGTGTTTAATAAGGGTATAGTTTCAATAGTTCGTCGATTAGCTACACTTTCAAAAGATCGTTTGTTTTGTGTACGTATAGATTTTTTGAAAAATGTATTTTTTTGTGCATGTAGAGTGTAGCGTGTTTCAGTAAAAAATTTTTCTTCTGTAATTATCTCACTTTACCTTTTCCTTGGTTACTCTCCCTTCCGACTAAATCGTCTATGGTCAAATAAGCTGTATCACGTACTAGGTTTCGTACCCTATGAGGTGTCTGTTGTCCTAAAGGATGTAGGGATAATGTTTTATGACCTATGGAACTTGTATCAACTAAGTTCCAAGGACGAGGAAAAGAGGATGTAGATCTTAATTTGTCCAAAGAGACACATTGTGTGTCAAGTGTAAGTGGCTTCCGAAACCCCTCTCCCCCTTTTATCCCGAATGTCGACGGGGGGTTTGGTTTCCGTGAATTACAATTCTCTATTTCGTGTCAGCTCAGTGGGGTGTCTGTAAGGACACACAAGGCTACCGACTTGAACTCGCGCGGTAGCGACCGGGTTCACCCTAAGTAGTATTGTTACATTTCTGTGACTAAAGGAACTTTTTCGTTTCACGCCATACTTATATTTCTGAGTAGAGGTGGTGGGGTGGGGTAAGAAAAGACTTTTATTATGTATTCTCTTGTTGATAAAATGTACTAATCATAGTGGGCTCCAAGTGTGTACCCCTTTTTTATCGATTTTTTAGTAGACAGTATTTAAGAGTGATACTTTAGTGTTATCTTAGACTATATAGGTCTCCTAGACGTTCAACCGTCACTCGGAGTCTGTAGTGCGACACGTCTACTTGAGTGACCTGTCTACTTGAGTGACTCCGGGACCTTCCAGTTGTCACCCTGGGACCCCAGATAGGGGTACCCGTCTGGGACCCATCTTGTGTCCGGAGGACTTCGGATCGAGTCCTACGGGAGGTGGAGGAAGGAGAAATTTTGTGAGAGTTTTCATTGTGTACTTTGTGTAGTGTCTTATTTCGCGTGCACGGCTACGTCCAGTCGCTAAACCAGAGCGGTAAGCCAAGGAAACCGGTGACCCGTCCGTACATTGGGTGGAACCCCACCCTTAAGAAGTGTGGTCCAACAAGTCGGAAGACTCCCTTCGGCGCACGTCTCATCTGTGCTGACGAGTCTAAGCCCTTCCGAGAAAAACCGAGAATCGGGTACCACCCGTCCACCAGTCGACGTGTTGCCTTAGGGTCTAAGCTTCGCCTCGACAGCCCACACAAGACCGAAGCTCGTCGTGTCGCTATGGACATCGTCATTCTGAAACGTCTCTCTTAGTCTGTCCACTCACGAGAACCTGAGAGCTAACTTCCGAGAGTTGACAGTCTAAGTACACCATTGGTTGATGGTCGATACCCCTCAATACGGTTGAACATTTGTCACGGAGGGATATCCGTGGGTGGGGTACGTATACCTTATACATCCAAAGTTTTTTCCATGGTGTAAATCTCGAGTGGTTACAGGAAATGTAATATTTGAACTGTGTCTATATTATGTTTCTACAACGACAGTTGTAATGAATCTTATCAGTTTTTGGTACTTTGTTCATGACCAATGAACTCAACCCCGTGTAGGTCTTCAACCTGATCATTCATCGGTGAGTTCCGTACAAAAGTACCTTGTAAATTACTGTGTCCTTACAGAGTCCTATGTTACAATTTACTTTTTCAATCCTATGTTTTGGTATATACATCACACTAGAGTTGGATCTAGTAGTACATACGGTTTCTTTTTGTCTAACTTTCTAAGTTTTACGTGGTCTTAGACTTACCACAGACACACTCAGTGAGTCAGTACAGGCTGAGAAACTCTGAGGTACCTGACATCGGACGGTCCGAAGAGACAGGTACCCTAAGAGATCCGTTCTTACGACCTCACCCAATAGTAAAGGAAGAGGTTCCCAAGAAGAGTTGGGTCCTTAGCTTGGACCCAGAGGACAGAACGTCCGTCCAAGAAATGACTGATTCGATACTCCCTCTGGGAGTCCGTCACCTCAAAGTTTAAAGACTATTATTCATGATGAAATTATTAAACTTTTCAATAGAAATGTAAATCTTATCATAAACGGTACTTTGGTTCATTATTTCGATTTACCGTTAACTCTGTTATAATTAATTCTTGTTGTAATTCTATGTTGAATTATATGTCGTTCAACCGTTTTTAATTCAACGTTTGGGTCCTTGTAGTCCTCATCCTTTACGACACTTTTTGTGAAAAAAGAATTACGTAACGAAAACCACAAATTTAGTGTTATTGAGTATTTCGATATATAAAAACACACCCCCTAAACAAAACATAACAAAATATTCGCGTCTGATACTATATATATATGTTTGTGTCTGTAGTTCAAGAGGTTGGTTTCAAGTTCAGTGGAAGTAGTGTATAAAAATAAGTGTAAACTAATATTATCGTGTCTCCTTGATTTACTCAATGGGATCTACTGTGTAAACAAGTTTCTTCATCTTAAGTTTGGGTCTAGATTGACACCGCACGAACGAAGGGATCGTTCTACTTTTACAAATAGTGTAGAGTACGAAGAAAGGGTGGGGACTATTTAAGAGGACGTACACGTGTCTATGAGTGTTTATTCGCTCAGATTGTATAAGGACCGGTGGATGATCTATAAGTCACTTATTGGTGTTCTACTCAACTAAATTTGTGAAATTTTCGAAGGTATAAGGTTTTTATTGGTACGTTCCTTGAGAATCCAGGATTCTAATACGAAATTAGGTTTTATTGTCTCTTGCTTTTATTTGATCCATGGGTTACAAACTTTTCGTAGTTGAGACTCACTTGGGACACTTTAATTTAAGAGACGGCGACCAATTTCTTTGACTCGTTTCTTAGTAAATCACATATGAGACCTTAAGTACTTCCTCTCTATTAAACACCTCCCCTTTTATCGTACTATTTTCACGGGGGGGGGTGGTGGCGAATTAAGAATAATAAGAGGAAAGTGTTTTCAACTTACAAAGATTAGAAGTATTTTTAATAGAGATTTTCGACTGTTTCTTTAACCTTGGGAAGAGACCTCCTGAAGATGGTATCTTTCTTTTTTTGTTTTCTGTACGAAAAGAAAATGTCTATCACTTTGTTATCGTTGGTTAAAAGAGTAAAAGGGGTGGTGGTCGCTCCTTATATTGTGATAATGGTTATAAGTCCGTCCGTCTCCCTGTTACTTATTTTTCATACGAACTTTATTACTTTTTCAACTACCGTAGACGATGCTGGACACTGACCCTACGTTACCGCCGAGGTTTGACCGATCTCCACTGGTACGTCCTTCTGCGTCGTCTTCGAGACGATATGCGTCCGGAATGAGAAACCCGACGACACTTCGTTTCACGAAACCGTAAAGATCTTAGTTCTAGGACACCTATTACGTCCCGGGGTACGATGGTGACAGGCACCACCGAAGGTGTGACTTCGTTCTTACGTCAAGTCCCCCTCCGTCCGTCAGTTCATCGCTGTCAGTACAAGGTTTTGACATGGTGTGTACTGTTTTTTTTTTTTTGGTCAGTTCACAAAGGACTGACGGAAGTCGTATGTGACAGACCGACCTCGAGTGTCCGACCAACTCCTTTGTTACTAATGTGCAGTTTTTCCGTTTTGTCGGACCCCAATTTTCTTAGACCCCGACAACGATTAAGTCCCCTTCTTTACCACCGAACACCTACAGATGCAAAAATCCTTACTAAAAACCTTCCGTCTTGAACCAGTCTCACCCTGAATAGATTCCAGAAGACTGACCCCGAAGGGTTCACCGAGTCACTATTTCCTGGACGGACGGTTGTATCCTCTCCGTCCAAACTAGGGACTCAGTCCTTCTAGGGAACCTCTTCCTTTACCGTTAAGTGAGGTCATAAGAACGGAACATTTAGGGTACCTGTCTCCTCGGACCGTCCGATATCAGGTACCCAGCGGTACTGAATCGCTGATTTATTATTGTTGAAGACTGAACTCCTATATCTCTTATGGACCTCTTGACTGAATTTATAGAAAAAGGTCCAGTGTTTTTGTCTCTAAGGCTAAGTCATTCTGACCAGACCCCAGGTTCTTAGACGTAAAGATTGGTCGGACATCCACGACGAGTACGATAGCCGGGTACTCGATGTCTAATTTATCGTGACTAAATGTCCTGAATCTTTCCTCCTTTCTTCCACACAATTCACCTCTTTTGTTACTACAGTCTCCGTACTTTTACCTTTTTAAGTCCATTCACTTCTCTTGTCGTTTCGGTATCCGACTACCGTAGTTTCGTGTCAAATAAATAAGTAATTTATAAACTGTCAAATGGTGTGCGATCTACGACGATAAGATCCGTTCTCCCTATGTTACGTCTTGTTCTGTCAAGTCAAGTCAAGTCAAGTTAGCAAGTCAGTACAGACTGAGAAACGTTGGAGTATCTGATGTCGTGCGATCCGAAGGGATAAGTAGTGGTTGAGGACCTCAAATGAGTTTGAGTAAAGGTAGCTCAACCACTACGGTAGGTTGGTAGAGTAGGAGACAACAGGGAAAGGGAAGGACGGGGGTTAGGGAGGGTCGTAGTCCCAGAAAAGTTTACTCAATCGAGAAACGTAGTCCACCGGTTTCATAACCTCAAAGTCGAAGTTGTAGTCAGAAAGGTTACTTGTGAGTCCTGACTAGAGAAAATCCTACCTGACCAATCTAGAAGAACGTAAGGTTCCGTGAGAGTTCTCATAAGAGGTTGTGGTGTCAAGTTTTCGTAGTTAAGAAGCCGTGAGTCGAAAGACGTGTCAAGTCGAGAGTGTTAGTTTGTACTGATGACCTTTTTGGTATCGGAACTCATCCGCCTGGAAACAACCGTTTCATTACAGAGACGAAAAATTGTACGACAGATCCAACCAGTGTTAAAAGAAAAGTTCCTCATTCGCAGAAAATTAAAGTACCGACGTCAGTGGTAGACACCACTAAAACCACGGGGGGTTTTTCAGACAGTGACAAAGGGGTAGATAAACGGCACTTCACTACCCTGGCCTACGGTACTAGAATCAAAAGACTTACTTACAACTCCAATTCGGTTGAAAAAGTGAGAGGAGAAAGTGAAAGTAGTTCTCCGAGAAATCAAGAAGAAGTGAAAGACGGTATTTCTACCACAGTAGACGTATAGACTCCAATAACTATAAAGAGGGTCTTTAGAACTAATGCCGAACACGAAGTAAGTCGGGTCGTAAAGAGTACTACATGAGACGTATATGCAATTTATTCGTACCACTGTTATTTGTCGGAACTGTATGAGGAAAAGGATAAACCTTGGTCAGACAACAAGGTACAGGTCAGGATTGACAACGAAGGACTGGACTTATGTCTAAAAAGTTCTCCGTCCAGTCCACCAGACCATAAAGGTAGAGAAAATCTTAAAAGGTCAAATAACACTAGGTGTGTCAGTTTCCGAAACCGTATCAGTTATTTCGTCTTTATCTACGAAAAGACCTTGAGAGGACGAAAAAGCTACTAGGTCGTCTATAATTGTTAAACTAGAGACCCAGAAGACGAAAAAGATTTAGGTCAAACCTGTATACCTTCAAGTACCAAGTACATGACAACTTCGGACCGAACCTCTTAAAACTCGTAATGAAACGGTCGTACCCTCTACTCACGTTAACACACCATCAAACTCGTAAGAAACCGTAACGGAAAGAATCCCTGACCTTACCTTTGACTGGAAAAGGTCAGGACACCGGTACGACTCAAATCCTAGACTTTATCGAGTTGACCTTAAGGTAGTGGAGGTGATCGAAACAAGTATCACTACGATTCCGGGTGAACTGAAGTGTAAGGTCCTACAGACCGAGATCCACTTACTGGTGTGGTAGCACCAATAGACCCAATACTTCTGGAAAAAACATATCAAGAAGACACATAAGAACGGTGGAGAAGAATTATAGAAGACGAAGACAATCCAGGGATGGTAAAGACAGAAATAACTCGGGTGGAAACGTACTTTACAAGGGGATCGTAGAGATTAAAAGAACTTCTCTAGAGTAAGATAACAAAGTGTAAGGTGACAAAAGGAGATAAAGAAACACAACTAGTGGCTCCTTCCGAGAGGATAGAGAGGAACGATAAGAGACCTTGAGACGTAAGTTTACCCATATAGAAAGGAAAAGAGGAAACGAAACCGAAGAGAAGAAAAGTGTCGATAAACATTCGGGAGGAGTCTGTCGGTAAAACGAAAAAACGTAAAGAAAAAGAACCCCTATCAGAACGAAGGACAGAGGATATGTTACAGTGTTTGGAGACAGGTATTAAGAAGTCTGTGAGACAGATAGTCTAGATCAGGGAACTTAGTTAAAGAGTGAAGGTGACATATTAACAATCCCTAAACTAGATCCAGTATGGACTTACCAGATCACCAAAAGGGATGAAAGAAGTTAAATTCAGACTTAAACCGTTATTCCTCAAGTACTAGACTCGGTGTCAGTCGAGGGTCAGAAGAAAAACGACTGACATCTCTTGGAGAGGTATAAACCTACGTTTCTTATATTAGTTAGACTAAAACCATAACTGGTAGACCACATCTCAGAAGAGAACACAACAACCTTCTGTCACAAACGATACTGGTGACGTAAGAGAACCGTCTTGAGACAATCGGAAAAGGGACGAAGTAAGACATGAGGTTCCGGTTTAAACGGACAATGAGGTCCATCCAGAACTGAAGGATGAAAACGTAAGGTCAGGGGATATTACTTTTCCTGTAGAAACCCCCTACAATTAAGATCTTCCAGAACACCCAGAAGTAATCTTGGTAAGTTGAAGTCGAAGAAGTCGTAATGACCAGCCCCGTGTCAGAACCTAATGGTAATTATAATTTACCAACAGGAACCTTTGCTAGTCTCTAGTAAGACAGTAAAAACTCTGACATAGGTCCATAACGTAAAGTCTGAGAAAACAAATGATACTCCCGATGAGGTAAAGAAGATTCCCTAAGAACGGGTGTCATCATCTGTATTACCAGTAGACGCAATTTAAGTGGGTAAGGTCAGGTAAAATCAAACGACTAAGGATCTTACAGGTACAAGTGAGAACGGTGGAGGACAAACTAGTGAGGGTTAAACGGAACTAAGTACCTGGATCGTAAGGTCCAAGGATACGTCATAACGAGAAATGTCGTAGTCTGGAACGAAGGTAGTGGTCAGTGTAGGTGTGGACCCACAATAAAAACGAAACCGAGGCAGAGAAGTAAGAAAGACCTCAATAAAAAGGTGACTAGAGGTCATTGTATGACCCGTGGAGGACTGGACCCCTCAAATAGAAAGTCACAGGATAGAAAAACAGAAAAGTATGAAAAGTACCTCAAGAGTTCCGTCCTGATGATTTCACCAAACGCTAAAGGAAGATGTCATCTGGTGTAAAACAGTCTTGAGAGGTAGTACTGGGCAGGCAGAACCCGCCGGGATGTACCGTGCCGGGTATCAAGTGACTCAATCTGTTCCGACACCAGGTACACTAATCTAACCAATCAAAAGACACTGACACCAAAAGTCAGACAGACGGGAGACTACCTCTTCCTATCTCCGAATAATACCTTCGAAGGACTACCCTATCTGACTGACTCCCCCTATAACCCAGAACAAAACTCCCCGTCCCGGTACGAGTCATTTAGAAATTAGGTTAAAAGACAACTATTACATGGACAATAGTACTTCGACTGAATATAAGTTGTCTCTCATTTATCAGTCTGTTATTTATTTAGTTATTTAAGTTCTCACAAAGACCGTCGCCAGTCGAACCTTCTTTCAATTTATCCCTTTCTCCTGATCCGTACTGACCCACGATGAATCTATTCCACCGGACTCTTCCAGGGAGACTCCTCCACGTTACCCTCGACTCGACGGATCTCTAAATGTCTTACTCTTAAGGTTACTGACCATGTCTTTCCTTTTTACTATTTTTCGTCCTTCGTGCCCACCTATTTACCCTACCTCAATGCAATTTCCGTCAGAAGAGTGGTCTTTCTCCTCCAACCCGAACTGTGTCTACCCTTGACACTGTTTGTAAAACGACTATATGAGCGGGTTTTTCCGTTTTAAGTTCTGAGTAATCGATAAATTTGAACCTGAAGGGACCACCGAGTCTACCATTTCGTAGACAGATGTTAAGCCCTCTGGACCCAAGCTAGGGACCCAGCCCTTCTAGGGAACCTCTTCCTTTACCGTTGGGTGAGGTCATGATAACGGACCTTTTAGGATGCCTGTCTCCTCGGACCATCAGATGTCAGGTACCCCAGCGTTTCTCAGCCTGTGCGAAAAGATTTAGACGAGGTAACTATTTTACCCAGACGACGACGACGACGATTCAGCGAAGTCAGCACAGGCTGAGACACGTTGGGGTGTCTGCCTTCGGGTAGTCCGAGGGGGCAGGGACCCTAAGAGGTCCGTTCTTGTGATCTCACCCAACGGTAAAGGAAGAGGTTACGTACTGTCATTTTTCACTTTCACTTCAGCGAGTCAACACAGGTTGAGAATCGCTGGGGTACCTGACGTCGGATGGTCCGAGGAGACAGGTACCCTAAAAGGTCCGTTCTCATGATCTCACCCAACGGTGACGGAAGAGGTTTTACCCAGATGATGTTTTACCCAGATGTACCCTATTACAGTTTTACGAAGTAGGATAGAAATGTACTTTTTCAATTTACCATCTGCACCTCTAATAAAATTGACAATGAAATATTACTTGGGTTACGAGAATTAATTTCCTTGAGTGAAACGGACAGAATAGACTGAAGAAACCCAATTGGGTGAAGGATTGATTTTGTTTTCGTGAGTAATCGAAAGGACATCCGGAATCTATAGAATGCAATATTTCTACTATTAAGAGAACGGTTGTAGACTTGTCAATAAGTAAACGACCCGAAGGGACCCCCAAGTTTACCATTTCTTAGACGGACGTTACGTTCTCTGGGCCTAAGTTGAGGACCCAGCCCCTCTAAGGGACCTCTGCCCTTACCGTTGCGTGGGGTCGTAAGAACGAACCTTTTAAGGTACCTATCTCCTTGACCGTCCGATGTCAGGTACCCCAGTGTTCCTCGTCCTAACTCGCTGAAGATGAAATAAAAAACCCGAGGAGGTCACTGAGTCGCCAGTTCTTAGGTGGACGTTACGTCCTCCGTGTCCTCTGTGCCCAATTTAGGGACCCAACCCTTCTACGGGACCTCTTCCCGTACCGTTAGGTGTGGTCATAAGAACGGACCTCTTAGGGAACTTGGTTCCTCGGACCACTCGATGTCAGGTGTCCCGACGTTTCTTGACCTGTACTGACGTTGTTGAATCGTACGTACGTAAACGATGTATTTATCCTTTTAATAAACGATATATTTACCCTTTCCACTCCGTGATAGAGACCACTGTTCGCAATTCCAATCCCAATCCTAATCCAGAAACAACTTACCGTGTCAAGATATACGTTGGATAGAGAGTCTAATATATTGTTTAATGAAATTTTAATCCACAAGTATACGGTGTTTTATGTCCGACATCGTTGCAATTGTTTTACACGGACGGACCTTGTGACACCAGCCTTTTCTACGAATACCACATATTCTCTAAAACGAATATCGGTATGAACTTCTGGAACCATGTATGTCGTATTAAGGTAAACCCCTTCTTTTTAATTTTGACGTGGTTTTTTAACTCATCTTATGATAGTTATATAAGAAATCTTTCGTTCCATCTAATAAAAAAGTAAAAATACAAATAATAAATAAAAGATTAAAAATATCTTACTTTTACAAAACGAATATATTGTTTTTTTCGAATTTTATTCACTATTTTTCTCGATGAGAAGGTGACCTAGTGTCGTTATGGATTTGAGAAGGTAAATGGATTTACTATTGCTTCATTTGGGATTTTTTCGTTCAGAGTGATGTTCAATGACAACTTTTCCAGTCCTGCTAGTGTACTCTTTTGTGAGTTAAGTGTTATAGTAACGTAAAATTTACATGAGTAAGTGAGTCGTTTGTGAATAATTATATTCATGAAGTAACATTTAAGGTCATTACCTGTTGATTACTTTATGTATTAGTTTGTCCTTTTACCGGACTAAAATATACAGGAGTAACGAGAAAGAAGAAAAGGTTGAGATGAAAATCGTAGTTTTTACCGATAATTACTACAATCCTGAAACTCACCGATTTTATATCCAGTAAAATAATTAATTCTTGTCTCCATCACCACTCCGGGACAAAATCGGGGTAAAGTAGTTTTATCGATTAATGACACACCTTAACTAGACCTATCGACGTGCGTCGTGCACTCGGACCTAAGTTCTTGTTAGGTAAATTCTATTACCGAATGATCGGAACCCCGTGACCTCAGTTCACCCTACCGTTATACCGAAAGTACTCTCCTTCTCCAAATCCATATTTCTTCTCAAAACTCCGTAGACATCGAGTAATTCTTGTTTTACTAACGTCTTTTTACTGTGTCATCTTGGGTCCAGAGAGTTAAAGGGTAGGTGACGGGAACAGTCATGTGAACTAGTTGAGGAAAACGATCATTAGAACCACATTTTACCACCCCAACACCCCCGTCGTTCATCTTAAAGGAGTCACAACACTCAATCCGAGATTTCTACAGTGCCCTTAATTAGATTGTTGAAGTTTTTGTTGATATAAAGAACTCATGAATGATACACTTGACAAGATTTTAGAAGTGTACATAATTCACTGAATTAGGAAGATTATTGGGACTCCATCCATAATAATATACACGTAGTATATATGTTCCTTTTTTACTCCGTGTTCATACCATTACCACAAGGATTCTAGTGTACCGAATATTGGTACTTAGATCCTAATCTCGAGAAAGTTAAGGTAAGATCTTAGACACGAGAATTGTGGTACAACTGAGTGTCAACAAGAAAGACACGAGAGAATAGGAATGACTTCCGTATGAAACCTGCCTGAGAGTTTTTCAGTCTTTATTAGTAGTCACGAATGAAATCAGTACGTCTGACGGGGACTATTACTAGTTTTTATTCAGTGGAAGATTAATTCCACTAAAAAAAAGTTTTACTTAATTGATAAGAAAAATAACTAAAAGAAAGAAAATGACTAAAAGTGGAAACGGTATTCTTAATAAAGATCCTAAGACGGATAGATCAATCATCAAGTGAACGACCAAGAAATAAGTCTTTTCTTCTACCTCCCCTCTGTTAGAATTATTTCTACTAATAATTCTTACTACCGTGACAAACCTTTCTTAATACAGGAGGTTCAAGAATACAAACTTCGGGATTGGGGACCATGGAGTCTTACACTGACAAACCTCCATCCTAAAATTCCACTATTAATGTAATTTTCATTCGACAATCCTACCAGGAAGTAAGTTAGACTCACCGTAAGAACATTCTTCCCCTCTGATCCTGTACTTCTGGGGACGTACGTACCTCCTCTCTGGAATGTTCTTGTGTCTGTCTTCCGACAGTAGAAATTTGGTTCCTCACTCTGGAGTTCTTTTGTCTGACCATTGTGGACTTTGAACCTGAAGATCGGAGGTCTTGACACTCTTGTATTTAGAAATAACAAAATTTTTTTGTTGTTGTTGTTGTTGTTTTTGTTTCTTACTACCGTAATCGTCGTTGATTGAATGACTCAGAAATGGTACTCCATCCGTACACACGTGTATGTAAACAAACCATGTAAACAAGGAGTATTTTTGGAATGTCATCGACGTTAATACTACGTGTAAAATGTATACACTTTTGACTCTGAATCTTTCTAATTCATTAAACAGATTTCAATGTCCGTTTTTGATCGTTTCTCTTCAATTGTCTTAAGGTTGGGTCTAGATTAAGATCTGAGGTGTCAAATTACGTGAGTGATATGGATCACCGTCAATTTCGACAGTGAGAATTAGATCACCTTTCTTATTCGTGAGACTTTCATTAAGTGTTAGTTGTGACACGATAAAGGAACTGGAGCGGTTTTATTGGTCTGACTCCAATGTATGGATGTAGTAAATGTTAATTAAACTGACTCTAGGATCTCAACGGTGAAGAAAGACCTTTTAGAACGCCAAGGGTGAGTCAAAAAGGGTGAGACGATAAGAGAGAAGACCTTGTGAGAGAGGTAGGGAGACTAGGACTGATTTAATTTTGAATAGGAATTTTCACTGATTCTTTTCAATGTCTACACATTATATTTGAGATTTAGTTGATGTTTTTAAAATTTTTCTCAATTTCGATTATTCGGTTTCTTCTCTGTTACTTCACTAATTTTGTTGAATTAGGTTTTTTCAAATTTTTTGTTCTCTCTCTCGTTTACCTTTTCTTGTCTACTCTGTTTCTCTTTTTGTTTAGAGTTCTACCGTTTAAATTTGGGTTGGTATTGTTATTAGTACAATTTACATTTACCAGATTTGTCGTTCACTTTTACGTTTCTAATGCACTTATTTAAGTAATTGATTCTACTTTACCTAAGTAAGGAACTTTCTGTGTTTGAGGGTTTCTAATTAGTTATTGTTTGTTTATTTAAATGGTATAATTGTCTGATTTTTTCTTTTTGGTGTATTTGTAGAGTTATCGAAGTTTCTTTGTAGACCGTTTTAGGTGTAGGTAAAGACTATTTTTGAGAGTTTTTAGATTCTGATCTTCCTTTCAACGAGTTCGACCATTTCCCGGCGAAACTTTTGTGATATCGAATATAGTATCGATTAAAACTTTTCGACTTACAGAAAGAAGATTCTGGTTTTTAATCCATTCTGACAACATGAATAGTGAGGATAAGTTGTTATATGACCTCCAAGATCGGTCTTTCTTTATGTCGTTCTCTTTCATTATTTTCTATAGGTTTAATTTTTCCTTCTTCATTTTGACAGATACGAGGGTCAACCATATTGGAGAATACATCTTTTATGTTATCTTAGATGTTTTTGTAATGATTATGTCTACTCAAATTGTTCCAATGTGTTGTGTTTATATGTTTTTAGTTGAGACGGTACATTGGCATAAATAATTTTTGTACATAACCCTATTTTCTATAAAATTTTCGTATTTGATTCTTCGAATATTTTTAAATTTTGTAAATTTTATTCGTTCGTTTTACTTTACCATTTCATCTGTATAAATATACATACCGTGACCTTATAAGACCACCAGTATGAACTTTACAAAAAATGTTCAAAGTAAATGAGGTGAATAGACACTTCTTTTTTAGAAAACCAGGAGTCAAGAATATCTCATTTACCTAATAGTTAAATCTTTTCACGGTATACAGTCTCTGTATTGACCACCGTTGATCTCAAAACTTGATGACGACACGTTTTTCTCTAAGTGGACAAAAAGTACCTTCAGACCAAGGGGTCGTTCTCCTAAGTCTATGTGGACGTCATTGTCGAACTTAGTCTCTTTTTTTTTAGACCCTGATGTCTGTCTACCCATGTACTTGTAAAATTTGATGAGCTTACCGGATCCCGTTACGAAAATTAAATTTTAATCTTAAAATTTCTATTTAAACAGATGTAGAGCAATATTTCTATCCATATTTCGTATCAAACTTAGTTGAGACTTTAAGGTAGATTTACTAATATAATTTTTAAGATTCTTTACTTCTTCTGTGTGTGTGGATACTTGAGAGTATGTGTATTAAATTTCTCTCAGAAAAATCCGGTCACCAAGGGTTTGAAACTACATACAATACTAGTGGAACTGTCGAAATTTTAGGACTACGGGTCCAGTATTATGTCTTTTTAATTTAGTCCTATTCCACTCACTCGTTTGTCCGCAGTCATGAAAAATATCTAGGGTCTACTAAGATTACACGTTATTTCAAATTCTTGGTAATAAAATTCCGTTTCAAACTGTTACGGAACTAATAGTTTAATTATTGAATTAAACCTCGGTAATGTCCCATAAAATTCAGAGATTGACGGATCTGACTGACTTAATAGTATCCTACGAAGTACCTCCTTGTTAGACGCTTTACGGTAGAAACGTATCCCTATCTTTCTGTCTTCAACTTCACGACCTCTGTGATTTTTATGTACTGAATTTCTTTTTTTCCCTCTCCGCACGATAAGTTAAAGACTTGAGGAATTTTTTCCGATGAGTACTTTGTGACTCAGTGAAGATGATCGGTTCCTGTTGACAGAGACTGTGACTGTAATGTCTGGTTTCTCTTTTTCGTAAGAGACTCTAATTACAAATAAGATGTTTCGTGTAAGATATATGGTTCTTGTAAACCCTACAAAGGTAAAGCTATATGGTGTTAGATGGGAGGTAGATATTAAGAATGGAATTATCGTTATCTCTTCGGTTTTTTTATAGACCTCGGAGTTTATTTAATTCCCACACCAAGGTCTGAAGGTACTACCTTTTCCATATGTCAGGTGGGTCTAAGCACCCTGTTGTTTCTAGAGAGTTTCCCAGTGTTATGTTGTCTACCTTATACCAACTGTTGTCTGGCAAATATTAGAGACGAAGAACGTAGTGAATAACGGTACGGACACGGGTTTGAATAAACAAAAAGAACGAAACTACCTCTACATAATTATCTGTACCTACCCTGTAAACCCCCAATTACTAATGTTACCTGGGTATTTGGACGATAAAATTGTGGTTTCGTCTCCAATCACTGAGCTGAATGAAATACCGTGTACATCCTAGGTGGAAAGAAGTGGGCCAGAAAGGGTCTTCCCCCCGGAAAGACACCTACTTTTCTTCTCTTGAGTAATCGAGTCTATCATGTCGACGGGGAGGTTCCTGTCTCTCTCACACAATTAGTGAGTTAACACATACTGAAAAACGTTGTGATGTCTGATATCAGGTGGTCCTAGGAGACAGGTACTCTTAAGAGGTCCGTTTTTATGACCATACCCATCAGTAAAGGAAGAGGTTGGAATCTCGTAAATAAAATTAGGTCGGTCGAGAGAGTACCAACGGATTTACCCCGTGTACGAAAAGACAGGGAGCCAGAACGTAGACGTGGGTACGTGGAAGAGTTTACGGAAGGTTTAGGATATAGGAGACTCCAGGTCGAGTTCAAGGGTGAGAAACTACTTGAGACACTGATGGAATTCGTTGGGTTTGGGGATGTCCCAAAGGAAGGATCTACTGATTATCCGACGGACCGTTGTAGAGAATGTAGTCGAAGAGTACGACTGTCCGTTGAAATAGGACGTAATATTGACCGGACGTCTGGATCTCACCGTTCGGAGAAACTCAATACAAAAATTTTAGGATGAGACGTTGTAGAATATTTGGGAAAGGATCGACTTATTTATCTATATTAAAAAGAGAGGTTTTTTTAAAATCCAGTCCAAATGACTCCATATTAAATATATTTGAATATGAAGATGTTACGAATTTACATGTGAAGATTACTCAAAACTGTTTACATATTAGTATATGGGTGGTAGTGTTAGTTCTGTTTCTTACATCAAATAGAAAAAGTTTTTGTAAATATATCACGAATAATACTTGGTTCATCCCGAGATTCATAAAACGTTCATAATTGAGTGCACTGAAGACATTGTTGAAGACTATAATTCGTTCACAGTCTTACTCCTAAGTGGTACTCTGTCGGACCAAGGTCTCGAATCTCTGGTTCTCATATCCTTTGACTTACCACCGAAGGTGATATTACTCTTGACTTTGGTCTTTCTCGTTCGGCTCTACATTCTGATAAAGAAGATTTCTCCCGAAACCTTTTTGACGTTATCTTTACTTACGACATTTCAAAAACAACGGTCCCAGTTTTCGAAGTACTAATCCAACCGGTACGTTTCTCATAGACCCTCGATGGTCATTTGAGGATGTTTGGTCTTGGTGTAGACCCTTCAGACTCTCCCTATTCTCAAAACACGAAAAGGAAACAATATGTTTTTGTTGGTTACTATGTCTACACCTTTTAAGAATTTCTCTACCCTTATCGTCTGGTGGACTGAACGGAGAACTCTTTGGATATGCGTCCACTCCTTCGTTGTCAATCTTGTTGTCTGTACTTTGTTGTCTAACCAAGGCTTATCCTTTTCCTCATGCAGTTCCGACATATAACAGTGGGACGAATAAATTGAATATACGTCTCATGTAGTACTCTTTGCGACCCGACCTCCTTCGTGTTCGACCTTAGATCTAACGGCCCTCTTTATAGTTATTGGAGTCTATACGTCTACTATGGTGGGAATACGTCTTCCACTTCTCCTTGATTTTTCGGAGAACTACTTTCATTTTCTCCTCTCACTTTTTCAACCGAATTTCGAGTTGTAAGTCTTTTACTTCTAGTACCGTAGACCAGGGTAGTGAAGTACCCTTTATCTACCCCTTTGTCACCTTTGTCACAGTCTTAAATAAAAGAACCCGAGGTTTTAGTGACGTCTACCACTAACGTCGGTACTATAATTTTCTGCGAATGAGGAACCTTCCTTTCAATATTGGTTGGATCTATCGTATTATTTTTCGTCTCTGTAATGAAACGGTTGTTTCCAGGTAGATCAGTTCCGATACCAAAAAGGTCACCAGTACATACCTACACTCTCAACCTGAGACTTCTTTCGACTCGTGGCTTCTTAACTACGAAAACTTGACACCACAACTTCTTCTGAGAACTCTCAGGGAACCTGACGTTCCTCCAGTTGGTCAGGTAGGATTTCCTCTAGTCAGGACCCACAAGTAACCTTCCGGACTACGATTTCGACTTTGAAGTCATGAAACCGGTGGAGTACGTTTCTCAACTGAGTAACCTTTTCTGGGACTACGACCCTCCCTAACCCCCGTCCTCCTCTTCCCCTGCTGTCTCCTACTCTACCGACCTACCGTAGTGACTGAGCTACCTGTACTCAAACTCATTTGAAGTCCTCAACCACTACCTGTCCCTCCGGACCGCACGACTCTAAGTACCCCAGTGTTTCTCAGCCCCGTGCTGACTCGCTGACTTGACTTGACTTGACTTGACTTGAGTTGTCACGAAGAATAAAGTCAAAAGAAAAAAGAAAGTTTCACACTCAACGAATCAGCACAAGTTGAGAAAAGTAAGAGTACCTGACATCGGGTGGTCCGAGGAGACGGGTACCCTAAGAGGTCAGTTCTTATGTCCTCACCCATACGGTAAGGGAAGAGGTCCCCTAGAAGAACTGGGTCCCTAGCTTTGGTCCAGAGGACGTAACGTCCGTCTAAGAAATAACACATTCGGTTGTACCTTAGAGTCAAAAGGAAAAGGAACAGTTTCCGGGTCTAGATTCACCGTCTTGGATTTTCTTGGTACAAAAGAGGTTCGTATCAATTGTGCGACTAGCCTTTTGTCATGCAATAACAAAAGGTTCTTTTGTTGAACACTCGTCTTGAAGTACAAAAAAAGTTTCGTAAAAGTACATGAATTTTTAACAGTTTCTGGTTCAGTGACCGATAGGAAGTAAGGTAACGTTCCGGTTTCAATAAAGGTACGGGAATTGACGAAATACAATGTGACAATTTGAAAATAACTAATGTTTACCCGTTCGATATTTACTCTTCTTGATGTCGACTTTTATTACTGAAGTGTGGTGTCGTAGGAAAGGTCCTTATATACCTTAGGCTGTCGGTAATGTTGTCTTAGACGAACCACTCAAATAATAACATATTTTCATCGTATTAGTGGGTCTTAAGTGGTTTCGTCTCTACTTTCGTAAATATTGACACGACAATAGGCTGTCTTACCGGTGAGAGAGGATGTAATTTAAAGAAAGAACCCCTAAGAACGTAACGTGACGAAACCCACCAAGAGACGTACGACCCAATATTACATGGTTTACTGCCAGATTTAAGACTAATTTCAACGAGTGTCATATACGACCGTACGTTCTAAGTTAAGAAAAGAGTTCAATCTAGGTTCTTGTTCTTCCTCGACTAAACGATTGTCCTTCCTCACTCTTGTTTTATCAAGGGAAAGTAGTGGTAGAGTATACTTGGTTTAGAAGTTAGTTATTTTTACTGTAAACTGTTTCACTGTGTGTTCAGGATTACTCTCAGTGGGGTCCGACTATTCTGGTGTCGTCAATTATGTCAGGAGATCCATTGACGAGTCGGCTAGGAATATTTATTTTGATAAAAACGGTCTTTTGTACTACGTCCTAATATCCTAATCGATGTAGACAAACTTTACGAATGGTGAAACGTTTTATTTGTTTTTTTGTCTTTTTAATGATCGTCACATATTGCTCAACTTATCACGGAGGAGGGAGTTCAAGTACCAGTGGGTTTCGGAGTCGTGTACTGGTTTAAACCTTTACCCCTCGTACGTGTAAACATTTAAAACACAATCAATTCCATTTCAGTATAACCTAATACCATTCGAGACTTAGGTCACTGACCACAGGAACATTGTCCTCCTTTCCTGTGTCTCTTTCAGTACACTTCTACCTCCGTCTCTGACCCGACTATATCGATGTTCGGTTTCTTACGGTTCCCAAGGCCCCTTGACAGTCTTCGATCCTTCTCTGTTCCCTCCTAAGATCTCTGAGACTTCCCTTATACCGGGACGGTCCTGGAACCAGAGTCTGAAGATCGGTGGTTTTAAAACTCTCTTATTTTAAACAAATAAGTCCGGTGGTTCAAACACCATTAAACAATGTCGACGGGATCCTTTGATTGTATTTGCCCTTTACGGAGGTAAAGAAAAACGGCTTCTTTCCTAGTTATTTAGTTTAATTGTAGTAGAGAGTGTCAGTTCAGACAAAAACAAATCAACGGTTCATCATAGACTAAGAAAGAGTTGGGGACCTGACATCTGACGGTCCGAGGGGACAGGTACCTTAAGAGGTCCTCTCTTATGACCTCACCCGACAGTAAAGGAAGAGGTCCCCTAACAGGGTCTGGTCTCTAGCTTGGACCCAGAGGACGTAACTTCCACCTAAAGAATGGTCTCAGTGGTCCGTTCGTCCAATTTTGTTGAATTTCCTCGATGTCTGACATCTCAGACTTATGGAGTGGAAAGACGGATTATGGACCATTCTTCTCTCCGACGGTACGGGCTTACTGGAGGTGGTGATCATAAGTTCTTAGTTTCATTTTTATGTGTGACTTGTGTCTCTATGACGAGTCTTTGTCTATTCTTGGGTACACTTTCGACTACTGCCACAACTCAAGAAGATATAGAAACGACTAAAAGATAGATTAATATGATGGTTAACGACTTTTTACTCGTATTAGTAGAGGTGAAATTTGACGTTCAATCTGATAAAAAGGAAAGTTAAAATAGTCAAGAACGAAGTATCCAAAGTCGAGAAAAGACCCCGTACGTATAAATCGTAATAATGTAGGAGAACCATCTGACTAGCAAAATAGTAGTTTGTTACGGGAAGGGACTGAGACCACTAAAACGAAACTTCAGATGAAATATGTTGTAATTTTATCGGTAAGGACGACAAGGGACTAATTACAAATGTATTTTGTAGAAAAGGGTAGTAGAACAAAAGTTAGATAATATGGTAATACAAACTTCACTCAAAAAACATCTTGACATAGATCAATCCAATACAAAAAATTAGGTGTAACGGTCACACGGAAAATTATAAATCTGGTAACACGAAAGTTACTTTAATGACTATAAAATCCTGAATTCTGACGGTAAAACAACAACGAAAACAGACAAGAGATGAAAAACAAAAGAAAAAAGACGGAAGGACACCGTCTTTCTAAAGAGATTTCTTTAAGTAAGAATAAGTGAAGTCAAGTCAAGTCAAGTCAAGTCAAGTCAGCGAGTCAGCACAGGCTGAGAAACGCTGGGGTACTTAGTGTCGTGCGGTCCGGAGGGAAGGTAGTGGTTGAGGGCCTCAAGTGAGTCTGTGTGCAGGTAGCTCAGTCACTATTGTAGGTCGGTAGAGTAGGAACCAGCAGGGGAAGAGGAGGACGGGGGTTAGGGAGGGTCGTAGTCTCAGAAAAGGTTCCTCAGTTGAGTAACGTACTCCACCGGTTTCATGACCTCAAAGTCGAAGTCGTAGTAAGGGAGGTTTCTTTAGGGTCCCCACTAGAGGAAGTCTTACCTGACCAACCTAGAGGAACGTCAGGTTCCCTGAGAGTTCTCAGAAGAGGTTGTGGTGTCAAGTTTTCGTAAGTGAATGTTACGAATTAATGTCGAAATGTATATATAAATTATATATATATAATTTGTATATTGTATATAATATATCATATGTAATGACATGTTCATAATTTATATATATTATGAATGAAATATGTATATTTTGACACTATTCTATATTTTATAATCAGATGACCATAATAAAATGGTTAAGGTCACTTCATGTCTTTTAAATGGAGGGAAAGATAGAAAAATCGAAGGGGACAAATATTAACGTAATTTATAAAGAAGGTTTGTATAAATCTTTGTGTAGTTGTAGTATCAAAGATGAAGTTGGTAGTTTGTTTGGAACCTTTAGAACTCTCCTGTCGGATGATATACATGGGTATGAAAAGAATGATACAAGAAGAAGGGTAGGACTACAAGTTTCCAAGAAAGAACTTAGTAAAGGAAAGACAAACCCCTTGAAGGAAATCTGTAAGTAAATCCTATCCAGACGACTACTGTCTAGGACATCAAAAGGAAGTAAACTTTTACAGAACTAAAAAAAGAATAAGGATTTTCTGTAAAGTGATCTATTTCCTAAGACCCAACCGTCAAAAGTTGTGTATTTTTCTATAGTACAGGTATTCCTTATACCCCGAAAGGGTCACCGAGACCCCATTTCTTAGCTGGACGTTATGTTCTCTGGGCTCAAGTTAAGGACTCAGTACTTCTAGGGAACCTCGTCCCTCACCGTTGGGTGAGGTCATAAGAACGGTCCTCTTAGGGTACCTGTCTCTTCTGACCAACCAACGTCAGGTATCGTAGCGTCTCAGTCTGTCCTACTTCGTTGAATCGTACATGGTATTCCTTATACGTCCTTTCATAACGCAGTGAAGAAGACGGGAAACAATCCTAGAGACTACTCTTTGGGTGTGTCACAGTAAGTGTGACCGAATAGGGGATGTCCAACACAACTAAAAGAAACCGAAAAAATTCTAAAAGACAGAGACCAAAAGTCTTCAAATTAATAATATACAGAACCATACCTAAAGAAGACAAGTCAAGTCAAGTCAGCGAGTCAGTACAGGCTGAGAAACGCTGGGGTACTTGACGTCGTGCGGTCCGGAGGGACAGATAGTGGTTGAGGACCTCAAGTGCGTTTGAGTACAGGTAGTTCAGTCACTACGGTAGGTCGGTAGAGTAGGACAACAGGGGAAGAGGAGGACCGGGTTTAGGGAGGGTCGTAGTCTCAGAAAAGGTTACTCAGTTGAGAAACGTACTCCACCGGTTTCATGACCTCAAAGTCGAAATCATAGTAAGGAAGGTTTCTTGTGGGTCCTGACTAGAGGAAGTCTTACCTGACCAACCTGGAGGAACGTCAGGTTCCCTGAGAGTTCTCAGAAGAAGTTGTGGTGTCAAGTTTTCGTAGTTAAGAAGTCACGAGTCGGAAGAAGTGTCAGGTTGAGAGTGTAGGTATGTACTGGTGTCCTTTTTGGTATCGGAACTGATCTACCTGGAAACAACCGTTTCATTACAGAGACGAAAAATAATACGATAGATCCAACCAGTATTGAAAGGAAGGTTCCTCATTCACAGAAAATTAAAGTACCGACGTTAGTGGTAGACGTTCAGACAAAGGTGACAAAGAGGTAGACAAGGGGTACTTCACTACCCTGGTCTACGGTACTAGAAGTAAAAGACTTACAACTCGAACTTCGGTTGAAAAAGTGAGAGGAGAAAGTGAAAGTAGTTCTCCGAGAAATCAAGAAGAAGCGAAAGACGGTATTCCCACCACAGTAGACGTATAGACTCCAATAACTATAAAGAGCACCGTTAGATCTAAGGTCGAACACGAAGGAGGTCGGGTCACAAGGAGTACTACATGAGACGTATCTTCAATTTATTGGTCCCACTGTTATATGTCGGAACTACATGAGGAAAAGGATAAACCTTGGTCAGACAACAAGGTACAGGTCAAGATTGACAACGAAGGACTGGACGTATATCCAAAGAGTTCTCCGACCAGTCCACCAGACCATCAGGGTAGAGAGAGTCTTAAAGGGTGTCAAATAACACTAGGTGTGTCAGTTTCCGAAACCGTATCTGTTATTTCGTCTTTATCTACAAAAAGACCTTGAGAGAACGAAAAAGTTACAGGATAAATTACAAGTGAATCGGAGAATTGATATCTAAATTCAGAAGAGAGTTTAAAAACTGCAAAAGTCGGTAATAAAGAAACTCATTGGAAAGTGGGGTACGAGAAAGGGGAGAGAAGACCCTAAGGGTTCTGTTTTAAAATCTACTAGTAAAAATTGTTAGTATCTCAAGGGACTCTGTGGTAAATAAGTAAAACATAAAAGAGAGGTTATAAATATAACTTATTAAACAAAAACAAAGGTCAAGTGATTAAAAAGGGGGCGAGACAGGGAAAGTAAGACGACGACTTGGGTAAGTGGTTCGAAAATAAAACCAATAAGACAAAAAGTCAAGATTTTCAACGAAAATCAAGGGTAAATATAAAAGATAAAGGAAAGACTTCAAAGATAAGAGAAAAAAGTAAACGAAATTTGTACAATCATAGATAACTGACAGAAGGAAACTAGATCAAAACACAGAGGGGACAAGAACCATACTGTTAAGTACAAAGTGAACTTTGGACCTATTACAAATACAACGTACTGAGACCGAGAAAAAAGTTTTAATAACATGATGATTCAAAGTAAAATTACAAAATTTAATAAATAAACAAAAAACGACACGACCCAGAAGTAACGAAACATACCCGAAGATGAGAAACGTCACCGAAGAGAACACCTCGTGACCCGAGATCCACGTGTCCAAAGACGTCAACACCGAACGTCCGAGATCTCGCACCCAAGTCACCAACACCGTGCGTCCAAATCAACGAAACACCGTACACCCTAAGAGGGCCTGGTCTCTAGTTTATGTACAGGAGACGTGACCGTTCTCCTAAGAATAGGTGACACGGTGGTCCCTTCAGGGAGACCGAGAATGAATTTGTAAGACAAAGTCAACCGAAAGAGACCGTGGTGTGACTGTTCTTTTCCCTCTCTCGGTAGAACAATGGCGGTCCACCTTCGTCTTCAGGTCCGAGGGGTGAGCCAGAGGTGACAGTGGAGTCCTCCCTGTGAGAAGTGAATGACGACCTCCTCCACTCTCAAACCGAGGGGTATGTTGTAGATGAACGTGGTACCCCTACCAGCCGGATTAATGACGGTCGGTTACTACTTTCCGGACCGTGGGGTGGACCGGAAGAGAATGTGGTAGGACCATCCACCTAATACCGTGGAGTTGGTCGGACTACTCCCACGTACTCCAGGGAGAACCGGACACGTCCGTGTCTTCTTGTCAACAAAAAGATACCACGGATGTACCTCGTCCCACCAAATCATTCAGAAACTGATCTTCACATGACACAAAAATCTGACAAAGGATGAACGAGGAAACTGACCTCTCTCATCCGAAAAGAACTCTGAAACAAATGTGGAGAACCGTAGACCTCCAACCACCAAAGAAGTCGAGGTACAAACCCTATATACCCCGTTTTTCTTTTTAGATACATTAAGTGGTGGTACAGTAAGGATCCCAGGTTCCAGACGTCAATGAGACGGCAGAAATGTGGAAAGTCCCTGAAAAATACGAGGAAAAGATCTATCCCAGGTCTCAAAATTAGTATAAATCATCCTTCTTGTCCTTGAGATACAGATGAGGTAAAAGGATCTTGGTTTCAGTCTGAAGGAAGTGTAAGTAAAAACTTTCCTATCAAAACGATCTATATCTTTAGAATCAAACAAAGAAAAAAGGGGTCGGAGAACTGATATAGTGAGATGGTAAAAGACTTAAGGTACCAAAGACTACTCTTTTGTCAGTGATTAGTGTGATAGTAACCGGACATACACTATTCCATGAAGATAGAACGACAAAAGTTATAAAACAGAAAGTCGTGACACTGATACTGTACAGATCCATATGAAGAGTAAACACAAATAGGACCAACTTCAAGTGATTTCAAGAACCTAGACATCTATTAATAGTAGTTCAAACCATAAATCTATTAAAACGTTTTTACTAAACAGGGAAAGAACGAGGGAAGAGGTGGACCCTGAGGATAATATGTACACAATTTTAGTACAAGTTTACAAACTATGGTAGTGTGTCCGGAGACAACTAGTCAGAGTTAAAAAAAAAGGGGAGAGACAACAAACCAAATCTTTAAAAGAAAACTGAATGGAAGTTCCAGTGACTAAGTCCGTAGGATGGTAAAGATTAGACGATAGTACAATTGAGAAGTAAAGTCAATAATATAAAAGTTAAGATCTTTAAAGTGTACCAAGAAAATAGAAAAGATAAACAGACAACACTCAGAGATAAACAACTAAGTGTGTCATAAAAGATGGTTAAGAACTTATATAAAAGAGAATCAGGAAATTTATATTATCGACGAAAATTCAGAAACAATTTAGGTCATAGACACGAATGAGTCAAAGATGAATTAGAAAAAGGGACCATAACTAGTCAAAGGACAAACGTATGAATAACGAAAAATCCACTTTTGATTTGTAAAGCTAATAAATATATGTATATGTGTATATATCACTTTTATAATAAACTGAAACATGATGAGAGACAAGGGGAAAGGACCATGTTTACTGTAGTGTTTGTGGGCTCCTCTTTTGACTTTAAGTGATAGAAGTTAAACTGTTACCGTCGACCGGACATAAATTTTTGTAAACACTCTTCTGGATCGTTAAACCACTTATAGAATTTGTGATTTATGACAAAAGTAGACGTCTAAACTATGACGGAGTCTAGTTGGTTACTATTATTATTGAAACTTTTTCGTTACCTGTTGGTCCTTTCCTACTTTAATCCTGTTTCAGTCCGGATAAAGAGTCTCAGAAGGAGGTAAAGTGATGTAGGATGGGTAGACGAGTTCGTTCTTAGGACTCCTTTTTAAGAACTAAGGAGGGAGAGGGAGTGGGGGTGTAGGTCGACCAGACTACTCGGGATGGAGGTTTCGTCTAGAGTTTACCTACCGTCGATAGTAGAGGTATCATTGGTGGGACGAGGTTTAGTGGACGAGGTACAAGGTGGACCTGATAATGTTGACAGAGGATTCTCCAGAACGTTGAAGGTTTTACCATGGGTTATCCTCGTGTTGCTATAAACAATTTATTTATCTTTGATACGGTAACACTCTCTTCGATCTGTTTTTTTTTTATCCATGTGTAACATGTAAGGTAAGGAGATCTTGAGATTTTGTATGTTTTATGTTTAATTAGATGATACTGTCTTTCGTCTGATTGTTAACGAGTTCATAATCTCCGTCTTTCCCGTTTCACCTCGGTAATGGTTCCCGTATTCCTTTAAAACCCCACTACCAATACAAGTGATGGATATGATACCACCAAAGTACCTATTGCACACATATATATAAATAAAAAACTAGTTATATATGTCAATATGAGTCAACCATGTCGTCATTTCTTAGGCGGACGGTTACGTCCTCGATGTTCTCTATTTCCAAACTAGGAACCCAGTTCTTCTAGGGGACCTCTTCCTATACCATTGGGTGAGGTCATAAGTACGGACCTTTTAAGGTACCTGTCTCCTTGGATCGTCCGATATCAAGTACCCTGACGTTTCTCAGTCTGTACTGACACGTGTCGTGTGTGTGTGTATTAATAAATATATATGTTTGACCAGTTTAACATGTGTAATTTTTACATGTTAAATACGTTTAATATGGTGTAATTTCGATAAAATTACTTTTATTTGTTTAAAAATTTACTACCATAAAATTTATTTGATACTCTATACCTTAGTTGAAATTTGTTAGGTCCCCTCTTCCTCTCGTCTCTACTCACCTACCTTTATGTCTACTTTGATTTAATCGGTACACTTTCACTTCAACGAGTCAGCACAGACTGAGAAACGCTGGGGCACCTGACATTGGATGATCCGAAGAGACAGGTGCCCTAGGAGGTCCGTTCTTATGACCTCACCTAACGGTAAAGGAAGAGGTCCCCTAGAAGGGTTGCGACTTTTAATAATTCAGACCCATCCTTCCTGTACCCCTAAATTATGTGGTGAGAGAGTTGAAGACGTACAAACTATAAAAGATATCATCCTTGTTAAAAATTCAATTTACTCTCTTTCGTGTATGGTCTTATTCGATTTTCTTCTTTTTTGAAAGTCTCGGGGGTTTACAATCCTCAGTTTTCGAAGGAACCTTCAAATAAATATCCCCCAAAGTTCAAATTTTCCTGTCCAAAGTAAGAGGTGGAAGACTAGGACTCTTCGTACGTAGAAGGGAACTCTCGATTCAGTAGGAGCGGGACTGACCGATTTTCGATCCGAGAGACGTGTGGACTGAAGAGTAGTTCGGAAATTCGATAGAATAGTAGGTCCAAAGGTGTCCGAATTAAAACCGTAAGAGTTCAAGTCCTAATTTCCTTTTACTAGAATGACGGCTAAACTTCATGAAGTACGTACAATTTCGTTGCGGGAACAATTTAGTCGGTCATGATGTCGTTATCCGTCGAGTCTTTGTGTGGTTGTCCTCGTCAAAAAAATTGGGAAAAGAAGATCGCAGACGAACACACAGAGGATTTTACTTAAAGAAAGGTTAGTGGAGTTGACAAAAAGTTCTTTCCTTGAGACCCTAAAGGGATCACCAGGTCGTCCATTCTTATCGGAACGTCACGTCCCCTGCACCCAACGTAGGGACCAACCCCTTGATTCTAGAGTGTTCGACGTCCTGTTGCTTCGGGTGCACGTCGTTGATCTCTCGGACATATGTGGTTGATTTCTCGGACGTCCTACGTTACTTCTAGGGTGTCCGAAGTTGATTCTGGACTACGTCAGTTTATGTTTTTATGAAAAATTTTTCCTTGAGACGGATGTAAACGAATCTCGTATGATGGTATTAGAGAGAAGGGAGTAAACTAGGAGTCCTTTCGAAACCCTTCGTCTTTCATAGTACTAGGGGTGAAGTTCCTACTTCTTATCACTTCGAGTCTTTCTACCTTATTTACCTGTCTAGGTCCAGTGTTTCTATCGTTCACTGTTTTGGTCTTCAGCTCCAAGTAGGGTGGGGACACGAACAGGTCAAGCTGAGAAGGTCTGATCGACGTGGAGATTGGTTCCGTGTAAACACTTTTTGTTTCATTTTTTTTTTTTTTAAGTGAAGTCAATGGACTACAGTTTACACTGTTCCCTAAAATTCTCACCCACCGACTTTGGTCATGAAGTTTATTTCGACAAAGTCAATACACATTAAAATAAGTTGGGGGTCGTGTTCCTGGTTGTATTCCCTGACGTTAATCGAAATCTACAACGTAGTCCTCTCCTTTTTCTCCCACTGTGGGTCTCTTTCCAGTTTCTTTCCTTTGATCTCTAGTCTAACCTTTCTTATCGTGTAATTTGTGTGTCAGGTTTAATTGTTGGGGGCGTCATAAAAGAGACATTTTGGTCGTACGTGACATACCACTAATGGGACAATCTCTTTACTTACTTTTGTCAGTAAAGGAGGTACGATGAACAAAGCGGGTGCGGGCCGATTTTTCCTTCTCTTAAGAGTTGTGCTATAATTCAACGAGTGTCACAGGCACCAGGAGGTAGAAGGTGTTTTTATACAGGGAAAGTATCGGGTTCCTGATGTCATTGTAAAGAACGAAACCCTCTATTATGTATTTTGACCAGTAAATTTTGTGACTAAGGTTGACATTGTCGATTATTATCGTCGATTATAAATGACTCGTGTATAATCTTAGTCCATAACAATATTACAAAACTTAAAAATTTTACTGTAAGACTACATCCAAGATAATAACCCTCCCGTTGATATATTAGTTAACAGGTTTATTCCTATGGAACCCCTCACTTATCCCGTCGATAATTGTTGACGCGGTCCGTACTCGTGTCCGATCCCTACAACCTGTGGGGTAGTAGTCCCGGTAGAATGTCTACTTCTGAGTTTCTTGTCTTTCCAATTTAACGGACGGGACACATTGTGTCGATCATTACCCTCCTCGGTCCCAAGTTTAGGTCCGGTAGACCAAGGTCCGAGGGTGAGTCGGTGAGTCGGTACACGGGGAATACTCGACTATACCATAGTATTAAAATTTCTTTAGTAAGGTGACAAGGTGAAACTTGTCGTGTTCGGGAAGGTATAAAGTGTTCAAGTGACGTTCTTTTACCGATCCGGGTTCCCTTTGACTCAACTCTCAAGTATAAAAAATTTTTATTTCTAAGTAGTCGAAGCCCTATCTCGACTTTATTGTGGGGAACAATCTACACGAAGAGGTTTGTACGAAGAGAGTCGTATCCCGTAGACGAAAAAAGTGAATTCTTATTTATCCTCTTCTTGATACTTTTTAAGGTTGTATACCTCCGACTTGTTGTGTGAAGATTTATTGGTTGTTTAGTGTCTTCTTTAGTTTTTTCTTTAGTTTTATACGTATCTTTGATTACTTTTACTTTTGTGTTGTTGGTTTTTGGACACCCTGTGACATTTTCGTCACGATTCCCCTTTCAAGTATCGTTATGTCCGTATGGAGTTCTTTGTTCTTTTTCAGTTATATATTGGATTGAGATGTGTATTTCGTTTATCTTTTCCTTCTTCTCGGGGTCCCAATCATCTTCCTTTCTTTAGAATTTTTAATCCCGTCTTTATTTACGTTTTCTTTGTTTTCTCTGGTGTCGTTTTTAGTTGTTCCGGTTATCGACCAAGAAACTTTCCTATTTATTTTAACTGTTTGGTAATCGGTCTGAGTAGTTCTTTGTTTCCCTCTTTTTAGTTTAGTTATTTTAATCTTTACTTTTACCTCGCTAGTGTTGTCTGTTGTGTCTTTATGTTTCCTAGTATTTTCTGATGATAGTCGTTAATATACGGTTATTTTACCTGTTGTACCTTCTTTACCTGTTTAAGAATCTTTTCATTTTGAAAGGTTTTGACTTGGTCCTTCTTTATCTTTTAGAATTGTCTGGGTGGTGTTCGTGCCTTTAACTTTGACATTAGTCTTTAGAAGTCGTTTGTTTTCGGGTCCAGGTCTGCCGAAGTGTCTACTTAAGATGGTTTTTAAATCTCTTCTCGATTGTGGATAGGATGAGTTTGAGAAGGTCTTTTAACGTCTCCTTCCATTTGAGGGTTTGAGTAAGATACTCCGGTGGTAGTGGGATTATGGTTTTGGACTGTTTCTACGGTGTTTTTTCTTTTGATGTCCGGTTATAGTAACTACTTGTATCTACGTTTTTAGGAATTGTTTTAAGATCGTTAGTCTTAGATTGTTGTGTAATTTTTCTAGTATGTGGTACTGGTTCACCCGAACAAGTTATAGGTGTTTAGTTACATTACGTGGTGTAATTGTTTAACTTTTTATTTTCGGTATACTAATAGAGTTCTCTACGTCTCTTTCGGAAACTGTTTTAAGTTGTAGGTAAATTCTATTTTTGAGAGGTCTTTCGTCCTGGTCTTCCTTGTATGGAGTTGTATTATTTTCGCTATACACTATTTGGGTGTCGTTTGTAATAGGAGTTACCACTTTTTAACTTTCGTAAAGGGGATTTCAATCCTTGTTCTGTTCCCACGGGTGAGAGTGGTGATGATAAGTTGTATCAAAACCTTCAAATCCGGTGTGGTTAGTCTCGTCTTTTTCTTTATTTTCCTTAGGTTTAACCTTTTCTTCATTTTGAGAGTGCCAAACGTCTACTGTACTAGGAGATGTATCTTTTGGGATTTCTGAGGTGGTCTTTTAATGATCTCGATTAGTTACTTATATCATTTCAACGTCCTACATTTTAGTTGTGTGTCTTTAGGGAACGTAAGGATATGTGATTATTACTGTTTTATCTTTCTCTTTAGTTCCTTTGTTAAGGTAAGTGGTAACGTTTTTTTTCTCACATTATGAATCCTTATATAGATGGATTTCTTTGATTTCTGGATATATATCTTTTGATATTTTGTGACCACTTTCTTTAGTTTCTCCTGTGATTAGCTACCTCTTTATATGGTACAAGTACCTAACCTTCTTAGTTATATCACTTTTACTCGTATGATGGGTTTCGTTAAATATCTAAGTTACGTTAGGGATAGTTCGATGGTTGCCATAAAAAGTGTCTCGATCTTGTTTATTAAGGTGTTAAACATACCTTTATGTTTTTTAGAGCTTATCGGTTTCGTTAGAACTCTTTCTTCTTACCTTGTCCTCCTTAGTTGGACGAACTGAAGTCCGAGATGATGTTTCGGTGTCAGTAGTTCTGTCATACCATGACCGTGTTTCTGTTTTTATATCTAGTCACCTTGTTTTATCTTTCGGGTCTCTATTTAGGTCCGTGGATACCAGTGGAAGAGAAACTGTTTCCTCCGTTCTTATATGTTACCTCTCTTCTGTTAGAGAAATTGTTCACCACGACCCTTTTGACCAGTTGGTGAACATTTTCTTACTTTGATCTTGTGAAAGATTGTGGTATGATTTTTTATTTGAGTTTTACCTAATTTCTAGATTTACATTCTGGTCTTTGATATTTTGAGGATCTCCTCTTGTATCCGTTTTGTGAGAGGTTGTATGTAGTGTCGTCCTGGGAGATACTGGGTGGAGGGTCTTATAACCTTTATTTTCGTTTTTATTTGTTTACCCCGGATTAATTTGAATTTTCGAAGACGTGTTGTTTCCTTTGATATTCGTTCCACTTTTCTATCGGACGTCTTACCCTCTTGTATTATCGTTTACTTCGTTTACTGTTTGTTGATTAGAGTTTTTATATGTTCGTTGAAGACGTCGAGTTAAGGTCTTTTTATTTGCTGGGTTAGTTTTTTACCCGGTTTTGATTTATCTGTAAAGAGGTTTCTTCTGTATGTCTACCGATTGTTTGTGTACTTTTCTACGAGTTGTAGTGAGTAATATTTTCTTTACGTTTAGTTTTGGTGTTACTCCATGGTAGAGTGTGGTCAGTCTTACCGACGATAGGTTTTCAGATATTCGTTATTTACGACTTCTCTTACACCTCTTTTCCCTTGGGAGAATGTGACAACCACCCTTACGTTTGATCATGTCGGTGATACCTCTTGGCATACCTCTAAGGAATGTTTTGACCTTCGTCTTGACGGAATACTGGGTCGTTAAGGTGACGACCCGTATGTGTGGATCCTTTGGTCTTAACTTTTTATGTGTACATGGGGTTACAAGTAGTGTCGTGACAAATATTATCGGTCCTGTACCTTCGTTGGATCTACAGGTAGTCGTCTACTTACCTATTCTTTCGACACCATGTATATGTGTCACCTCATAATGAGTCGGTAATTTTTCTTATGTAAACTTAGTTAAGATTACTCCACCTACTTTGACCTCGGTTAATATGTCTCACTTCATTCGGTCTTTCTTTTTATGGTTATGTCATATGATTGCGTATATATACCTTAAATCTTTCTACCATTGCTATTGGGACATACACTCTGTCGTTTTCTCTGTGCCTACATATCTTGTCAGAAAACCTGAGACACCCTCTCCCTCTCCCACCCTACTAAACCCTCTTACCGTAACTTTGTACATATTATAGTATATACTTTACTTAGCGGTCAGGTCCAAGTTACGTACTATGACCTACGAACCCCGACCACGTGACCCTGCTGGGTCTCCCTACCATGCCCCTCCCTCCTCCCTCCCCCAAGTCCCACCCCTTGTGCACATATGGACACCGTCTAAGTACAACTACATACCGTTTTGGTTATGTTATAACAATAATTGTAGGTTAATTTTATTTATTTAAATATAACTTTTTCTCATTTATCTGTAAATTTCATCGTTATGAATGGTGGATTTGTCTGTAGGTGTATGTCTCCTACGGAAGTCGTCAAAGAGACCGAGTTTAGGGGACCCCAAACCCCTAAAGTTAGAGTTGGAGTATGGTACCTTTTTGGACAAGGTAAAGTATCTGGATGAAACATTCCAGAGTAGAAAGGAACACATAATGACCTTTCTAAAAGTTTATGGAGGTTCCCTTTTCGTACGGAGTCTTTATTTCACTATTGTTCCTTTAGATTGTAGAAGGAAAGTAATGTCTGATTTACTGTCCACGGTACTCTAGAGTCCAGTGTTACAGTCCACGTATCTTTCACAGAGATACATGTGTGTGTTATCGCACAGCTAAAAAAAAAGATTATAAAACAGTAAATAAATAAATAAACCGACACGACCCGGAATCAACGTCGTACGTCTTAGAACCATCAACCCCGTACATCCTAGAAAAAAAACACTGTACGCTTGAGAATCGACACCGTTCACCCTCGATCAAGGGATTGGTCCCTAGTTTGAGTGCGGGGGACGTAACCCCGACGTCTCACAATCGGTGACCTGGTCGTCCGTTCAGGGGACCAGAACGTAGGGTTCCGTTTTACTACGACCAGATAAAGGGTAATAGGGAAAAGAACTCAGGGAGTACTGTAGTAACAGGTAACGTGAATGTCAAGAAAGACGGAGAAGGGAGTCGGAAGTGTGAGGTAAATCACAGAGACAGTTTACTGTTCGGGGGTCTATCGGACTTTCTAGTGTGGGGGAGGAGGTGGAAGGTAGTGAGGAAGAGGAGGATGGGATATACAGGGGGAAGAAGGAACGACACCATAGTTTTGCGGTTATAAACAGGGGTCAAGGACCGAGTCTCGAGGACTCTAGGAACCTTCTTTTTTCTGCTCTAGAGAGAAAACAACGGAGAAGACTCAACATACTTCAGCGAGTCAGCACAGGCTGAGAAACGCTGGGGCACCTGACATCAGGATGGTCCGAGGAGGTAGGTACCCTAAGAGGTCCGTTCTCATGACCTCACCCAACGGTAAAGGAAGAGGTCCCCTAGAAGGGTTGGGTCCCTAGCTTGGGCCCAGAGGACGTAACCTCCGTCTACGAAATTGGAGACTCGGTGGTCCCTCAACATATGAAATTTAATTCGGGTCGTTAGTATGCATGAAACCGGTGGAGTACACTTCTCAACTGAGTAACCTTTTCTGAGACTACGACCCTCCCTAACCCCCACGGCCCTCGGTCACACTCCTTAGGGCGGGCACTGTTCCAGTACTCCTTCCTTCGACTGTATGCGTTCCGCACGAGTCTGAAGTCCCCGGGGAGACCTTTAAGGAATTCGTACATGGGGTTGTTTTTAGACGGCCGAAAACACGAGACGAAAAGATGAGAAGACTGTAAAAGACCTTTTTCAGTTAAGTCCCGAAATCAGAAGACGTAAACTTTCTGACAAAGTTAGGTTTATGGGGAGACTACCGAAAGATCGGACGGACGTCCTGAGCATGTCGACGCGCACACTAACAAACTCCGGAGGACTGGCGTCCTCCGTGTCCTTCGAATTTTGTAGGTTCCTTACATCCCCGAAGGCTCCTCAGTTTTAGAAATCTTATCCTGACTAATTTCCAAAGTAAACAACTCAGTTACGAACGACGGTTTAAAAGTATAGGAAATAAAAATCTATATCAACCATATATCTTTTTGTTCATCATCTGGACCATAATCGTTGTAATCTAGAAACTCAATTCATGGAAGAAACAATATAGGGTGACGTGGAAACAAGATATCTCTACATTGAAATTACGAAATTCCTCTACGTCTAATTTCTTTTTGTGAAGTCCCCTTTGTTTTAATTGTAAGTAATTCCTTCTCTCGGTTTTTCACAAAATTGTTCGGAGAACCGGTCTTCTATTACATTTAGTGGACTCTGGAAAACATATGTTTTACTACATATCTTTCTCAGACCCGGCTTGCGATGTATTAAAACACAATNCAATGGGTAACTAGAGGTATAAAATAGTTTTCATATTTTCCGGAAGACTTGTTATTTCCTACCCCGGTCGAAGAGCCCGGTCGAAGAGCCCGGTCGAAGAGCCTGGTCGAAGAACCTGGTCAAAGACCCTGATCAGAGAGCCGGACCAAAGAACCCTTAGACCGAGGGGGGCACAGAGAGAGAGAGAGAGAAAAAGAGAGGGAAAGGGAGGGAGACGAGAAATGAAATTAAAGTCCGACTTAAAGGTAGACCCCGCGCCTCCGAGCGGTCCAGATGAATAAACGGGACCGACAATTCTGGGCGCGCTTTCCCTCGAATTCCGCTCCGTGGGAATCTATAAGTTCGCCCGCGGCCACCGGGTTGCATCTACCACGTTTAAGGAACAGACCTTAAAATAACCAGAAGGCGCATTTGGTTCGATAAGTCGGGAGAAGGAGGTGAATTAGAAGAATGATATGATATCAAAGAATTAGATTAGAATATAATTATTTATTTGTTCAGAAAGGTGCGGTTGCGGCAGATGGGAAGCTTAAGGGACCTAGGTGGCCCCGACCTGGGACCGTACCCCCGTCCCCCTTTTCCCCTGCTGTCTCCTACTCTACCGACCTACCGTAGTGGCTGAGCTATCTGCACTCAAACTCACTTGAGGTCCTCTACCACTACCTGTCCCTCCGGACCGCACGACACTCAGTACCCCAGTGTTTCTCAGACTGTACTGACTCACTGACTTGACTTGACTTGACCTAGTATTCATTTCACCAAAGGCTCAAAACACTCAACAGGATCATTTAATGGTTCGGACTCACTTCCCTAGTAGACTTGGGGTTTTAAGTGTAAGACGGTCCGTCTTCACACCCCTCGGACCCATAGGGTAAAAGTCGACCGTATACTTCATAATCTTCTGAACATCCTAACGTAGTATTAGACACCATAGACACTATTGAGGTCCTCATTCGTAGTCTTGACCTGACTTAAAGACTTGTGGGTCGAGTACAATCTCTATTTAATGTATAAACCATAGTCCATTTTGTGTGTGTGTACACCACAGTCTTACCATGTTCTTTTTTACTTTATGTGATTGTGAGTGATGACCACTGTTTAATGTTTAACGAAAGGAAGAGGATTATCCCGTCCGTGGAACTGTAGTGTCTGAAACGAGATAAGGGACGAAATAGTAAACTTGGAATTGTCTCCGACTCTGATATCTACAGTTATAATAAACTTGGTCACCTATATACGGAACGTGAATTCAAAGATATATTAACGAGAACCGGTTTTCCACTCTAAGTTGTTTTTTTCCCCCTTTCCAATCTTACTTTTCATTCTACCATCTCTGGGGACACCATGTTACCCTTTAATGTATAAACCAGAAACATGACTAAGAGGTCTCACTGAACACAGAAGACACACGACTACTCTACTGACCATCGACTCCCCGGGATCCATTTAAGACCTACCCGGGACCAGTCCGTCTCTCTGGATCCATGCTAATAGTTCAACCTTGTAAATCGAGGTGGGGAACTAGAGACCCCCGAAGGGAACACAGAGTCGACCATTTCTTAGGCGGACGTTACACCCTCTGGACTCAAGCTAGGGACTCAGTTCTTCTAGGGGGTCTCTTCCCTTTCCGATGGGTGAGGGTATAAGACTGGACCTCTTAAGGTTCCTGACATATCAGGTACCCCAGTGTTTGTCAGTCTGTACTGACTCGTTGAAAGTGAAAGAAAGTGTCTAGAGGTCCCTCCCGTCCCCAAGACCACTAACCTGGATTGGTGGTTACCGGTTCCCAAATTAGATAATGTGGATACATTGTTCTGGAGGTATTTTGTTGGTTTGTTACCCTAGACTTCTCGGACTCAACCACCTGTGTAAATACACGAGCCTCCTACCATGTGGGGTGTAAATGTCCCTATCTTCAAGGACACACATCCTGAGAGGACCTGGGGTGTGACATAGAGAAGTAGGTCGACAAGTAACCATAGGAAATAATATTTGGTCACTATCATTCATTTCCCTAGACACCTGACAAGATCGTGTAATAGTTTAGACTTTCCCCCCGTGACACCCTTGAAGACTGAATCGTCGGTGGAGTCTATTTTCACGTCCGTGGGTCTCGTGGGTTATGAACCTGACCGTAGACTTCACCCCCGTCTGAACACCCTGAATCGGGAATTTGGAACCTCAGACACGACTGAGGTCCACCAATAGTAGTCTGACTTGACTTGTTTTCTATAAGTCTACCACAGCTCCCTCAACCGTACCTTTTTTCAATGTGTAGACCACAGTCTTCACAACACCGTAAAAAGTGTCTTGATTTTAAAAAATTTTTTTAAATTAAACATTTCTTTGTGTTTTCCGAGACTTGTCGGTTTTGTTAGATCTTTTCCTTCGTCCCTCGACCTCCTTAGTACGAGAGACTGAAATCTAATATGAAGTTCCGATGTCATTAGTCTTGTCATACCGCGACCATGTTTTTGTGTGTGTCAAGTTACCTTGTTCTGTCTCTTGGGTCTTTATGTTGGTGTGAATGTATCCGTTAACTAGATACTGTTTCCGTTCTTATGTAACTTGCTTTCTGTTAGGGAAGTTATTCACCACCTGTCGATGTACATTTTCTTACGTTTACTACACTGACTGTTCCCTAATTAGCGGTTTTATATGTTTAACAAGTATGTCGAGTCATATAAATTTCTTTTTTCTTGTGTTGGTTTTTCACCCATCTAGATTTGTCTATAAAGAGGTTTCCTCTAAATATATATATACCATTTTCTGTGTACTTTTCTACAAGTTATAGCAATTAATAATCTCTTTACGTTTGGTTTCGATACTACGTCATCTTACCAGAGTGTGGTAGGTCTTACCGGTAGTAGTGTTTCGAACGTTTATTATTTGCGACCTCTCCCACACCTCTTTTTACTTGGGAGGCTGTAACAATCACCTTTACATTTAACCACGTCGGTGATGTCTCTTGTCACACCTCCAAGGAATTTTTTGATTTTTGTCTCGGTAGTATACTAGGTGGTCAGGGTTACTAGGTTGTGTATGAGTGACCATACATAGACCTCTTTTGATATTAAACTTTTTTATGTGAGTCCCTTAAGGGACCACCAGATCACCAATCCTGAGACACGAAAGTGACAACACCCGGACCCAAGTTAAGGACCATCCCTTGATTCTAGAGTGTTTGACGTACCGTTTATTTATTTATTTCGGTTCAATATCTAAAGTCCTAAATGTCTTCTGACAAAATTTTCCTTTTTTTTTAATGTGGGGTTACAAGTATTGTCGTGATAAAGGTTGTCAGTTCTATACCTTACTTAAATTTTCAGGCAGTTGTCTACTTACCTATTTCTTCTACACTATGTATGTGTGCATAATGAGTCGGTATTCTTTCTCAATTTGTTACGGTAAACGTCGTTTTACTTATCTGGATCTGTAATAGTTGACTCGCTGAAGGGAAAGTGAAAAGTGAAAGTACGTGACCTCTTCCTTTACCGTTGGGTGAGGTCACAAGAACGGACCTCTTAGGGTCCCTACCCCCTCGGACCACCCGACGGCAGATACCCCAGCGTGTCTCAGCCTGTGCTGACTTCACTGAATCGTCGTTGTCGTCTGTAATAGTATGATTCACTTCATTCAGTTTGTCTCTTTCTGTTTACTATGGTAAAGACACACCTTAGAATTTTTTTTTTTTTTTCTATGTTTACTTGAATATATGTTTTGTCATTGTCTGAGTATCTGTTTCTTTTGTTTAAATACCAATGGTTTCACCTTTTGTCCTCCTCCTTATTTACTTCTCAAACGTTGATTGTGTCTATGTGACGACGACGACGACGACGACGACGATTCAGCGAAGTAGCACAGGTTGAGACACGCTGGGGTGTCTGCCGTCGGGTGGTCCGAGGGGGCAGGGACCCCAAGAGGTCCGTTCTTGTGACCTCACCCATTGTGTCTGTGTGATGATATATATTTTGTCTTCTAGTTGTCCCTGGAAGACATATCGTGTCTCTTGATATGAGTTATAAAGTATTATTAATATATTCCCCTTTCTTAGACTTTTTCTTATATATATATACATTGACTTAGTCAAACGATATGTGTACTTTGATTGTGTTATGACATTTAGTTATAAAGGTAAAATTTTTGGTTTTACTTTATGAACAATTTTTTAAGACACCCCGTATATAGGTCTTCATCGTAACATCCTAGTGTCTCAAGATAAAAATTGTAAGACTTCTTGGTGATACAACAAAAAGATTCTTCAACGTAGTGAAAAAAATTATCGTCAGTAGGAACACCCATTCTCCACCGGTTTCTGAAGTCGAAGATGTCAGTAAGATAGGTTGAAGAGCCCTCCTTCCTTTCTCTCCGTTTTTTCGTCGTTTCAGGGTTCTTTTACCAATTTAATACTGAATATGATACCATCTATGTATACAAAATAAACTCTATACCTAGTATTATTAACACTTTTGGGTACCGTCAAAAAGTTGTGTTCCGGTATTTTATTGATTTACGATTTTTGGGTAGTTGGATTTGTGTCTCCTTCGTTGATTATTCTCTTTTATTCATTGTGTGATCTATAGGTGTTGGTTCTTGATTGAAAGAGTAGTAGACGACCATCACATGTAACGATTTGTCTTAAACAGTAGATTATTACGTCCATCAAGAAATTAAAGTCTTTCGAATTATACACCGTGGGGTGAGGTCATGAGAACGGACCTTTTAGGGTACCTACTTCCTCGGACCATCTGACGTCAGGTACCCCAGCGATTCTCAGTCCGTGCTGACTCGCTGAAGTGAAAGTGAAAAGTGAAAGTACGTAACCTCTTCCGTTACCGTTGGGTGAGGTCACAAGAACGGACCTCTTAGGGTCCCTGCCCCCTCGGACTACCCGACGGCAGATACCCCAGCGTGTCTCAGCCTATCTGACTTCACTGAATCGTCTTATACGATTGTATGATGTGTTTTCTCGTAAGTGTCAGATAGGTTAGGACCTCTCCAACCAAGACTTCTTGTGACTTTAGTCAAAAAAAGTAGGATTTGTTCCATATCATATATCGACAACAATTCAGCGATTCAACACAGGCTGGGAAACACTAGAATATCTGACATCGGGTGGTCAGAGGAGACAGGTACCCTAAAGGGTCCGTGTTTATGACCCCGTCCAACGGTAAAAGAGGAGGTCTCCTAGAAGAAGTGATTCCCTAAATTGGGCGCAGAGGATGTGACCGCCCATCTAAGAAATGGTGACTCAATGAACCCTTCGGGAATACCATGTGTCATCGTAGTAGGATTTCTTTCCACTGAAGACCCAGTCACTTTCACATGGGTTCTAGTGTCCCATGTCTGATGTAGACGACTTTCCAGATGAGGTGTAAGTGAGTGAACGAAGAGAGGCTTACTAAGACACTTTGACAAGTCAGGACGAACTTTTGTCTATACCGAGATTTCGAAAACTCTTCACTCTTTTGATCAAATATCAGAAACATTCCTAAAACAAATAGTGTAAGAGAATATGAGTGTTAGAAGACACAAGAAGTCACTGTTGAGTAATCGTTCAATACTCTCTCATATTCACTAAGTCAAGTCAAGTCAAGTCAGCGAGTCAACACAGGTTGAGAACGTTGAGGTACTTAGCGTCGTGCGGTCCGGAGGGACAGGTAGTGGTTGAGGGCCTCAAGTGAGTCTGAGTGCAGGTAGTTCAGTTACTACGGTAGGTCGGTAGAGTAGGAGACAGTAGGGGAAGAGGAGGACGGGGGTTAGGGAGGGTCGTAGTCTCAGAGAAGGTTACTCAGTTGAGAAGTGTACTCCACCGGTTTCATGACCTCAAAGTCGAAGTCGTAGTAAGGGAGGTTTCTTTAGGGTCCCGACTACAGGAAGTCTTACCTGACCAACCTAGAGGAACGTCAGGTTCCCTGAGAGTTCATAGAAGAGGTTGTGGTGTCAAGTTTTCGTTTGGTTTAGTATAAAAATCAATTTGTAAAAGACGTTTCTTATGAACTAATGAAGGTACTAAAACGAAGCATATGACACTTTCATCCGTTCACGATTCACGGGTCAAGACATTCAAGACAGTGAAGTAANAGGTTCCCTGAGAGTTCTTAGAAGAGGTTGTGGTGTCAAGTTTTCGTTTGGTTTAGTATAAAAATCAATTTGTAAAAGACGTTTCTTATGAACTAATGAAGGTACTAAAACGAAGCATATGACACTTTCATCCGTTCACGATTCACGGGTCAAGACATTCAAGACAGTGAAGTAATCTTCGTCACAGATGAAAAAAATCACACATATTTCGTCTCTGACAGGTGTCTTTCTTCACATGTCGACGTACGATGGCCTACAGGATAGAACAAAGGTGTAGGGATTTTTCCAGGTCTTATTCATAGAAAGTACTTAATCTAAAGTCTCACTCGACAGTAAAGTATCGAGTGACTTTAAAAGTGACGTATAATTTTTGATCAGTACTAATTCTAGATAGTTCACAAATGATGTATTGGTGAGTGATGTGATTTGTTAAAGAAACACCATAGAGTAACTTTAGAGAGTCAGAGAGGTGTTCCCCATGACAATAAAGAGTGAATGTCTACCCCTTCGACTTACTCCTAAATTCACTGAACGAGGTCGAATTAGTCGACCATCCACTGATTCTATCCTTAGGTCCAGGTTGAGGGTTTGACGGACTCAAATTGGTAGTACAATTTGAAGGAGGAGTGTATATTAATTTCTGTACTGGTGTATATACATTAATGTACGCAAACGAAGTGAGGAAGTGTAGACGTCCGAGGTCTCCCGTTTCCCTAGTACAGACACGCTAAGGGTCTTGGGTCGAGTATTCAGACCGTAAGTCATCTGACGGTTATTTGAAACGATTTACTTATTTTCGTATATAAATATATTTTTAGTGTGTATACCTATCCTTATATGGATATAATATTTATACAAGTGTATAGGTGTACTTTTAGGAGGGGTCTTATTGGACTACATTTTCTATTAGTCTGACAAGATAAAGAAGAGAAGAGTTATTGTACCAAATTAAAGGTCTAGGAATCCCTTTCTTGTTTACTCAGTGTGATGTCGTATCCCCTTCTGTGCTTTCCACTTCGATGTCTTTCCCTTTTACTGTGGTTTAATAAAGTGTTAAGTAATTATCCGATTTACAAGTCACGTTTTTGACTGAACGGTTTAGTTATTAAAAATTCTTGTTAAATCACCTTCCTTTACTCTCTAATTCTTCCATTTTTTCCGTCCTTTGACTAAATTTTAGAGTTCTATATTTTTTTGGTATCCGTATATTTTTTGGTATGATGGAGAGTGAACAAAAACCTTCTTCGGTTCATACTGAGTTCATACTTCGTTCATACTGAGTCGTTAAGTATAGAGAAATTTAATAGAAAGTCTCAATGGTGTGAAGGACTTTAAGGACTGAATTGCCCACGTCAGACACCATTTTATGATGTTCCTTCATTCGTCGGAAAGTTCAGGACGTAGAGTTTATTGTAGACCTGTGGCCGGTTCTGACATACTCGAAGTTCTAGTCTTCTGGACCCTAAAGTAGAACTGAGACGTTTGGTTTAAGTTTTAGACCCCGTTTCAGTCTTGGAGAGAGGTGAGATACTTAATAGTATTCTTTACTGTGATTCTGGTGGACGGAGGAAAACGTGTCAGTCCTTATAAGACACCCATACTCTTTATGTCTTCTCAGAGACTCTTTCTGCCTCCCTCCGTCTCGTGAGACTCGAGAAACTCCTCTTTTTTTATGTATATATTTGTATTTCTTATTCCTGAAACTGAACCGAGGAGTGTGTTCGTGATCCACCGGAACCCTTGTTCAGTACGACACCTGTTCCCAGACTCCTTGTATACAAGAAGACATTAGGTTTGTACATTCCGAGATCTTTCGGTCACCTCCCTTCCCGAACCCCCTGGCCGAGGTCTAACTGTCCCTTGTGTGCAAAAGAAGGGTTACACATTACTAAGGTGGAGACCAAATCCTCACGACACCAGTTTCATAAATACTGATATTCGATGACATATACTCTTTAACATTTCTTCTCTTAATAAGACACATGGTCTTATATGTGTATGTAATTGGAAACGACTGACAGTTCGTACTACTCTGTCTCCGGAATCGACTTTTACAATTCGTATTTAATCCCCGACGCTATGACCCCCTCACGACCTCCTAAGTGTATTTTTTTGTTAGACAGGTCCCTCCGATCTCATCCTTCTTCTATCCTTCCCTCCCAGTGCCTCCACCTTCTACCCTACGGTTCGGGCTACCTCTCCTAGACCGAGACCTATGTCGTGGATTCGAAGACCGACAGTTAAGTTTGAAGTTTGGTGTGGTCCTTGTCTCTTCTTTTTGGAATCCGTTGACTGGGCATTACCTCCGGAGGATTGTGGATTTTAGACCACTCATTGGGGAGACTGGTCTTTACGACGAGTCTGGACCGGACAGTCGACATCTGGGTTTATTTATTCCCTTGGTTCACTGTCTCTGGGACAGTCGAGAGGTGGGAGGGAAGGGAGACAAGGGAAGGTCAATTTGTCTCCACGTCCCTTCCTTATTTGTTTAAACTTCCCTTCGGTTTTTTTGGACCCAAAACCAAGACTAAAGGATTCGTAGTCACTCCGTTTTCGAAGGATCACGGTACCTTCCTCCCGAGGGGACCACCGAGTCGTCATTTCTCAGGTGGACGTTACATCCTCTGCACCCAAACTAGGGAACCAACCTTTCTAGGGGACCTCCTCCCGTACCGTTGGGTGAAGTCATAAGAACGGACCTCTGAGGGTACCTTTCTCCTCGGACCGTCCGATGTCAGGTACCCCGACGTTTCTCAGTCTGTGTTGACTTCGCTGAATCGTACGTGTGCGGTACCTTCCTTTGTATTAATCCCTAAGACTTTTAGTTTGAGAAACATCTGTTCCTATCACACTAAATATAGACGGGGATCGTGTCTCGTTCACGAGTCATTTACGAATAATTGTTTATTTCACCTTCTTTTCTTGTGTTAAACCAGATTGTTCATTTTCCTGTACGATTTCTCCTTTCCTAAAAGTTTTTCCTACAAGACTGACTCTCCACGAACCTTTCTTTAATCGAGAGAAAATGACACCCCGTCTATGTCCCAGTGCACGAACTTAGAGAACACTTAGGAGTCTTGTTGGGTTGCAGGAATTTAAAAGGACAATGAGGGTGAAATATCTGTTTTTGTTTTAGTTTTCTACAGTGGGCAAAGAGACTTCCGGTGGTACGGTAGTTCCCCGTCTTGATCTTACACCTTGTTGCCTCACACTTAGTAAAATTTTAGACAGGAGAATTCGTGTAATGTTGTCGAAGAAGTAGAATGATGAAGTAGGATGAAGTAGGATGGAGGGTTCGGTCGTGGTCTCGGGTCCCGACAACAGGTCTGACTGACACAGGACCCTTACTGAACGATGTAGGGATCGTTGTAAATGTCTACTTCGTCCTTCGGTCTGTTCCCGTTCTCCTGAGTGGGTTCCGGGGACTTGTAAAAGTTCGATTTAGAGTCCACTTTAAGGTCCGATGATTGGAGACGAAAGTAGTGGTTCGGTACCAAGACAGGAAGTCGCGTCGGTCTTCTTGAACTGTCTCCTACCGTTTATTCGTGTAATCGTTTGAGAGGCGGACATTACAAAGACAATATTGGGGTCGGCCGCTACGACTGGAAGACAATGGGGATAGAATCTCGTCTACAGAGAGGGGAGGGTCTTCACGAGATATAACACTTTGTCTCAAGTATTTCGGGAAAGTGACTCGTACGGTGTACTTCCTTCTGCTAAGTGGTCAGTGAGAGGATTCGGGGATCAACCAGTCGATTGTCTTTAAGAAATGTTTCAAGTCAGTACGGGTATTCCTACCCTTTTTGTGTGGCGTCGTTTTAGTCTTCTTTGTGTGGGGAGAGCGACGAAAATGATACTCATACTTTTCCGTTCTGCGAATCCCTGACTTCCCGTCTCCCGTCGATACCGAAACCCCGAAATGAAGTTCTTTGACTTCGACAACAACAAATCAACGATTCAGTACAGACTGAGAAACACTGGGGTACCTGACATCGGGCGGTCCGAGGAGACAGGTACCCTAAAGGGTCTGTTCTTATGACCTCACCCAACGGTAAGGGAAGAGGTTCCCTAGACTTTCGTCGTCCCATTTCCTACTTTTAGGAAAGAGACGACTGGTACTTAAGGAGTGCTCCGGTGTGGGACCGGAAGGACGCAAACCTACGGTTCCTGGACCGTGTGTCGACGACGGTGGGAAGGATTCCGGTGGAGGATTCTTTTCGGAAGAACCGAGGTTGGTCGTCTCTTGTCTCGAGTTGCTCCGGGGTATTGTTGGTGTAGTCGTCGTTGAGAAAGACTTCTAACTAAATAAATAGAAACTGACACGACCCAAAAAGAACGACACTCCCAGAAAGAGATCAACGTGGCTCACCCACCCCCCGATGAGAGATCAACACTATGTACCTGGGGAGTGACGTCACCGAAGAGACCAACATCCCGCGTCCGAGATCCCGTGGTCCCGAAGTCGTCGACGACATCTCGTATCCGTGTCACTACCACCACGCATCCCAATCATCGAGACGTCATACACCCTAGAAGGAACTGGGCTCTAGTTTGCCCCCAGAGTATGTGACGTTCTGTATAAAAATTGGTGACCTGGTGGTCCTTCAGGGTCGTCGTTGAGACTGATGTCGTGTAGAACTAAATGGACTAGCGGTGGAGAGGGATCTGATGTGCGAGGGATTGTCCCTCCGATAGAACACGTAAACGTAGGGACTCTCGGTTTGTCGGGGTGTCGTGTCATTCAAGAGTCCTTTACACCCGACTTGGGTACCGACATCCCGAGACGGTAGTCGGAACAGAGTAAATACGTCGATAGCTACTGTTTTCTTTTTTTTTTTTTTAGACTTGACCAACTAAGATTGTTCAACCTTCCCTTTTGGTGATGGTATTTACCGTGCCGACTATCAGTGTTACTTCAGACATTCGACAGAGAGTTCCGACTAAAATTTTTTTTCCTTAAACTACCTTTCTTCTCTATCCGAGAAGTAATGTAAAGTTTTATCCCGGTGATTCTATTCTAAGTTTTGTCAAATTTTTGATGGATATTTATTTACGTATTTTGTGTCGACATATTATTGTTATAAATTTCTCTGAGTCGGATTTCAGTTATCTGTACCGTCCCCCCCGTTTCACACACACGAATCAACGAGCCCGTACAGGCTGAAAACACTGGGATACCTGATGTCGGGTGATCCGAGGAGACAGGGTACTTAATAGGTCCGTTCTTATGATCTCACCCAACGGTACTGGAGGAGGTCCCCTAGAAGGGTGGGGACCCTGGCTTAGGTCCTGAGGGGGTAACGTCCGTCTAAGAAATGGTGGACTCGATGGTCCTTTCGGGTTCTTATGACCTCACCCATCGGAGAGGGAAGAGGTACCCCAAAAGGGTTGGGTCCTTAACTTAACCCCAAAGGGTGTGACGTCCTCCTAAGAAATGACAGACTCGATGGTCCCTTCGGTCCTCCTTTTCTCCTTCATGAGAAACCGATGACGTTCCAATACTCTCCGGTTGCCACTCTACGACGAGAAGGACAGCGACGACGTTGACGTGTACTATCATTCTCCGGTGTACCGTCTTCCCTCTATCTTGGTCGTTACAACTTTTGACTTCGACGGTATATGGTATACGAACGAGAAACGGTTTACAACCAGATTCATCGATGGTTGTGAGAGAGTTAGTGTCCTTGAGACACTTCACCCTTAGATACAGGGGTGACTACTTTCTTCGTTTAGACTCAGGGCCTCATCGATTCACTGAACGGGTCCCCGTGTGTAATTGGTGTCACTGTCGTTGTTTTAAGTTTTTGGGAACAGACCTAAGGTGACCGTGTCGGGAATTACCGATGGTGTCAGACTCTGGGCTACTGTCTCTTCCTCCCTTTTCCTAGCGACGTTATAATAAACGTAGACAGTCCCTTTTATGTCTATCTTGTGACACATGTAAAGACCTACGAGTAAATCTTTCCCCCTGAAAAAAGGGTGAGTATAATATGTCTCCTGACATTGGGGTCAACGGGACCTAATCTTAGGTTCAATAAGGTCCACGTTAACTTTCTCACCCCTACAAGTAGATCTTTCTCTTTCTACTTCCCCGTGTCCGACACTGACAAACCCCCCCAGACTTTTCGAACGTACGTGTTCTGTCTTCGGTACAAGACACAAGAGTGGTTGACATGTTACTTCTGGTCACTCGATTTCGAGACCCCCACTTTTATAAGCCAACCGGTACCTTCTTGTAGTTTGTCACCCGTGTAGACTACTGTGTTGATCTACCGGATCCATCGTCTCTCAAGAGCCCGGGTACTGTAAACTTCGAGGTCCTACGTCCTGGTGTCCACAGTGGCTCTAGTTTTGTCCCCAGGATGTCACCATCTCCGACCTCAAAAAGTAAAGGGTGGTTCTAGGTGACCAGGAGGTTTGATTCTCTCCCCGGATACTATATAGACCCACAGGGCGAGACAGACGAGTCCTTCTCAGTTCTCGATATTGTACTCTGAGACCTCCATTATAATACTTGTTTGTCGTAAAAATGGTGGAAGGTTTATCGTTGACCTTAATCGCAAGGGAGAAAAGTTCGTTCTTCGCACACAGGTCTATGACACAAACTTTTACGCAAATGTCCTAGATTTATAGACTCGGTATATATGAGTTCGAATAGAGGAGATAAAGAGTTGTCAAAAAACACCAACAACTTACTGGTTGGAGCGAGGTGTTGGTGTTTCTTTTCACCGATATCTAGTTGTAGTCGACAAGGATACCTTGTTAAAGGTAGAAGGTGATCCCTCTTCTTCTACTTTAAGAAAAGTATTTGTACCGGAGTTCCCTAACTACAAAAAACTGGTAAGACGAAAGGGAAACCCTTAAAAATTCATATTAAATGTTGGTATCATTAAATAATAGTTCAAATTTGAAGGAATTATAAAAGTCCAGAAAAAGTAAGACTTGTGGTCCAATGAAAAGGTAGTTTGACTAAATAAGATTTGACAGGAGTAACTTTTATACACTTATTTCCTAGGATACACTCTATTTTTAGGAATTAGTTGCAGAGGTATTTGATGATGGATCTTCACCATAAGATCCTTACACTCGACGTAACTGAACCGACGGTTCCCCCGTCAACTACCCACTCTGTCAGAGTTGAGTCCTTCTACACTATAAATGACAGAGAACGGTCCGACTCTGTTCCGGTCAGAGTACGGTATCTGTCTCCTCCATACCGTTTGTCCGATTCGTCCTCAGATTGTAAAGACTACGTGTTTTAAGTAACTAAGTATATCACCATACACCGGTCTCCTCCGTAATAATCCTGCTCCTTGTTTATTTACGTCTTAAATCTCCTACCTGTTTACGTTCAGGTTCAGGATTCAGGTTAGTGGGTTACCGTTTTTGTCCTGACTGGTACTCCGTGGACGGTTATACACCAGGTAAAACTGGAGCCCAGTCTCCAACTGTTCACAGGACACACTGTCCGTTCCCAGTCTCCACACAAGAAGTTTTGTTCGTCTCACGTTTGAGGTTTGGTGTCGGTCGTGTTGTCCTCTCGAATACAAAAGAGACCAGTCAAGGTGTGGTGTCGTGGCGTCGGAACGTTTTGTCTTGTGTAAAGGGTTTTACAGATGTCGATATACTAGATTGACTTGTCAGTTTGAGGTGTAACTGTTTTTGTCTTGTTTGTCTTAGAAACCGATTATCGCAGACTGTTCGTAGTCCCTAAGTAAGTCTCCTCCTTATGAAAAACCCTTTGAAATAAGGGTTACCCGAGATTACTCGGTGTTTCGCTCTAAAAGTAACATTCCTACTGATACACTATACATTTGTTTTCCATTCCTATCCTTCTTATAATCCGTAAGTAATAAATATTTGTAGTAAAAGAGGAGGAGACGAGGGTTTCCGGTTGTAAAGAACAATTAAGACGACTTATCTTCGTACATAAACACACACGTGTCAACAAATCAGCACAAGATGAGAAAACGTTGGGGTACCTGACATCGGGTGGTCCGAGGAGACAGTTACCCTGAAAGGTCCGTTCTTATGACCTCACCCAACGGTAAAGGAGGAGATCCCCTATACGGGTTGCAGAAAACTGCGACTCTATCTTGGGTGCAGAAAACGTGACCGTCGACCTAAGAAATGGTGACTCGGTGGCTCCTTCGGGAGTTTCTTCCTATATTAGAAGGTTAATGTATCGTTTTTTATTAATTCTTTTTTTTTTCATTCAGTGATCGTGTTATCATGAAAACCCCAGATTTCAATATAAAAGTGTACGTTGTAATAGTCTAGATTGAACGGTTTTTAAAGTACTCTATCCATATATTAATAAGGGTTAACATATATTCCTTTGAATTCCATACAGGATTCGAATCTCTCTAAGGAAATTGTAGTTCACCACCTCGATTTTAGGTGCAATGAAACTGATTAAGATTCCGATATAAAGAAAGGGAATCCTATTTTTTTTTCGACGGGTTTACTTTGACGCATGGAATTCACTCTCACCGTTTCTATAATGTCTAATGAGGTAGGAAAATGTAGTGGTCATTTGGTCCCATGGTACCATGGGACCCATACAATGATCCCATCACTTCTTTCCTACATACACACCCTTTAATCCTACGATCTATTCAAGATATATCAGAAACTGACTTTCATAGCGTGTGAAGACCCCTAAGGGTACACCGAGTCACAATTTCTTAGACGAACGGTTACGTTCTACACACTCAAGCTGGAGACCCAGTCCTTCTAGGAGACCTCCTCTTTTACCGTTGGGTAAGGTGATAAGAACGGGTACCTGTCTCCTCAGACCTCCCGATGTCAGGTACCCAGTGTTTCTCAGTCTGTACTGACTCACTGATTCGTATGTTCGTGGTGGTGTGTGAAGGTCTCTAATTATACCCAAAGATCCATTTCATCCTCTTCCATTACCGTTGGGTGAGGTCATGAGAACGGACCTTTTAGGGTACCTACCTCCTCGGACCATCAGACGTCAGGTACCCCAGTGATCCTCAGTTTGTGCTGACTCGTTGAAGTGAAAGTGAAAAGTGAAAGTACGTGACCTCTTCCTTTACCGTTGGGTGAGGTCACAAGAACGGACCTCTTAGGGTCCCTGCCCCCTCGGACCACCCGACGGCAGATACCTCAGCGTGTCTCAACCTGTGCTGACTTCGCTGAATCGTCGTCATCGTCGTCGTCCATTTCATTGACGTTTCCTTTTGTATGTGTGTGCGTGTGTGTGTGTGTGTGTGTTTAATGAAGAATTAACCCAATTTTTTCATCGTAGTCGCCGGTGTGAGACCTAACGTGGACACATCTTTCTGTCCGATAGTTGGATTCGTCAAAGTGTTTAATGTGTGTACGTACGTACGTGTGAGGGGTCTTGGAAGATGGTCCGTTCTGGTTTGACTGGGAGTGAGGTATACCGGTTTATGGAGGCGGAGAGGGTCCTAAAACACATGTTTCGTATGTTCCACAATGATCGGTTATTTTATTTGTGATTACTAATTGAAAACGAGGGACCTTCAGTGACTTGTTCTTTTTCCATAAGGGACTTATCGGAGACGGATGTCTCGTGACTGACAAGGGTTCAAGAGGTTTCTTCGAACTTTTCATAAACGGTAATACTCAATCAGAACCTCGATTTTATATGTGTACTGTGACTTCTCCAGGCAAGGACCCAACTTTACAAATGAAACCAAGTTTTGAATGGGACTTTTATAATACAAAAATTGATCGAAAACGAAAACTTTGTGGAGGTCATACTTGTCACTAGTTTGAGAGAAACTAAGATCCATAGACCTTGACCGAAATAATGTCCTGGTCCAAGAAACGATCCACGACCTCTGTGTGTCGGGCATCCCTTTTTTCCGTATATTTAATTCTGGAGCTTCTCTTTACCCTTAAATTTGCTCGAGTCCACTCTTGATAGTTCTCGACACTTCTTGACGACTCGAGTTTAGGGTCTGACTTCTGTTCCGGTCTCTCCACTCGAACAAAAGAGTCTCCAGTCGACTAAGGTCGACGTCGTTCATATTATGACTCTTCAACTTGTCTTGAAACGTCTCTGAGTACCCGGGGTTCCTTTGTCGACCTCGAATCCCGAAGGTACCACCGAGTCAACCGTTTCTTAGACGGACGTTACGTCCTCTGGACCCAAACTAGGGACCTAACCCTTCTAGGGGACCTCTTCCCTTTCCGATGGGTGAGGTCATAAGACCGAACCTCTTAAAGTACCTGATATGTCAGGTACCCCAGTGTTTCTTAGCCTGTGTTGACTCGTTGAAAGTATCCCGGGAGGTTCCTTCTTCTCAGTACCTTTGGGGGATCGGACGACCGACCGTGGGACTTCTCGATATGTGTAGATCGGGAGTGTCCCTGACTTCGACTCGAAGTTTAGTAGAGTTAATGACCGATCTTATCGATTCTACTATACATTCAAAGGTCTTCGTTTCTATTCGGACGAGGTCTCTTTCTAAGGTGAGAGGTCTAGAGTTTGTTAGAGATGTCAAATGGAGTGTGTTACAGACCATGAGTTAGTTTTTATGACTTCGTATATTCTTTTATTCTACATGGGTTTTGGGTTCTTACTGTGTGTTGTCTTCGACCAGTTGTCGATACTCTCAATAGTCTATGTCTGAAGTTATATACTACTGATTTATATTTGAGTATATACTTCTTACCTATTTGTTGTTATATCGTGTCCCTTGACATAAGTGATAGGACACTATTGGTATTGCCTTTTCTTATACTTTTTCTTACACACATATACTTATATATATTTCATACGTATATATGACCTCTTCCGTTACCGTGGGGTGAGGTCATGAGAACGGACCTTTTAGAGTACCTACCTCCTCGGACCATCGGACGTCAGGTACCCCAGCGATCCTCAGTCTGTACTGACTCACTGAAGTGAAAGTGAAAAGTGAGAGTACGTGACCTCTTCCTTTACCGTTGGGTTAGGTCACGAGAACGGATCTCTTAGGGTCCCTGCCCCCTCGGACCACCCGACGGCAGAGACCACAGCGTGTCTCAGCCTGTGCTGACGTCACTGAATCGTCGTCGTCGTCGTTGTACGTATATATATATATATGTATATATACTTTTTCTTATATACACACATATATATATATATATGTGTATTTGACTTAGTGATCCGACATGTCGTCTTTAATTATATAACATTTAGTTAAGATGAAGTTATTTTATTTTTTATATATATATGGATTACTGATTTTTTGGTATCACTCTATCGTGATATGTGTCTGATCTTGTCGAATTTAATTTTTATGACTGTTTATAGTTCACAACTATCTCATCAAAAACAAGAAAGAGAAACCAATTTTCTTTATGTCATTTATGTTATTCGACAGTCATATACAATTTAGCATTACCGTCTATGTGTCCAGAGACAATGCGATAAAAGACTTGAAAACATTGCAAAGTTTTACTTTACAACTTTCCTTCTTTTTCGACACCAGTAACTCGCTAGTCTTTGCCGATTTAATAAAATCGGAAGTCTTCAGTACAAGTTCTCAGACATGAAGTAAATAAGAACTTTGTCTCCTCACTCTCGCATTTTGTATAAGAGATATTTCTAGTAAGGTCGACGTTGTCTTGTCTTTCTTACTTCGGTCCCTCGAGTTGACCCTCCGACTACACCATTATGTCTACTCTCTGTGTCACCGCGACCAACATTTCTAAACTTACTATCTCAGACTCAAACGTTCCCTTAACCCCAAGTCAGGAGGTTTGACTACTTAAATTAGGGTCAGTTTAGTCCTTCGTTTACTCCGGAAACACTGTCTTTGGATGTTCCGATTACTAAATATCTCGTTTCTGTTGTAGGGTCTAGTCTCGGACCCTGACACTTTTGTTCTTATATACCTAAAAAGACATTTAGGAATCTTCGTTGTGTTCGTTAATATTTTGACTTTCGATTATTCGTGAGTCGAGCTGTTGTCTACCAGTGTCTTTATGTAAGTGTTGAACGGTCTTAAAACTTCGGAACACGTGGGAAAGGTTTGTACGTCTACGAAAGTAGATTCCCCTCCTTTTTTTAAGATAAAGACGAAGACTGTCGTTTGCGGTTCAGTGTAACACGGTCATCTCTTACCGTAGAGGGTTGGAGTTTGGGTGGCTTTTAAAGTGTTGGAATAAGAGTACAACCTCTCTACCCAACGGAAACTGGTGATTAAGGTGGTCGGGACGGTTCCTTTTGTTTCTCCTTTGCTGGTAAAGACTTCTTAAGTCGAAAAAGTAGACGGGGGTTCTTTCCTCTAAAGACAGATATCTAATAAGTACTCGTTGAGTACACAATAAGACACTTCTTTTTAGTTCGTATAGTGTGTTTAAATACGGATTTAAGACTTTTTTTTTTTTTTTTACCGGGCTCCGTGTCTCAGACTGTTAAAGAAGTTGATGAGACTCGACAAATTGGAAGGTGACTCTTCTCTAGTTTCTTAATTAACAGAAATAGTAATGGAAAATATTCAAAAGTTCTCCAATTCCAAATTTTAATTCGTATAATTCAAGGGTCAGATCGATCAAACCCATATTTATATATAAGGACCTAGACTGAATACTTACAGATCAAACGATCTCTATCCTAAAGATTTACCGTAAAGGGGGGGTTAGACAAGTGTGTTCTTTATGAGTCTGTACAAGAAAAATTTCCTTTATGAAGGGTGGGCGTGTGGATTAAGAAAATCACAGATTTAATAATATATACGACTCTCTCGAACCGAAATCTCCGTCTCATCGGGTGATCGACGTCAGTTATCAGGAGGGTACGGTCTCTTCCATTTTAAATTGAATCGAAACGATGTAAGGGTTCCAAATACTTGACTGTATGACACCTCAAGTCCTTTATTAGTGGTTTACTGAGTTGAAGGACTAAGTCGTAAGTGGGTCTTTTGTAGGAAGAGGAAAAGAAGTTTGTTACAAGAAGTTAGTTTTAAAGTCGGTTACTTTTGAGTCCGTTAATCGTCGTACTATTTATGGTGGATGGTCTAGAGTGATCAATAATTGTTTGCAATTACTTAAAACGATCAATAAATATATAGAGTAGTGAAACTAGTGTAAATACTCCGACTTATATTAAAGATTTCAATATCCGTCTAAAGGAGTTTAGTAATAGTGGTTTTGCTAGGTCGTCGTATATTTTTCAGGTGTCTGTAAAGATGTGTTACGGAATTCCAACCTTTTTTTTTTTTTCTACACGAATTATAAGGAACCCCTTTAAGGTTCTAATTAAAGTTATCATGTATTTATCGGTTTTGTGTGCTTTAAGGATGGTATTAGACGGGTTTCCTACCCACATTGGAAAAGTATTATGTATAAGACTCTGACTATGAGTGACCCAATTAGCAAAGAAGTTGTCTTACCACTTGTCAGGTGGTCAGACTTCAGGTGAGGGTCCGCAAGGGATGATATAACATATTCGGTATTGGTAACCCTCCTTTCCGCAGTTGGATTTTTAATTTTTTTCCCCCTTTACAACAGTTAGATGAGTGGAACAGATCTTTCGGAGAAATCATATTTTTACGTGTTTCTGGAACATGAAGTTTCATACTTATACTTAAAAATAAGGTTGTCACTTTTATGTTAGACCGGTTATATTTTTGTCTCCTTCTATAAAAAGTCGAAACTCAAGAGTTTCCCTCAAGTCTTTGGATTCTTCTCAAATACAATGTACCATTCTTTCAGTTACTTTATTAAGAATTATCTCTCTGATCATAACTAGTGTTCAGTTTAGACATAGAGTAACTCTTCACCGTCCATTTAATAGACATCTGGAAGTCTTCGTATTCTCTTTGCCGTAATATAGGTCATAGTCAGAACAGTAGTGACGACTCGAGACGACCGGTGTTGTAGAAATCCGTACCTCTCTGGAGTTCGGTTAAGACAGGAGAGGTGGTCGGGGGAGGTTGAGTGGTCGAATAGAAATTCGGACTCAGTAATAATAGTTTTGTGACTAATAATATCTCTTTGACGTTTAAGTAATAGTTCACGATAGATATTTTGTTTCTTTCAAACGTTAGGGACCCTGGACCTTCATACTCCATTCGACGTGTCCGAGAAGTCGGTCGTTAATGTAGTGTAAAGTTTCCATCTAGTCAGACGGTGTATTAATACAGTGTCTGTACCATGGTTTCACGTTTCGAACACATGTTTCCTTCCACCCCTCCTCCTGGTCTCTTTTTGGAAACTGACTTATCATTTACGTATATCTTGTTCAAAACGATGGAATCCCTGAGTTTTGAAAAACGATTGTATAAAATGTTCTTTACCAGTATGTACTTCCTTTGAAAATAAAAATTCACTTTTTTTATTATAGTAACTCTAAGAAAAATTTTTTAGAAAAACATTCAAGTACAAAAAAGAGTTAATTACTTCATCTTGATTTTCCTTATTTTAATTAAAAGATAAACCGAAGTCTTCCAAAATCTAAATGTGTACTTATACCTTGGTAGACTATACACCCGTTAGGCCCCGTGAAGTTATTTCAATACTGCGATGAGTCTTTTTTTTAATTAGGTCTACTACTCCTTTCGACTTTTACAAATGGTAAGACGAAGGTTTGAGTCGTAAGTAATACCTTTGTCGTCATGGATAAGTGACGAAGTAAGTCATTGAGGTACGTACAGCTGACTTCCGTCTTTCCCAAACTACTGTATCTGCACTTTCTCAAAATTACTCCCTCTTTTTCACTACTACGGTTTTTAATTTTTGTAGGTTAGATCTTTTCGTCCCACCCTAAGCATCCCATTCTCTTACTTTCTTTTATACGTCTTTGAGGGATCTCCCTCTCTAAAGCTCGACTTCTACTTGGGAGGAGGTGTTTCCATCTTCGTAGAATACCCTTAGTTTCAGTCTCCAGTTGCCAGTATCTCTGTCATTCCTCTTCCCCAGTCTCCGTATTTGACAAGAAAGTTCTTAAACCTCCATTACTTCTTATTCTTCTGTCTTTTTATAAACCTTCCTTTTCTTCTTTTATTAAACAAATTCGTTTTTCTACCCTTCCTCGTTTCCCGTACTCTCGTTGACTTTCTATCTTACTTGCTTCACCTCTTCACCTCCCTCCTTGGTAAAGAGTCCGAATCTCTCGTCTGATTCCCTCCAGTCGGTCGGATTCCAGAAGGAATGTGCTGTTGTGTGTTGTTTGCGACCCGTTCGTTCAATCGGATACACCACGACAATTTGGGATTCTACTCCTTTGTAGTTATTGTCGTAGATGACTTTCCAAACTCCCCAGAAGGAAGACATTTATTGACCTACAAATTCACTCCATTTTAGACCTCCAGTGGTGAGGGTTTTAACGGTGTACTCTCATATTTTTAAAATTGACGAGAAACAAGTCAATTAGTGTGGTTGGTTTTGAAGGAAGGTCTTTCGAGTCTTCTTTATGAAGGCTGTACAAATAAAAGTCCACTTACTCGTCTATACGTTCTTTTCATTTTGTATGATTATTGACTGTTGTCTCCGGGTTATTTTGTCTTTTGGTTAAGAAATCCAAGTGACACCAGTCTTATCAAGTGAGTCAAATTTTGGTCTCACTTTGATTATTTTATTTTGTCGTCCGCTCCCTCGATAAAGTGACATCAGGTGGGGTAGTAACGTTCAAGCTAAGAACGAGAGTTCCCTGGTTCCGGACACTTGTGTTGTTCCTTCGATTCCTCCTGGACTCTATTTGTCAGGGTGAAATTTCCATGTTTAGAAGACAGTTCAGAGTAAGGTTTGTTTCCACCTTCACTGGAGAGATGTTGTACGACCCAAAAAAGGAGAAGTCCAGTATAAAGAGTACAGCCGAGGACCATTTACAAGATTAAAACAGAATCCTTGAAGGTACCGTTGAAGAAGTCCACTCAAGACAACTTATAGGAGGTTCCGTCTGGAGAAGACTTGTAGGGGTCAATTTACAAGATTGAGACGACGATGACGACGACGATTCAGTGAAGTCAGCACAGGCTGAGACACACTGGGGTATCTGCCTTCGGGTGGTCCGAGGGTGCAGGGACCCTAAGAGGTCCGTTCTTGTGACCTCACCCAACGGTAAAGGAAGAGGTTCCGTACTTTCACTTTTCACTTTCACTTCAGCGAGTCAGCACAAACTGAGGATCGCTGGGGTTTCTGACGTCGGATGGTCCGAGGAGGTAGGTACCCTAAAAGGTCCGTTCTCATGACCTCACCCTACGGTAACGGAAGAGGTGAGATTTATAGACATTTCATAGGAATAAAGTATACCTTTAACAATAAAAGACTCTTCTACGTGACTGAACTCTTATTTACTGAAAAAGGAACCTCCAAGTGGACAGATTTATCACTACACTTTAAGACATCGGAATAATTCACGACGTTTTATAAGTATTGACAGGTCATGGCTAAGAGTACCAGAAAACTGACTGTCCACGAATACATTAAACGGACCAGATAGTCTTCGGATATGATATATACGAAGATGATATATACGATTCACAGGACGAAGATGTAGTGCACAGTGGAAAGGACCCCAGAGGATTCGTAGAAGTAGTCCGAGGAATAACACAAGTAGGACGTCGCGTCCAAGACGGTTGTCACCGGGTACTCTATTGTCGACCGGAAGAATGGGTACATGTTAAACTCTTTTTTCGACTCTAGAGAATCTGGGGTTCCAGAGATTATTGAGTAAAATACCTTATTTTGATACACGTGGACTCTCGTGTTCGATAGGTCTTCCTTTGGACTTTTCTTGGTTGAAGTGAAACGACATATCATCGTTTATTTAAAACGGAAACAACTTTTTATGTAGGTTAAGGGTGACTAAACACAACCACGAAAATAGTATATGGAGTGAGTATGTATACTTTAAAATCTTCGTGTGTGTACACTCAAGGATACGGATAAATTTCCGTTGTATAAAAGTACATGGAAAAAAAATGTAATGAAGACGTGGGGACGTTTTTGTTGACATTACGAAATTGATATACCGAGTTTCATACAAACTTCAAGTCTTTTCAGTTCACAGAAGAGTAGGGAGTAGAGAAGGTTTTGAACAGAAAAAGTGAAAAAATAATAAAGTCAACTTTAAGACCTTTGTGAACCAGTACGAGGTTTATTGTATACACACAATGTAAATATTTAGTTAAAACCTTCTTAATAAAAACACACTTGTTTATAATTTTTGTGTTTATAAAAAAATTTACTGTTGACAAACTTTCTAACAACTTTCTTATAATAGAAGACATTGTTGTTTAGGTCATTTCACGATAAAAGGGTGGTGTTCTGTAGAAACGAGTTACACAGTTCTCTTTTGTTTTACGAAAATAGTAACGAAGTAATCACACACCAAGACGACTGTTTTTTTTTTTTTGTTTGTTTGTCTTTCCTTATGAGTACCTCCCTTTGTACGATGTACGCAAGGTCTTTTGTCAAACCAATATATGCACTTTGAGAATGGTTCTTTCATAAGAGCAGAAACTGAGTAATTAAAGTGACGATCCTTAGATGGAAAATTTTTTGGTGGTGTGATAATTCCTAGATGACATAACGTGTCCCTTGAGATGAGTTATGAGTCTTAACTAGACATACCCTTTTCTTAGATTTTTGTCTCGTCTATATACGTATACACATCGACTAAGTGAAGTGACCTATCGTCTTTGATTGCGTTGTAACATTTAGTTGATATGGAGTTATTTTTGATAAAAATTTAGTAGTCTCTATCTTAAATTATAAATACGTGTTCTACAACAATAAGTCGTTTTTTTGTCTACATTGAAACGTTTTTATTCCTCGTTTATTTAATCCCAATTAAATTTACTGTTCGATAGGTCGACGATTTTCTGTACATAAACACTTCTTGACGATTACGGTCTGTTTTACAAGGACTATAATGTGTCCCTTTCCTCTCATCCTAAAATTTATATTATGATACTGGGGTTTCGTTGTACATTTTTTATATATCCGTGTGTTTGTGTTCTTTGTAAATGTACCGTGGATACCATCATTTCTCGTACCCGAAAACTTTGTTTGGTTGGACCAAGTTTAGGGTCTACACACCGAAAGGTCGACACATTGGGACCCGTTCAATCAATTAGAGAGAGACGGAGTCTTACGAGTGGACTTTTTTACCCCTATTGTCGTGGATGGAATGTCTCACCTTGTAATTGACTCTATTAAGTACGTTTATGGAGTCATAGTACGGACCGTGTGAAGTTCATAATTGAGGATCGTTAATAATCATGGTAATTGTGGTTTTTACTTACCCTTCTTAACGTGGTTTTACGATTATCCCCAATAGATAGAACTCTATTCTAAGGAGGTCCAAGAAAGTTAAAAGAGGAAACGTTGAGAAGACCAAAAAAAGTTTCAAAGATATCATAATATCTTAACCTTTCTTTTGCCACGGTGCTTTTTCTTGCAGATTCATAATCATAAACGGAGCACACCATCACCTACTTCCGTCTTTCCCATGTTCTGCATTTCGCCTCTCACTCGTTGTGAGAGGGAGTTCAGATCGCCAAAGATCACCAAAGAGGTACGCGTCACCGACGTCGGGAGAATTGGAACGATGAGTGTCCGCGCCAGGGAGCCTTCGGCAGGAGGGGCCACAACCAGTGTCCTTTGAGCGGAACGGTCTACAACCGTATTACAACCGGAAAGCCGACGTCAAACAACGGGGTCCCCTTTTCAGACAGTCTTCTCTGTGTCCGTAATCGGACAGTTTGTTCGTGTCCGAAGACCTGTGTTCAGTTCTTCTCCTTCCGTCACTTTCCCTCTCTCGTGTGACGAGCGAACAAGTTTCACTCAATAAAATAAAAAAAATTATGTATTTCGAAAATTAGTCCTTAAAAAAAATTGAAGGTGTGTTGCTCTAGTACAGTTCGAGTGTTGTTGTAGTCAGAGAGGGCTCCTGAGTCCTCCGGACTATATTTAGTGGAATGATTTTCTCCCCGAATATCCTCCGACCCTCTCGTCGGTAGTAAGACCTGAATTTACCTTCGTATTTCCCCGTGGTAGTGTGGTGTGAAAAATTATTTCGGAAGTGATAAAATTCCTCGGAAAAATCATCGACTCCGGGTTAGCACTCAAAAGACAGAGTACCGAGACCTTTGTCTCCTCTGCGGATTTTATTCTTTGGGGATTTTCTCTTCCGTCGGACGGTCTCCCCGAGCTTCCTCCTGGTGCACCGTGCCCGTACCCCGACGCACCGGCCGCGGGTGGGGTGGTCGGTACGCGGGCGGAGACGGACCCACAAAGGATTCCTTGAAGTGGTTGCACTCCTTTCGGGTCATCCTTTCTCGACGGGACCACCAACACCAAAAATTAGTCGACAGGTCTCATTCAAGGTCACCTAAATCTTTCTCCTAGGTGTATGATAATTCGTTCCCCTGTGGGAAGTTCATGGATAAAACGTCCGGAGGAGCTGTCGACATGAGGGTGAGCCGGAGGCACCCGTTTGCGAAAGGGCGGGTGCACGTCATCCGCTGCCGTAGTAAGGTCCTCTGCACCTCTTGGCCCACCAGGCCGGACCCCTTGTCTCTCGCGTCTCACTCCTCCCGCCTTGGTCTTGACCTTTGTCCCTGGCCGAGGTCGGTTGGCGGGTAGAAGCGGAAGTAGAGTTAGGGACTGACCCTCCACCCGGACCACAGGTCCAGTTGTGGGGGGTGGGACGGGGTGACGTGAACATAGTCGGAGGTGGTCCCCAAAGACTGTAGGGTCCGAGGGTTTATCCAATACTAGGGAGGACCGTGTTCTGGGCTTTGTAATGAGGTCAAACGACCGTCCGGACTTGGGGGTCTGTTAGAGTGAACCACGTCTTCCGATACCTCTACGTGGTCGGTCGACGTGGTTGGTTACGAAAGAAGACACTCCTTTCTTGCTAAAACGTCAACGACCTGTTCCATACTCGTCTTCGAAGGTCACGAGTCGAGGAAGTCCTCTCAACGTTTCTTGGTGGAGTGTCAGTGGTTGCTGGTTGGTGTCGTCCTCGTATTTCCGTGTCGGTACACCCAAGTGGGTATCGAGTTAGGATACCCAGTAAATATGGGGTCTCGGGGTTGGGGTAGGGTGGGGGCTCCCTGACCGACCCTGAAGGACCTGGACGGAACGTCAGAACCGAAGAGGGAGACGGGTTAGGACGAAGGAGGGGTAGGGAGGGTGTCCACAACTAGGGATTATTTATCAGACGTGTGGTTCGAGACAGAGTCGTAGACAAAGGTTTCTTAGGTTAGACACTATGAACCGACATTTGAGAACAGAAAGACGACATCTACTCAGACGAGTTAAACGGAGTGAGGTCGTATCAGGTTCATTCGGAGATAAAAAGGATTGTCATATCGCCCCGTCGCTTCTAATCCCCCTTCAAACTCTTATTCCCCTATTTGTATAAATAAGTCGTGGTTATTGAAATTAAGGACGAGTGAGAAAGAGGTCACCTGAGATGTAAGGACCCGGTAAAGAATCTTTTTTTTTTTTTTAAAAAAAAACACCGGGACCAGAAACAGCGGTACGTTCTTGAGAAAACGAAAGAGATCAACACCACCACGTACCCGGATAGTAACGCCATCGAAGAGAACAACACTTCGTACCAGAGATCCCACATGTCCGAAGTCATCTACACCGTACTCTGGGATCAACGGGACACCGTACACCCTAGGATCAAGGCCCTAGTCCCTAGTTTAGGTGTAGGGGACGTAAACATCCGTCTAAGAATTGGTGACGTGGTGGTCCCTTCAGGGAGAATTCGTAGAAACTTAAGGGATAGTATTAATGTGGTACTGAAAGTAAATAAGAAAGGTTTCGCAGATAAGTCATGGAAATGTACGGTCAGTGACAAAAGTCGTAACTACAAAATTCTGTACGTGAAAAGAGTTTTCCTGAGTCACCTATTTTGTGTAAAGTAAGACCCAGAAGAAAGACAGGAGTCGAAAAAGCAGATGATACTATCAAGTCTTTCTTCGCTTTTAGGGTACCTCCCTCCTTGGACCACCCGACGTCAGGTACCCCAGCGTGTCTCAACCTGTGTTGAAGTGAAAGTGAAAGTGAAAGTGAAAAGTGAGAGTACGTAACCTCTTCCTTTACCGTTGGGTGAGGTTACAAGAACGGACCTCTTAGGGTCCCTCCCCCCTCGGACCACCCGACGGTAGATACCCCAGCGTGTCTCAACCTGTGCTGACTTCGCTGAATCGTCGTCGTCGTCGTCGTTCTCCAGTAGTCGGACTCCATAGACTCTTAGGATGTTGAAAGATGGAGTTTCAGATAAAGATGGGGTCCCGGATGGTTGAGTTCTCAAACTTTCTTACTATAACTAGTTCCTCGACATAGGGATCTCGACTTGAAGTACATGAAGACCGAGGGAGTGACTCCCGTCATTCGTCCTTTTGTCTCTGAGTTCTTAGGGTAGACTTTTTGACCCAATCCTCTTGTCAAAAGAACCCGACAACTCTGCGACTCAGGACTGGGTTTGGAAAGAGGCGGAGGTCCCGAATTTCACGATGAGATAAAAACGAACTCTATTAATAAAGAAACGGTGGGACCTCTGAACGACTGGCTGAACGTCGAAACACCAAAAAGTCAGTCTACCACCGAAGTTTCATACAGTCAGGTCCTGACGTCTCTTGTGCTCAGGACCTGGGTTCCGGATCGACAATGTCACCGGTTACCCGTTCTGTGGTGGTGAAGAGACACTCCGTCAGAGACAGGAGTATTATCGGATGAGTACTCCTTCTTGTTTGTTAGACATTTCCAATGTACAGTACTCTAAACATTATCCAGACAGTTTACCCCTTTCTTACTGTCCTCCCTTGGGAGATTTTCCGGTTTACTCCTACCGTTCTCCGGTGAATACTCTGAAGGTCTCTGAAGGGACCACCAGGTCACCAATTCTGAAGAGGAAGGTTATGTCCTCCACACCCAAGTTAGGGACCAGTCCCTCGATTCTAGGTGTACGGACCGTCGGTTTTCTGGTGTTACATTTTGTCTTCGTTATAACATTGCTTAAGTTATTTCTGAAATTTTTACCAGGTGTAGTTTTTTTTTTTTTTTAGAAATTGTCTCATAAGGTACTGGATCCGTGTTACAAACCCAGACATGTAACTAAGAAAGATCGGTAGGATAAAGGGAAGGTTGACTAATCTCAATCAGTATGAGAAAATATCTGTTACCTGTAACTCAAAGAGAAGTTGTAGTATCCTTGACTAAAACTTTACTTTTATAGTAGATCCGATTCTGGGTGGTCAGAGTGGACACATCCTGTCACCTCAGCCCGGGAAGACCTACAGAGGTCAATCGTGGAAAGTGTCCATTGGTGGTGCCTCGTCGACGTTGGAGTCTCGTTGTGTCCTATTCGACTCTAATCGAGATTTTTTTGTGACTGAGTCAGGTACGTCTTTTTTTTTTTTTGTTAGAGTGAATTCCAGAAGTTGAAGGTACCTTAATGGTTTAGTAAAAAGGTCTTATAGCTTTTATAAATATACATTGATTTAGAATTTTTTTTTTTTTTCGTAATAGAGCACTTAAGGGACCACCAGGTCATCACTCCTGAACAAAGTGACGACACGAGGTCCAAGTTAGGGGTCAACCCCTTGATTCTAGGTCGTTCGGTGTGTACGTGGGTTTTGTTTGTTTTTCCGTGTCACAATACACCGTCCAATCTTCCCGTCCCCGAAACCCCCTCTTACGTGTGTACATATACATTCCAACTCAAGGAAGCGACAAGTGAAATTTTATGGTGTTGTAACAATTGGCCGATATGGGGTTATGTTGTCTTTTTCAAAAAAATTTTTCCATAATAGAGCATAGTATTTCGTGGTGTCACTAATTTATTTATACATATATTTACCACATAGAAAGGTTCTTAGAATTTTTCTGTGTGACGATCGATTAGGAGATATTAGAGATTGTTGACCCAGTCGACCATGGTGAGACTACATTTTCTACTCCTTTGTCGTAATTAGAATGTTGAACCACGGTCCGACTTCCAGTTGGTTCCACCACCCTCTGGTTCGACTTCGTGGCTTATGTCTCGACGTCACACAAGTGTCTTCTGGGACCAATTATAGGTCGGGTTGTACTCGACACACCGAGACCCATTTAAGTGACGAACAGACCGGGGTTTCAGGAGTAGACACTTTACTCTCGTCGGAGGGTCAGGGGGTGGAGTCTGAGTCTCGTCCCCCTTAGATTTTCCTGACCCTTCACGAGTCGGGTGTAGGACAAGGGTCCTGGAATGGAGGATGAAATGTCGAGACAGTTGGGTATATGGTCATAGTTCACCGGGAACAAAACAAGCAAAAGTAAGTAAACACGAAAGAGACAACACAGACTGAGAAAGGTTAGGGTACCTGACATCGGGCGGTCCGGGGAGACAGGTACCTTAAAAGGTCCGTTCTTATGACCACACCCAACGATAAAGGAGGAGGGTTGGGTCCCTAGTTTGGGTGTAGAGAACGTAAAGGACGTACCCGTCCGTCTAAGAAATGGTAACATGATGGACCCTAACAAATCTCTAACCAATTTTTGAACTAAAACCTCAGTCAGTTTTACTCTAAACTTAATACTGAGACGGTACGTCTCCCATTAGGGACCGTTGGAGGGATGACTTGGAGGGATGTAGACAAAAGAGTTAACATTCTACTTCTGTCATTGTTACGGATAGAGTGTCTAATAATGCTCCTTTGGTTTGTATGTAGGTCCCGAATCCTGATACGGCTCGTGAATCGTTCGTGAGTCATTTCCCTTCGTCAGTTGGTACCTGGAGTACTGTTTCTCTCAATGGTTTTTTTTAATGGTAGTAGTCACTACGATTATGATTCATTTCTTCTCTACAAACGTTTACTAAGAAGACGACATTTGGCCTTGCCTGAGTTCAATAGGGGTTCTGTTACGACAAGAGTCAGGAGACGCAGGACTGCTCGGTCCGACTCACCTTCTCTACCCCCTACACAAGGGCCGATTGTTAATGTCGTTAGTGGCTCTTGTGGTTTGAGACAAGAACAAGAAAAAGAGTGTAGTCGTGTTAGTTTTGTAAGTACCATAAGGTTAGTGTTAAACTACCCTTTTCGGTTTAAGAAAATATAGAGTTACTTTCTCCGTAATACAGGAAACTCCTGTGATGACGTCTCACGTAAGAGAAAGTCTCTCGTCCTCTCCATTTTCCGTCCCGAAGAAGGAGAAAGAAGACACCGTGACACCTTAGAAATTAGTCCCGTTGCCCACCGCCCCCCGCCCCCCCCCACAAGGACGACTGATGTGACGAACTATAAACGGTGGTCCCTTCGGGCAATTCACGGTCACTGTCCATTAAGTAAGGTGCAGTTCCTTCTGTACGTCTCTTTCGGTGCCAGTAAGGTGAGAATTGTAAAGTTCTAGAAGTCTAGTGAGTGGGTCAAGATGGGGTAAGGGTTGTAATTCCAGTGGTCTTCCAAGATAAAGAGTTTTTTTTTTTTTTTTTTTTTAAATTTCCGTTTATACTGAGGTACCCTTTGTCTACCTCTTTGTTACCTTTGTCACAGTCTGAAATAAAAAACCCCGAGGTTTTAGTGACGTCTACCACTAACGTCGGTACTTTAATTTTCTGTGAATGAGGAACCTTCTTTTCAATACTCGTTGGATCTATCGTATAAGTTTTCGTCTCTGTAATGAGACGGCTGATTCCAGGCAGATCAGTTCCGTTACCAAAAAGGTCACCAGTACATACCTACACTCTCAACCTGACACTTCTTCCGATTCGCGGTTTCTTAACTACGAAAACTTGACACCACAATCTGTTCTGAGAACTCTCAGGGAACCTGACGTTCCTCTAGGTTGGTCAGGTAAGACTTCCTCTAGCCGGGACCCTAAAGAAACCTTCCTTACTACGATTTCGACTTTGAGGTCATGAAACCGGTGGAGTACGCTTCTCAACTGAGTAACCTTTTCGGAGACTACCACCCTCCCTAACCCCCGTCCTCCTCTTCCCCTGCTGGCTCCTACTCTACCGACCTACCGTAGTGACTGAGTTACCTGTGCTCAGACTCACTTGAGGCCCTCAACCACTACCTGTCCCTCCGGACCACACGACGCTAAGTACCCCAACGTTTCTCAGTCTGTGCTGACTCGCTGACTTGACTTGACTACCGTTTACAATCGGAAACAATTTAGACCCACCACCTTTGATCTTACGGATAAAAAGAATATGGGATAATACAAAACTTTATCAAGTAGTAATCATTGAAAAATTTACCTAATTGAATAGAGAAGATGACGACTACCCGTAAACCCGTCAAAGGTCAAACTCGATGACACTTACCACGATGAAGACCCTTGTAAGAACCATCGAGGACTGAGTCCTTTATACGTCTTCGTAAGGACGACTCACGTGCGACACCTCACCTTACCGACTTAGGGTCCCATGTGCGTGCGTGTCGCAATCAATTTTGTTGGTTTGTGTTCGGAATTACCGTCTTCAGGAGGTTCCAAGGGTTGGAAGAAGTTACCCTTTTAAGGTGCCTCAACCGAACACCCCCCAGAAGGACCCCGGTGACGGGGACACCGGAGACTTAGGTAAGGGAAAAGGAGAGACGAAGGGGAGTTGAGAGAGACCGGCGTGTATAAATAACTCGCGGATGACAGACGGTCCAAGGGAAAAATCCTTGGAGTAAGGATTTCCTTTAGAAGTTGAGGTTCTTAGGACTCTCATACTGAATTCTGTCAACCATATAACTCTCAAAGAGTTAATAAGTAACATGTATAATTATGAATGGAATGTACCAATTGATGAGTGAAATAGAAGAAGGTTTTTATAGACATTTTGAGTTTAACCACCCGGGTCCATGTGTGTAGTCACGATATCAAGGATGAGTTAAAGAAAGGGTAATATATGTGTGTGAAAGAGTAAAATGTATAGATGAAAGGTCAAGAGAATGACAGTAAGAAAGGACTTTCGAAAATGTAAAGTATTATTGGGTAGGTTACGTCTGGTAGAGTCGTGACGACTGAAAAACCCGGTGTGTTAAGGAACTACCTCCCCCGACAAGGCATGTGACATCCTACGGGACGTCGTAGGGTCTGGAGAGGGGTGATCTACGGTTATCGTAGGATGAGGGGTAGGTTGACACTCTTGATGTAATGCTGAGTCGGTATTTTGTAAAACTCAGTGAAGATTACTCCACCTACTTGGATCTCGGACAATATGTCTCACTTCATTCAGTCTGTCTCTTTTTGTTTGTCATATAATTGTGTATATATACCTTAGATTTCCTACCATGAATACTTGGATAAATGTCCCGTCGTTATCTCTACGTCTGTATCTCTTCTCTGACATCTGTGTCATCCCCCTTTCTCCCTCACCCTGCTCGCCTCTCTCACCGTTACTTTGTATATGTAGTGGTATACATTTTGTCTGTCGGTCACCCTTAAACGACATGCTGAGTGCTGAGTCCCTCGAGTTTGGGCCACGAGACTCTGTTGATCTCCCCACCCTACCTCACCCTCCACCCTCCCTCAAAGTTCTCCCTCCCCGGTACACATACATCCCGACTCAGTACAACTACATACTGTCTTTGGTTGTGTTATAACATTTCGTTAATAGGAGGTTAATTTTTTGTTTATTTAAAAAATTTCTCTGTTTTGTTTAATTTTTTACCAGAGGTGTAAGTACTTCGGGGTTTGATCTGTTTCGAACCCCCGGATACTTTCCTGGTATGCTCTGGACGCGGATACTCTTTTTGACATTGAGATGTAGTGTTACCAGTCTACGTCTCAGTCCTTGGTGAAGGCGTGGTCTGTATACTTCTTCCTTTCTATTCGTTAGTCTCAGTGGGTGTTGTCTCCTGAATCGAATGCCCGTCTTGTAGTAAGAAGAATCGGTTCAACATGGCCCTTTCGGTAGAAAAGATCTGTTTGTATGTTGTTTAGGGTAGGCTACAGTGGTCTATTGAAGAAAGTTTATAGTGACAATTAAGGTATAAAATTCTAAACAAGAACTTGAAGACCAGTACAGAAGTTTTATTTACGCTAAGATGATACAAATCATTAAATACTTTATTCGTTGAAAAGTCTCAGTATGTATTCGGTCAATTTGTTCCAATGTGACGTTTAATATTGTAGATACTAAGGAAAATTGTCTTTCTTAGCAGTGTACGTAAGAAAGGTCTCAGTGTCGTTGTTGTACTCACCAAACCGTAGACACTATTCGGAGTGGGATTTTTCTCTTTGATATCCCCCGCCACCTACGCCAACGGGTAGATTCATAAAAGACAAGTTGACTCTGTGAAGATCAACTCAATGTCGTGAGGGAATGTAGGTCCCTCTTTTCCTGAAATGAACTGGATAAAGATCAGTGTGGTAGAGGTATCGTTGACAGAACCCAAATTCAACTTTGTCGACATGGTCTGTCGGTCGTTGGTTAATGTTACATTTATCCTAGGCACACTCATGACTGTAGGGGAACTCTGTACCTGAAGTCTCCCGTTTCTGTAGAAAAGGGTGGAGAGGGATCCCTGTATCGGTCTGAACATCATTGTCGAATTTCTTTTCTTTTCCCCCTTCTGTCTCTTCCACGGAAATAAAAACGGTCTTCACCATTTAATACGAAGAATATGTGTGTGTCGGGTCTTATTTCAGTCGTGTCCTTTTTCTGTTACGTGACACAATTGTGCGTGTAAGTTCACGTTTTTACAGTTCAAGTGTTGAAATGTTGACAAGAGAATTTTTAAGTTACGTAAATCTGTTCGTTTAATTTTTCTACCTACAAAAAACTTTGCATCATATTTGTACTGTCAATGGGGATATTTTTGTCGGACCCTCTTAAAAAGTTGACCGTGGTCGCTTGTTATTCTTTAGCGTCTAGACAAGCTTAAGTACTTCATATTTATTTTGACCTACTCTTAGTTTACGTTGACTTCCTTAGTTCACCTTATCCTTCGTGTGTTACTCATTTTAGAGAAAGAAGTCGTGGGTTATGTTTACATCTCTTGACTGTTCGTCCGAACTTATTTCTCATTTTTGTTTAAGTAGTACTTTTATCTATCCCTCAGTCTAGACTGTTGAATAAAGTTTAATTTAGGATTTAGTCCATGGAACTGATGAATTATCTTATACACTCTCTCTTTTTACGTACGAAAAAGTGTCTCATGTTTACAAATACTTTGAATTCCGGCTAGACTTTTACAAGTTGTAAAAACGAGGTCAAGAATCACTTTAAGGAGTAATATCTTAAGTGACGGAAGGACTTTATGGCCAAATATGTGAGATTTGTAAAAAATGTACAGGAATTCTCTCCTCGTCTTTAGGATCTCTCAGTGAACAATTTCTATTCCATATTTTTTACGTATTTCCTAGCAATCGTAGGTTCTTGGGAAATTTTCACTCCATCAACTGAGTAAGAGGTAACTCTGGACTTCTTGATACCCTTTTCATCTAAACCCCGAAAAATAATTTTTAACAAATAACTTCATATCAAATAAATGTTATAACATAAGTAAAGTCCACATATTATATATGAGGTGACTTCTAATGATGTCTTGTTACCGATATAAAGTGACACGGTATGCGGTATAGGAACAAGGAATAGATAAATCAAAGGTCCTCAAACATAGAAAATTAGGGGATGGGGATAGAGCGGAGAGGAGGGAAAAGAGAGAGGTGACCATTAGTGATCTAACAAGAGATGTATCCACTCAAACAAAGACAAAACAATATACATAGACAAAATAAAAAATCTAAGATGTGTATTCACTATTGTATCTCATAAGCAGAAAGAGACAGACTGAATAAATTGAGAGATCCAGACCCTAGACTCCGAAAAAAATTTTTTCTTAGGACTTTTGTTCTCTTTATTAAAAAATAAAAAAATTCATTCAAAAATAAAGAAATCCGTTTCTTCGAAAATAATGTTGAGAAATGTTTTTCCGAAGTAAATTCGAGGAATTTAACGATGACCGAATGGATGTTCGGAAAGAGTTACAGATTTTGTCCCTTTAATGTCTTGTAGACTTACTGTAAACTAACCAAGACATGAAACAAAAGTACCGAATGTTCAAGACTCCGAAGACTCTTTTTTCCAGTTTGTCTTCTGTCTTTTGTCTTTTCCGTGGATTCTTCGAGAGGGTCGGACCGGCGTACGAATTGTGTCCGTCCGAATGTTACGGCGGTCCAAAATTGCCACTCTCCTATCCCTCCGATTGACAAATTTAAGGGAGTAAAATTCCTACCTTTTTATTCGGGACTTTACACCGTCCATCACCGTCTCGATCTTTCTTGGGTGTCGGTGTCTATAAGTTAAATATTCAGACAAGATGATGGGTCCGAAAAGGTTTTCGACAAAGGTCTCAGAAGGTGTTCTACAATTATCGATACCCCTCCTCTTCCCCCGCTCCGCCGTCCCCCGCCCACCTTCCTTCAAGGTGTTAGTTTCGTCAGGTGGATGGTCCTTTCGTGAACCCATTAGTTCAATTTGATCAAAAAAATTAACGTCTTGAAGAGTTTTAGAAACTTGACGAATGTATTGTCAGTGCCACTTCAAGACTCATTGCCCTCTACCAGAAGCTCGGTTCCCGAACCATCCAAGGTTAGGACTGATGACTGATGAATAATCGAGACACTGTTACCCGTTCCATGATTTGGAAAGACTCAAACCAAAAGAGTTAGTCGTTTTAGTCGGATCATTCTCTTGCATAGATTGTCCGAATGATTTCACGTCTAAATCGTATTCGTAAGTCTTTTGTTCGTACATATTCGCAACCATGTTCTCTCGACTTCTTGAGAAAGTGTTACGATAAGTAAGTAAGTAGGTAAATATGTAAGTCCTTTGTAAACTACTCACGGACGGGATACGTCGGGACACTCTCCGGACTCCCCACCTCTTCAGTTCGTGTGTCAGATCCCCACTTCTGTCTGTTTATTCGTCTAATTAAGTTCGGACATGATTCACGACACCGGTTCTCCCCGAACTACTCGGTACCCTCGGGTTCCTACCCGTGGACTGATTTCAGTCCCCCACAGTGAGACGTTTACGCAGGGTGTCCTCCCCTCTTCCTCCTCGTTCACTCCGTCCTACCCACACTCTTCCTACAAGGTGTCCTGTCCGACGGGAATAATGTACAGGTGAAGTAAACTAGAGGGATATAACATTCTTATGAAGTGAATTAGGTCTTTTCGACTTGTAGTTGAAAGAGACACTTTATTTTATGTGGTTTCTGTAAGTCTTGGAATCTGAACCTTTCTTCGGGTCTCCTGTGGACGAAAGTTGGGTATGGGTTGATTTCTGTGGGAGAGATGTCATAGGGATCCTACTTATACATTCTGTCCTACTTGTTGTCAGGAGTAAATTGGTCCTGTTAGGTCTGCATATGAACAATAAGACCGTATGAATTTTCGTTGGGTAAAATAAGAGTTTTTATAGGGTTAGACCTGGAATTTAATGTAACCAGTGAGATGAGTATCTACTAGGGGGTAGAATCGAAGTTGTTAAATTCCCTGTCTGTAGTGGAGGGACGTCCATGTGTGAGTTCGAGTCTAGTAAGATTGTCTGTCTCGAGAAGTAGTTGTCACGTTCTCTTTACGGAGGGTCTCGGGAAGGTAGACGACCGTGACTAGTCCGAGGTTCCTAGTACACCTTGTTCAATTTAAGGGAAACCTAGTGGAACGTCTGTACACATCTTATTAGTATTAAGAAAGTGGAGAATCAGAAGAGATCCAAGTTAGCGCATAAGTGGGAAGGGGGCCGAGATGCTAGAGTTCACTTCCCTTAGTGTCGGAGGGATCAACGAGTCCGGTCATGGGTCCTCAGGACGAACTAAGAAGTGAGGGGAAACGGGGGAGACGAGAGTCTACAGGTTGTGGTCTGGGAAGAGTCGTAGAGAGGAGGACGGTCGGACGAGGTGTCGGTGTAGTACAGTGTGGACCGGATGCTGTTTTGTACGTCTCCGGTTTCACGAGAGAAATTTTACAATTGATCTCCCCTGAAGGAGTCACCAGACCACCAATTATCAGGTGGAAGGTGAAGTTCCCTGTGCCCAAACTAGGGACTACTCCCTTGCTTCTAGGATGGACGACGTCCCGTTGATGTCTTTCGGGTACACGATGTTGTTTATGGGTCGTGCCCGTTTTATTTTATTGTAAAATTTTTTACAATTGATCTAGGTCACCGAAGGTCGACATGATTTCTTCTTTGGGTTTGAAGAGACTCCGAGTGTTTCAGATCCAGTAGGTGGACGACGATGAAGAGGTTGGATTCAGATCGAGGATAGGGTCAAAGGGGACAAGTAGTGAGGGAGTAATGACCAGTACGACCCAGGATGAGTGGTCGATCCAAAGTCGAGTCCACAGTCAAGGAATCGCTCCGGTAGGGTGTGGGGTGTGTGTTTCTCGGGTTCTTCAGATTAGCATGTTATACGCTGGTCAGAGAGGGGGTAATGAGACAAAATAAAATAAGTGTCCGGTAATCGTATCAGTCAATTTTCGAGTGAACACATCTCACACAAAGAGGGACCTCGACGTTGAGGGTCCTCTCACTCCTGAATGTAGGTGTCATGAACCTTGTGACGGACCATGTATCATATTTACCCTATTTGTAAATAAATTGTTTATTCAAGTAGACAAGGACTCCGAAGGTACCAAAGGTTTGGGGAGGGGTGGTGTCCACTGGGAGAAGACCTATTTATCACTAATTTTTAATTCACAAAATTGTCCTGTATGTAAATATCTCTCCCCCTTAGTCGGGAACAGAATCCCCAAAACGTTTTCCCAGAGACTGTCCTTTCCATGATCCGACCAGGAGTCCACCGCGATCACCATTTCCTGGGTGGACGGTTACGTCCTCTGTGTCCTCTACACCCAAGTTAGGGACGTAGTCCTTCTAGGGGACCTTGTCCTTTACCGTTGGGTGAGGTCATAAGAACGGACGTTTTAAGGTACCTGTCTGCTCGGACCACCCGATTCAGACCCCTCAGCGTTTCCCAGTCTGTGTTGACTTGTGTGTGTCTCCATGTGAATCCACGGGGGGAATTTGTAAAGGTTCTTGACTCTGTTCGACAAAGGGGAGGACCCGTTACCAACGGAGTAGATATTCTCCTTTCAAAAAGTGGTCTACTAAGACTTTCAAAGTAGGTAAGATTTAGGAGAAAAAAAAACGTATTCACAAAGGATTGCGACGTATAGGGGACCCGTCTTGAGGGATGAACAGAGTGACGTCTCCAAATGTCGTGTTTACGGTTGTGGACCCTCCATCCTCTACTCCCTTAGTAGAAATAAAGGATTAGATTCAGTCTGGAGTTTTCTGGGTACTGAACTTTTCTGTGAATTCTTGGAGAATTTGTCTATAAACTTTAGACTCGGAAACCCTCGGGTGGTACGGAGTGATTGTGAGTAAGACTAGTCCCCGGAACAAAATCTCGACCAACCTTATTTTATGACACGGGACAATAGGATGAAATAACCTAAGAGTGGAAGGTCCCAATAGCTAACGAAGGACTCAGATGTGGTGTATGACTGGGGGTCCTGTCCGTCTGTTGGTCGGAAAAGTTTTGGTCTGTATCTTGTGTCAACAGACTGGTACAAGAGAAGAATAGGTTAGTCGGTTGGGACTTAGCGTGAAGGACTTTTTGAGTCAAAGACACTTGAGTGGAAGTGGGACAAATAGCTTAGTCGTAAGAGGACGGTTCTTTTTGGACGGAAAGGTTATACTCTGTCCAGTATGGTCCAGACTCGGGGTGTCGAGAGTTCTTACTTACGAGGACATCTCCTATGAGTTCGCCGTAAGAAAGTAAAAAAGCGTTTATAAATAATTCAGGAATAATTCACTGTCCATAATACGAGCCCCCTACCACTTATTATGTCTTTGTCGAAGTGGGTGGTAATGTCCTACCAAGTCCATTTCTTTTTCCGTAAGTTGTTGATGGATGTGTTTATTACTGATCACTCTATTTATTACACTTTCCTTCCGTATTCTTCGGCATTCTTGTTTATTTACCTTCGTAGAGTTGGACCTTACAACCTGTTGTCTGCCCGTAAAGTTTACCTGACGGGTCTCATTCACATCGACTTTGGACTGGTACGTTTCGACCTATACCTATTAGTTTCGTCGTCCTGTACCATCCGTGAGGTGGTCTCGAAACAGGATCAACTAGGGTTCTACTCAAGAAGGAGTGGACTTTCCGAAGGGATTTTACGGAAAAGGAGTGTGTCCGTAAGGGACTAGTTGGATTGTTTAAGTTGAAACGTCCGTAGAGAGGGGTGAGGAGTGGTGAAGAGAAGTAGTGTCGTGACGACTCCATGACGGTGAAGTCCTACCCTACCTGAAGTATATGAGAATGAGGAAAACTATTTAAAATTCGTCTACTACATACACAAAAGTAAGAACAAAAATTTTTTAGTATTAAGTCTTTTTTTTTTGGGTGGATTATAACCAAACTTAAGTTACAATGATGTAAGGAATCTGAAACTCATCAATTTTCTGTCCCTTCCATAGAAAGTAGGATCATAAGGGTCCTTCTCATGTCATGGATCCTCTGTCGTCCTGTAAAGACTACCGAACGATTTGTTTGTCCGATGTAAATTTAGGTCTTTCCTTTGGAAGTTTGTCTCCCTCGATTCGAGTAAAGAAGATATTCAGTTTTTGTCTGGGGTGACTACCTACCGTCTGTTAGTTCCTCCGTACTTAAGTTTATTTACAGTGATATATGTGGGTTTTCTTGACTTTCGTGTCTGCTTCAGTCTGTGAACATGTGGTTGCAAGGTACCGTCGTAATAAGTATTATCGGTTTTCGACTTTTGTTTGGTTTACAGCTGATTGTCTATTTTATTTTACACCATATGCCTTTGTCACCTTATAATCAGTCAAAATTTTTCCCTTATCTTAAGAAAAAAGTAACTAAATGTTACAACATAATTAAAGACGACATGTTGTTTGACTAAGTCAACATGTATATTTATGTAAAAAATTTTTATGAGAAAAGTTAATACCAAATAGGGTCTTATGACTTATATCAAAGGACACTATATGTCTTCCGGAAACAACAAATAGGTCCTGACTTTAAGACTATGCACCATGTTGTACTTATTTAGAACTTGTACAATACGATTCACTTTATTCGGTCAGTATCTTCCTGTTTATAACATTCTAAGGAAGATACTCCGTGAATCTTGTCTGATTAACTACGTCTGTGCTTCATCTTAGTTCCAAATGGTCCCCGGTCCCCTCCCCTTTATCCTTTAATAACAAATTACCATGTCTCAAACAAACCCTACCGTTTGTTCGGGAAATTCACGTATCACCACTACTCCCAACATGTTGTAACCCTTACATGTATTGAAATTACTTAATAGGTAAATTTTTATCAAATTTACCATTTAAAATACAATACATATAAAATAGAGTGAAAGGATGACTTTTTTTACATAGTGAACATATAAGGAGATCGGTTCCTGAGATTCTATTAGGTTCTTCTAAATAGGGTATTGTCGTTTAGGAAACTTTTATAGTGACATTAAACCATGTTACGATATATACCTTTACGGTTAAGAATTCTTACCCGGTTTCCTTTCGTTTCCTTTAAATTGATTTAAAAGTTAATCCGGTCCGTTTCTCTGTCAGGTAGACTTCTTTGGTCTCGTTGTAAATGATTTTCCGAGAAATACACGGTCTGTAACATGATGATCCACCAAGATACTTGTAATGAAGTAAACTAGAAATGTTATTAGATGCTCCATCCGAGTTACCTGTACTCAAATCACTTTCTGTCCCTTCGGACCGGACGACGTCAGATACCCGAGTGTTTCTCAGTCTGTACTGAATCACTGACTATTGTTGTTGATCCATCCGTAATTATAGGGAAATTCTTCAACTAATTTGTTCATTTTACTCTGTTTGGTATGACTTTTTCCTATAAATTTTTTTATAACATATGTGTATAGACTTAGTGAAATGTCGTTTTTAATTGTGTTCTGACATTTATTGATATTAAAAATTTTTCCATTTTAATATCAATCCTACTTCTTTTTTATTAATTCTGTGATGCGATCGTACTTTTCCTACTTGTTTGTCTCGATCTTTTAGTGATGATGGTGATCTGTTCCGTTTTGACGACTAAACATGAATTGGTCCAATGATCCAATTGACGGAGTCTTTTTTTTCTCAGTTGTAGGAGGTCTCATAATATTGTCCTAGGTCTCTGGGTTTTCACTTCCCTTTTCTTGTCCGCGTTTGGGGTTCTACTGGGTCTACAACCTTAATAACCTGTTTCTTGTTTTGTCGATAATATTGATAGTCGATACTGCATTTCCACTTACGAGAATTTTACTTATTTTTCGATCCGTAAGGAAGAGTCGTCTCTTTGTCCTGGATAAAAAAATTTTCCTTTGAAATCTTACCCGTTTTATGTCATAGACTTGAAGTGACCCATCCGAGTTCTCGTCTTACTTTTACTGTCTCTTTTGTCCTTCGAACTTCTGTATAGTGATCTTATGATCTGACATAGTGATAATATGATAGATTTTTGTCTTTTTTTTTAAAAAAATTACTTGTTTCAGATACCTTGGAGAAGTTATTATTTTTCAGATTGTGATTTCGCGGTCATAGGGTTTTGCTCGCCTCTTTAACCACAACTTTTTTATAAACCTTATTGTCGACCTGTGAGGTGTTTTATGCCAATTTCTGTATTTAAATGTCTGTGTTCTTAGGGTTGTTTGGGGTTTGTCCTATTAGAGATTCTTTTGTTACAGGTTTTCGTAATATTAGTTTGACGATTTCTATTTTCTAAAAAATTTATGGAACTTTCTTCAGTCATTTTGTTTACGGTGTTATGTATACTCTCTAATCACCAAGTTTACAGATAATAATCTTGGCGTACTTGTCTTTTCTCACTCTGTTATAAAATTTCAGTGCTTTCGTTTCTTCACAGTTGGGTCCTGAAACATAGGTCACTTTTGTAGGAAGTTCTTATTTCCATTTTATTTGTGTAACGTCTACTTGTTTTTCATTCTCTTAAGTAGTGGCATTCTGAACGAGATTTTCTTTACGATTTCCTTCAAAAAAGTCGACTTCCCTTTATGCCTTGAAATCCTTATTTCCTTCTTGTTGTTTTATCAAACCCATTTATCTTATCTAATGAAAGAGGAAATTTTAATATTTTTTTATACATACTCACAATGTTCGTTTTAAGACCCCAAAGAAAGGGTAAATACTTCTACATGAATGATATATATTGATATTATATCCCTCAGTCCATTTCGTTGGATGCACCATTATTCCGAAGATATCATCCAGAATTTACAATTGAGACATCATTTGACACTCCTCAATCCACACATATAAGATTAAGAATCTCGTTGAAATTAAAGTATGAATTTTTTAATTTGAAATGAAAATATGAAGTCAAGTCAAGTCAGCGAGTCAGCACAGGTTGAGAAACACTGGGGTACTTAGCGTCGTGCGGTCCGGAGGGACAGGTAGTGGTTGAGGGTCTCAAGTGAGTCTAAGTGTAGGTAGTTCAGTCACTACGGTAGGTCGGTATTTCTATGAATTTAATAGAAAGTCATTACTTCGTTTTATATAAACTTCTGATTTTTAAATTGTGGTTTCTATATCGGTTTTCGATTGTCTTTAATTTTACTTTATGTGTATGATTACATATGTCGTATTTTATATTTGTATATAAAATTTTATTGATGTAATTCATATATATCATATTTATATGTGTGTATGTATGTAAATGAGTTTTCACTTCAATTCTCTGTACCTTCTGACTCACTGTTTCAGATTGGTCGTAGATTGACCTCAGGGTCTCCTTTCTTACCTTTTTTTCCGTTATAAGTTTTTCTAGTACCAATTCTTATTAGGTCTATACTAAATTTTTGTGAACAGGAGTCTGAGTCCTTTGAGTTACTTTGACTTCATCTTTTTAACTTTCTTTGGTTACCTCTTCCGTAACCGTTGGGTGAGGTCGTGAGAACGGACCGTTTAGGGTACCTACCTCCTCGGATCATCCAACGTCAGGCACCCCAGTGATTCTCAGCTTGTGTTGACTCATTGAAGGGAAAGTGAAAAGTGAAAGTACGTAACCTCTTCCTTCACCGTTGGGTGAGGTCACAAGAACGGACCTCTTAGGGTCTCTACCCACCCGGATCACCCGACGGTAGATACCCCAGCGTGTCTTAGCCTGTGCTGACTTCGTTGAATCGTCGTCGTCTTCGTCGTTGTGGATCCGTATAGTGTCACTTTGACATCTTATCGTTTCTGTCCTCTAACAAAATTTTCACCCGGTTTGAGTTACTGGAGACTTCTTGTCGGTATCTTAAAGGACTACCGACTACAAAATTGTCGTTACTGTTTTTACTTTTCTGTCACTTAATTTGGGATGTCACATGACCCTCCTTTATTGGCGGTTGACCTTTAAAAATGAATCAAGTTAATGAAAGTCACATTCACAATCAGCGAGTCAGCACGGGCTGAGAAACACTGGAGTACCTGACGTCGGTGGTCCGAGGAGACAGGTACTCTAAAAGGTCCGTTCCTATGACCTCACCCAACGGTAAAGGTAGAAAGTCTTTACTTCGTTTTATATAAACTTGTGTTAATTAAATTTTTTATAAATGGTTTTCTAGAGGAAAGTCTTCTTCTCTGAAAAAAAAATTAAACTTTTTTCTTCTTTTTCCTTTTCGTCAGAAGCATTAAGACTTAGGAATTACTTTAACCGAAAGTCAACTTTTCTGTCAGAGTTTTATCGAAGAGTAGGAGGAAAAAGTTCCTGTGAATGAGTCGTTAAACAAAGGACTTTGACAATTGTTAAAACTTTCATAATTTGGTGTTTGTTTATCTACTAGTAATAAAGAGTCCAAGGGTGGTTCTCCTTAACAAAAAAGGGTAGAGTGACGATAAGGAGATATAATTACTGGGTTCATATTTTTACTTTGTATGAGAAATCTTTCATATATAAAATTTATGGTAGGAAAATTCCATAAAATTCAATAGATCTCATTTTTTTGTTTTTGTTGTTGTTTTCGATCGGAATTAGGGAAGATCCTAAACTATAGATATCAAAAATTCTGTGACAAAATTTACTTTGTAGGTTCATTATTGGTGTTCATCCATTTAAAGATGTGTGTGTATATGAGACAAAGAGTGGCAATTTAAATGGTAAATAGAGATGTTCTTTTGGGACTCTCGATCTACCTACGAAACGGAGATTTGCAATGTGTAATTTTTTGTTTGGGTTCTCCTGTCACCGTAGTCGTGTCTAAGACTTAGAGAGGTTCAGCTACACATCTTGGTTCGTGTCGTTAATCTATTGGTGATCCGTTTTGTGGTTTTAGGATTCGTGTTGTACGTGTCGGTTAGATACACTGTTCCATGGAAATGGTTTGGTCTTATGTTTGTCCGTTTCCTTCTGACGGTTGTCGGTGTGTTGGACGTGCCAACAATGTCGACCTGTCCTCTTTTGTCTTCTTTCGTTGTTCAGTAGTCTCGACACTGCTCTTTTTAGGGTTTCGTCGGTCACCCGTAGTCACCTTTCGTCTCTTAATACTTTTATCCTTACCTAAGACGGGTGACACCACATTCACGCACAATCCCTGGGCACCACTCTTTCATGTTTCCGGTGACTTGTCAGAACGGGGCTCTTAAGAACTGTGACTAGACGATCCCAAGGGAAGGTCTTGTCTCTGGGAGTGGTTCCTCTTTCGACTCTCTTATTTTGGTTTGAGATCCTTTGTTCCCTGTTCTCTCTTTTCCTTCTCTTCCTCACCTTCCCTTCTCCATGTCCTTTAAGACTCCTTTGTCCTCCAGTATAAAAACTCCGGGGTACACTCGTATTGACTTCTATTCTCAAGAAGTTCACTGTCTTCGATGGGACCTGGTGCGGAGGAAGATTTCCCATGCACTACGAGTTTTACGGTACAGTTTTACTCCAGTTCCCGTAATTCTTTTACTGAGTACTCTCTTATGTTATTTTGTCGTAGTCGTTTGAGTCTACTCATCTATTTAGTTCTTTATTGATTTAGTTTTCTTTTCCGGTGAAGTCTTTACTTGTGTTCTTATGGATTCTCTGTTTCTTCTACATTTCCCTCTTTTTTTAATTAATTTTTTTTTCTATCTTTGCTAAGTTTTCTTCACTATTTGAGACTTTTACTTAGAATGTTTGTCTATATAACTCTCAAGGATTTCTTCTTTTGTTTCTTACAAATTCTTACAAATTTAGGTGTCCAAGTACTGTAATTTTTGTTTTTAGACACTAATATGTTTAGATGTAAACACTATTTTACTCTATCTTGATTTATGTGTGTATGGTTACTCATGTATATTTTGATCATTTTGGTCTACTTCCATTCACCCAACACAGTTAACAGTTGAAGGACGAACACTTTGACAAGATACCAATACATTCTACGATCGTGACCTCCTTAGGTCCCCTTCCCACATACCCTATAGACATAAAGAATGTTGGCGTACATTTAAATGTTATAAGAAATTTACAAATTAATTTTCTTTTCTTTAGCTTAGCCAATAAAGATCTCTCATGATCCCCTAGTGAAGAAATAAAATTTTGGATCATTTCTTAGTTCGTAAATGAGATAGAACATACTTGTCATAGTTACCAATTCTTTTATCGTCTACTCCCTTGGTGGAGAAATATTTCAGAGTTAATTAAATTTTTTTTGCTAATATAAGAGTTGTAGAAAGTCACTTGATTGGGGTTACTTGAGTACCTAGATCTGTGATTGTAATTGTCGTAATTGTCGTCCATTGTAATATTTTTCTCTCTCTCCTTCTATAATACCCGGAACACCACATTCTTGCACAGTGATAGACTCCAGAACGTTACCCCAGGTTTGCACTCGGACCAATCCAGATACCTAGGTCTGTGGTGACCGTTCCTTACGTGTCCTGTCTCTCTGCTCGAATCCACGTTGTACTCTCCCGTTAGGTCCTTTTGTGGGACCTAAGAAAGTGTCTATTTAACAACCCCCCACCCCACCCCTCCCTCGTCGTCTGTCCCGGTCCCCGACCCCTCCTCGTCCTATTACCTTCTCTTTAGGTATCTAATATTATCAGAATTGATTCAGTTTTTTTTTAGAATTTTCTGTGTTTAAACGAAATTTACCCGTCCTGATTTATAACCGTCAGAACTCCTATGTACGGACGACTATTATGAGATTTCTTTACGTCTCTTCATAGATTTTTCATAGAATTTCATAGTTCTTCATAGAATTTTTCGTTCTATCCCTGAAGGAACCACCACGTCACCAGTCATGAGGTACGAAGGTTACGTTCCCCGTGTACAAGCTAGGGATCAGTACCTTGATTCTAGGGTGGACGACGTACCACGCCGGTTTGTTGTTGTTGTTTTTTTGATAAAATTTTTTTTCGTTCTATCACCGATGAAGTCCGTGTCTCGTCCACCACAAGTCCTACACCGTGTACCAACCCCAACGATCCCGTCCACGGCTTTAAGATTAAGGACTGAATTCTGTTCCAATGTCACTACAAGCAAAATCTCACTGTATTATTTTACTGTGCGAACTAGACACACTAGGTATAACCTAAAAAGAAAATGTTACTTTTCCGAAAAAGACTTTTACTTTTCAATATCGGGATCACAAAGGATAGTATTCTCTCGTAAATACTGTAAATTTTATTAATTACGGTAATGTAATAAAATTTCTTAATATACTTTGTATTTTATTAGTGTACTAGTATTTATAGATTTTGTTGACGTACTTTCATTTATTAGAATATTTTATTAATGTAAATTTTATATGTATTCTCATTTGGTGTAATTATTTAAGGACCCCTTCCAAGACTCCGGATAAAAAATACAATTTTTCCTCTAATTGTTCACGATGACCCAAAATCCCCGAAGGGACCACCGAGTCGACCATTCCTTAGACGGACGTTACACCCTCTGGACTCAAACTAAGGACCCAACCTTTCTAGGGGACTTCTTCCCTTGCTTCTTATGTGAGGTCTTAAGACCGGATCTATTAAGGTACCTGACATAACAGGTACCCCACATTTTCTCAACCTGTGCTGACTCGTTGAAAGTGAAAGTAACTCAAAAGTATTGTTCTTTTGTGAGTCTACTCTGAAAGAAGAGTTAGTCCGGAATGTTCTCAGGACTCGGACTCTGATGTACTAGAATACAAACCGGTACACGGTGGAGCTAAGTAGACGAAGTGCATCAGTGGATCACCGGGTAGAAGAGAGGATATGAGAACCTTTGTGGTCCAATTTTTATCCAGATCACGTACTCCCATACGGTTCTGGATTCTCCTCTGACTTTTTTGTTTTTGAATCGAGGGAGTTTAGTGACTGTCCAAGTAAAGTGAGTAAGGTCGGGAAAGATTAGTACGAATTTTCCAAACGAAAAGGTAATTCTCGTAAATTCACTCACGGGTTGTGATACCGACCCATTGTCGACGAAGACGAGCAGGACCAATGGTCGTGTGTGGGAAGTGACACCTAAATTGTCCCGTGGCCGTCTCGGATCATTACTAGTCGGAGATACGGATTTCGCGAGTCTCGAAGAGTTGACTGTTCTGCGGAACATAGACTTTCACGTTTTATGTTTTGATTCACGGGAGGGGGTAGCCTTGAGGGATAGTGTTTTGTTCTGGAGTCTCGGACTCGACAAGCGAGTAGTTGTGATTCGGTTAGACTGGAGTTTGGGGAAATTTCTCCCCCCGCCCTCTCCGTCCCATATAGTCTATTGTATTGTCTGAACGTTACATTTGAACACTCCTTTTGACTCTAAGTCTACCTTGAACCGGTACAAAAAATTTTGTAACCCTGAAGGGACCACCAGGGGACCAATTCTGAGCCGTGAGAGTTACGTCCCCCGTACCCAATCTAGGGACCAATCCCTTGATTCTAGGGTTTATGACGTTCCGTCGTCCTGTTTTTTTATTTTATTTTGTATCTCATTATACTTTATGTGTGTATTTCCTTTGGACTAAGAGGATATTTTACCGAACTCTCGTTCAAACCAAAATGGAGTAGAAAGGGGGAGTGAGGGGGTCCAAAAGATGTACTCGGTTCGGTCCTACCAATCGAGTGTTCTCTCTTACCACTGCGGTTGTGTATTTCTACTCTAAGTCCGTCCTCAACTTTCCCTTGGACATATTCTTTCCTTCTAATCACGACTTCAGGACAGAAGGTTCAGCCCCAGAATAAGTCAGAGGGACCCCAGTCAACTGGGGCAAAGGAAAGAGAGAGTGGTGGAAGACGACGAAGACGTTGGAGTCGGGACAAAACGCTTGGGAGGGGAAAGGTCGAATGGAGGGGACGGGAGGAAGCGAACATATAAAAGACGGTAGAGTACTCCGTCTACTCATTTATATATGAGTTTATATGTGTCTGCCATTTCTTAGGTGGACGTTTCGTCCTCTGGACCCAAGTTGGGGACCGAACCTGTCTAGAGGACCTCCTCCCGTACCGTTGGGGGAGCTCATAAGAACGGACCTCTTAGGGTACCTGTCTCCTCGGACTACCCGATGTCAAGTACCCCATCGTTTCTCAGTCTGTGCTGACTCACTGATTGTGAAAGTGAAGTTTATATGTGTTTGGATGATTTTACAGACGTTGTCTTTGGGACTCGAGGGGAGTGGTGCGTCCACGAAGATCTCCGGAGTAGGTGACGAAGGTGCTGAGGGGACCCAGGGGAGATTCTCTCCCAAGTGGGGTCTACCGTTCTTGGTCCAAGACCGGAGTTAAAGGACACTAGTAGGTCTCGTTTCCCGGGGAAAGTATTTACGATGAGACTAGTACACTTAAGTGCTTAGGAAATTTTCCTGTGACAGAGAGGTATGGTTGTGGACTACTCTGGTTCTGAAATTCTTATCTTCATTTAACCCTTTTTTTTTTTTTATGTGTAAATTGGGAGGTAAGATTTTTACTGACATTCATTTTCTTTGGGTCTTCACAAATTTCGGGTCCATTCCAAGTGAATATGAATCCATGTGTTCTGTCATCGAGTTCAGTCTAAGTTGTGAAATCTGTGATAGGGTCCAAACACAATAAAAGAAGTTCTGTACCACAGGACCAGGTATCCGGACAGGACCCCCTTTTAGATATCGTCCTTTTACCACTCAATGGACCCCCCTCCCCTTCCTGAACATCAAACCTAAAAAGTAGGTTCGGTAAAGATTACTCGTCATTTCTTTATGCTCGGACAATTTTGTAATGAATGACGGACGACCTACAGTCTGAAGTGGACGAGTGAGTTGTACGGAAGTTTTTGTTTCCTCAGTGGTTTGAAGAGTCGGACTTCCTTTCTTTCCTTTATTTTTAGGTCTTTTCAAACGTCATTGTGTAAAGTATTCACGGTAAAAGACACATGTGATGAACTCACTAAGAAGAACAGGTTTACTTGAATTAAAACAGTATACTGGAGGGTTTCCTAAGTCTTTACTGTAATTTCGTAGACCGAAAGATAATTTTGTCCAATCACAGTGAATGTCTCGGGTAAAAGTAAAATCCGAGTACATCGACTATTCCTACGTCTGACCTTCTCTAATCGAAAACTCGGACACTAACAAAGACAACTACCTTTGTGTAGAGGGGTTCATAATGTTTACTGAAACCTTTTATTGTCCTAAGAAATGTATAGTCTAGTGTATAGTTCGAAAAGGAAACAAGATGAGGACCTTAGATCGATTTTCTTCGTTTACCGTGACAAACGACTATAAGACTGTGTAAGATCGAGGTGATTCCACAGGTGACACGACTATTTAGAGTTCACCGGTTGAACTTGTGGTCCGCCTTTAGACTAAAAATTAGTAAAAATAAATTGCAATGACAGCGTTCAGACATAGATGAACCAAAAGGAACGACGTACACCGGGGTCAGTCGTTTACACGTTTCATCGGAGAACCAAAGGTACCAAGATGAGAAGGCCAAAAGCAGGAGGAAAACCTAAGAAGGATGAGTCGAGGATTTTATGCACCCGAGAGGAAGATCGGGGATTTTGTGACGACGAGGGACCACAAGATGGACGAAGAGACGAGAAGAATGAGATAAGGTCGCCGAGAACCCGAGACACGTCAACTCTAGTCGACCGTTTGAACAACGGTGATGTGTAATGACGAGGGGTTCGAGTCTCGAAGACTAAGACCTCCAGACCCCACTCCGTTTCCTTGGACGTGCATACTTGTCGATTCGACCACTGAGATTATATCCGTGAACTCTCTGTGCCTGGACGACGACCTGTTTGAGCCGCTAGAGTAGTAAAATTGGTAACGGTCGTGAAGTTTACTACGAGTCTAGAGATGGACGTATGTATAGGAGAGGAGTGATCTACTCGTATTGACGGATGACGTGGGGAGTTAAAGTCCGGAATACTTGTGGAGTTTAAGAAAAAGGACTAAGTTCGAGTAGTTGAAAATACGTAGGGTCGAGAAGAAGGACATAAGGGAACACCGTAGTGGTACAGATTTTTGAGTCTGGTCAGGGAGTAAGTTGTTGTAACTAGTTTCTGGATGGTCTACGGGCGGAAACCCGATGTACTGTCTCTATGTTCCAGTTATAATGTATCTGTACCTAAGACTGGAATCTCGTGAATATGCACCTCGTGAATCTTGTTTTCGGTTCAACTTTTTTCTTACCTTCTTTTATTCATGTTGAAATAAACTGTGACATTTCCCCTCTTATAACTCTTTTCAGAGGAAAACTCTCTCACCCGTCTCCTTCGGAGGGACTCTTCCTATTAATTCTACTCTACTGAGCTCTTACTCTTCCTCGGCCGGTACGTTTTCCCCCTGTCCGTCCTTTAAGATTCGTCCCCTCTCACACCCGACACGGGGTTTCTACCGTTTCTCACAGGTCAAACGTTTCTTGTCTTTGCTCTTGTCGTCCTAGTCTTACACTACTCGTTACCTTCACACTACATTTTACTTCGACCTCTTTACCTTTTTCTGTTTTTGTTTTTTTGTTGACATTTCACGCTGTTTTTATACTTCATAGAATAGGTTTCGCCCCCGAAATTGGGAAAAACAAGGGATCCGGGAAAACCGTCAGCTCACTTCACATATTTTGTTTTAGTTGTGTTAATGTTTCTTTCGCTCAATATAGTTTTATAAACATTTTGTTTACACACGATATCATTGTGTATCTCCACACACAGATATACATATACAGACGGAAAAAATAAAAAATTATATAATTTATTCTAGATCACCGTCCAGAGTATTAATAGTAAAGATTCCACCCCTACTTATGTTCATTAAAATTCCAATTCTAGAGACACTTTTCTTATTACACCGTGTTTCACAGACACTAAAGACGACTCCTGTTTCAGTGTCCGTAACGACGGTAAAGACATGGTGTGACAGATGAAGGATTAATTTCCTGTACGAGTTAAAGTCAATCTCCCATTGTCTTTAGGTCTACATCATAGGGTAGTAGGTACGAGGGTCTACGGGATTTAAGATGAGTAAGACAGATTAGAGCTACCTTTTGGGATCAGGTACCCTTTGAAGGACGGAATTTTCGGTAGAAGATTGAAGTCGTCTGATAACTCCTTGAACTAGACTCTCATGAGAGTACTTTGTTTTTCTTGTCTTTGAAGAGTGATCCTTACCTTTGTTTCTCCGTTGGTAAGACATAAAAAAGTCTTTACGGTTTCTTTACGCTTTGGTTTAAACCTTCAACAGAACGAAAGTCGTAAGTGAGACTTAAAAAAAAAAAATTATTTTTTCTACAAGATGGGACTTTGTTTTTTGTTCCGTCCCTGAGGTGTTTGACTTCCGCTCCCTTCTTAGAAAACCATTCTTTTTACCCTTTGGGTATATATATACTGTTCCTATAAACTCGGTGAGTCTTCGAAGGTGGTAGATCTTTCCGAGGGAGAAGGGTCATGGCGACTTATGTTTGTAGGTGAAAGTCTTGTGACGAGACACTAAGTCGTTGGTGTCGTTTGTGACCTTAACGGCTTCCTTTGGAACACACAGAAGTCCGTGACCTTATTTTGGTGTTTTTACTTTTCGACGTGAAGAAGTAGATAGTGAATACTTAATACGGTACGAAGGTTTTGTGTGCTTGATATTAAAAAACTCTCCCTTCTCACCGGAATGAAATGTACTACAATAGAGTTTTTCGGACTGGCCTGTCACCGTGAGAAACCGTATGACGTCGTGACTATGTGGTCTCGTAGTTCCAATTTTCTGTCCACGACCCCCAGTGTGACCGTCCGGACTTGGTGTCGAAGTGGTGATTGGTCGATGCCCTGAGTCGCGTTCTACGAAACTATTAGGGGTCAAATGGTGGACTTTTCATTAGACAGAGCGACCCAAAGATACTTTTGTTGTTGATATTTGTCACGACGCTACTTGTAACCCCATGTGCACAGAGAAAGTTTAGACCAAAGGAACCACACATACGGGTCGTCACAGGTAGTCGTCTACTTACCTATTCTTTCGACACCATGTATATGTGTTACCTCATAATGAGTCGGTAATTTTTCTTGTATAAACTTAGTCAAGATTACTCCACCTACTTTGACCTTGGATAATATGTCTCACTTCATTCGGTCTTTCTTTTTATGGTTATGTCATATGATTACGTATATATACCTTAAATCTTTCTACCATTGTTATTGGGACATACACTCTGTCGTTTTCTCTGTGTCTACATATCTTGTCAGAAAACCTGAGACACCCTCTCCCGTTCCCACCCTACTAAATCCTCTTACCGTATCTTTGTGCATATTATAGTATATGCTTTGCTCAGCGGTCAGGTCCAAGTTACGTACTATGACCTACGAACCCCGACCACGTGACCCTGCTGGGTCTCCCTACCATGCCCCTCCCTCCTCCCTCCCCCCAAGTCCTACCCCTTGTACACATATGGACACCGCCTATGTACAACTACATACCGTTTTGGTTATGTTATGACATTTCATTAATCGGAGGTTAATTTTATTTATTTAAATATAAAATTTTTTTTTCTTTTGTTGTCAATCTACTTTGTGTATATTCACGAACCGTGTCGTGACCCTTGTGTCACTTTACGCCAGTTGACTACTTCAGCAAGGAGGGGTAGGGTTAGGGCAATGGAGACAGTCTATCGGTCAACTCAAGTGTTTGAAGAGTTTAAGTCGTAATGACTGAAGTATCCGTAGGTACATTTTCCGTAGTTATCGTTGAGAGGAGCGTCCACGAAGGGGTAGGACGAAATAGACTCCTAGTAGACACGGGTAACATTTGTGCGGCCGTCCCTACCCCTGGTAGACGTCGCTTTCCCCTTTGTGTCCTCGGTCTCACTTGGACCCAGTTCACATTTCACGGTCGTGCGCCACTCGTGGCCTACGTCTCGCTTGGGGACGGTGTTTTCGGTGACTCTCTACTCATTCCACTGAGGTGTGAGGTCGCTTGCCGATCAGTGTTTTCCTTCTCTTCTCAGAAATCCTGTCACTATATAGATCTTTTTTGAGAAGTATTATGTATAGACGTGTGTGTGTGTTTATTTATTTACTTTTTATTTTTCCCGAAGGGACCACCAGGTCACCGATTGTGAGACACGAGGGTTAACTCCCTCCCCGTCCCAAGTTAAGGACCAGTCCCTTGATCTAGGGTGTATGACGTTGATCCTTCACCGTGTCGGTTTATTTATTAATTTTTAATTTTTTTTTTTATAGACGTGTGTGGTACCTTCGTCCAAATCTCGTTCTCAGTGGTTCGAGGATTACTGACCTCCAGTCTCCGTCCCTCTTATAAGGTGAAGAAATATGTAGACTTCCTTTACCGTTGGGTGAGGTTATGAGAACGGACCTTTTAGGGTTCCTATCTCCTCGGACCTTCCGACGTCAGGTACCCCAACGTTTCTCAGCCTGTGCTGACTCGCTGAAGTGAAGTGAAGTGAAATATGTAGCCGCGTAAAAGGAGGAAATGATACAAGAATAAGGAAAATTTGATAAAATTTGTCGTTTATAGTTTTACGGTGTATATTAAGAAAATTTTGGATGAGTCAGTTAGCTCCAACGGTTACTGTTACCTTTTCTGGATTTAGTGGGTTTACCTTTTAGATTTTGTAAATGATTTCCTGATACGGAACAGGAAAAAATTGTGGAATAGATTTGAGGTTGACGTCAATGAAACAAAGATAGATATTCTGTCGTATAATTGTTCGTCTCTGTAGTGAAACTACTGTTTCTAGGTATATCAGTTTCGATACCAAAAAGGTCATCAGCGTATACCTATACTCTCGACCTGGCATTTCTTCCGACTCGTGGTTTCTTTACTACGAAAACTTGACCCCACGACCTCTTCTGAGAACTCTCAGGGAACCTGACATTCTTCTAGTTTGGTCAGGTAGGATTTCCTATAGTCAGGACTTATAAGTAACCTTCTTGACTGCGACTTCGACTTCGACTTCGAGATTATAAAACCGGTGGACTATATTTCTCAACTAAGTGACCTTTTCTTGGACTACGACCCTTTCTAACCTCCGTCCTCCTCTTCCCCCTTTGTCTCCTACTCTACCGACCTACCGTAGTGACTGAGTTACCTGTACTCAAACTCGTTCTAGACCCTCAACCACTACCTGTCTCTTCGGACCGTACGACGTCAGGTACCCCAACGTTTCTCAGTCTGTACTGTCACTGACTTGTTGTTGACAAAATATATTTAAGATTTGTGGTTCTCCCGTCGTTAACTCCGATGGAAGAAGTGTACAACAGGATCGTGATTTGTATTCTAGACTCCTAGTGTGGATTTTAAAAGTCAATTATTTGTGTCCAGGTTCCAGTCGTAGTAACCCCTTTACGTCTGCTTTAGATGTTACTCTAAGGTGAAGTGTGGGTGGTCGTGTCGACATTAGTCTTTGTGTCTATTCTTGTTCACAGCTGTTCCTACCTCCTTTTAACGTTGGTAAATGCAACGACCATCTTTACATTTCATTGTGACGACGAAATCTTTTGTTACAGTCAAGAAGTTTTTCGATGTATTTCTCAATTGTGTACTAGTACGTCAAGGTGAAGATCCTAATATGGGTTCTATTTACTTAGGTATACAGGTACTTTTTTGGACATGTCATTACAAGTATCGTCGTAATAAGTATCATGGGGTTTTCACCTTTGTTGGGTTTATAAGTAAACAGGTGACTACTTGTTTATTGTACAGTGTGTAGGTGTTTTATCTTTAGTCGGTATTTTTCTTTGTTTCATGGTGTGTCCACTTGGAACTCTTGTACTACGATTTACTTTCTTAGGTGAGTGTTTTCCGACATATAACATACTAAGGTAAATATGTTTTACGGGTCTCGACTTCGGTTTCTCTGTCCTTCATCTAGTCACTAACGGTCTCGGACGTCCCTCCACCCGTCTCCCTTATTCACGATTACTCCTACCCCAAAGAAAAGTCTCACTACTTTACAGGATCTTAATCACTGCTACGAGCAACTTTAGAACACAGATATGATTTTGTTTGTGACTTAACATTTGAAAGTTTCCCGCTTAAAATACTGTACAGTAAACATAGAGTTAAAGATTTGTCGTTGTGTTAGTATGGTAGATAGTCTTTATATGAGACGTCTGTGTCACAGAATGTACGATTAGTAAACTCACTTTTTCGTTAAGTGAGTGAAGAGTCGTCTAATCCTGAATAGTCTAGAGGTTAGATCTTTTGTTTTCAAGCTGAACTCCTTTTCGTTTTTCTTTGATTTCTCATTATCGATCATCCTTATTTTTGTCTTTTGCACCGAATCGTTATTCTCGTCTTTTCAAGTTTTTTGCTCAAGTCTTCATTGTCTTTCACTACTAGTCATTAGTACCAAAGGATGAGAGATAAAGGTGAGAGAAGTGACCACCAACGAAAGTTAAAACACGTACATAAAGAGTTACTTTTACCTCGACGAAAGTAGTACTGTGTTCATTATTTACAAAATTACAGGTTACATAATAATAATTCTGCAGTAGGGTTGGAGCGGGTAGACGATTAGGGTTGTCAAATCGTTCGTGGGTCAAAATGACCCAGAGGATTTACATATAGGGAGAGTAGAAAGGGGAAAAGACGAAGAGTTATTTACGTCATCGGAGTGTTAACCGAGGAGACGGAGGTCGAAGTATGAAAGTGTAAAGAGGATCGAGGAGAGATTCGGTAGTTGGGAGGTGAGTTTAGTAAGTATGTTGTTTATAGGTCCGGGGATGACTTGGAAGGTTTTATACAGAAGATATAGGTTGTGTTAAAGGACTTCGAGACGAACCTTGTCTTTTTCCAACCTTTGCTTTATAAGAAGTCATAACCTTACTAATTGATTCAACACCCGGTGGGTATTTTACCTTTTAATTCGTCGGTATTCTTTTCTTTTTCTTCCTTTTAACTCCCTCTTTTATTCTGTCAAAATTATATATCTATACCTCCCTAGAGTGGTCCTATTTCCCTATTCCTTACTTCTCCTGTTACGGTTAAGTACCGGTTAAGTATAACTACATACCGTTTTTGGTAGTGTTATAACTTTTCATTAAGAGGAGGTTAATTTTATTTGTTTAAAAGAAAAATTTTCTTTCGTACCATACAATAGTAAAGACCTCTTTCCTCCACTCTCCCTTTTATATCTAAGTGTAGAAGAAAAACATAAACGAATGTAAACGTCTTATGGCGAGACCCTTCTATAAGTTCTTTGAGTACGTTACCAACAGTCTCCCATTCCAATAATACATTCACCTTTTAAAAAGTGGTATGTGGGCAGATCTGTTAATAAAGAATTAAAATTTTGGTACATGAGAGATAAGTTTTTGTGTCATATCACAGTTAAACTAATACGGTAAAAGGATGAATTTAAGAAATCCCAAGAGGAAGTGGAAAGTCTCATTTTATTTGATAACTTCGTAGTCTCGGGTAGAGAGAGTGGGACCTGAGATAGACATGAAGTAGAGAGACAATTACTGTAGGCACAAGTTCCTAGTAGAGGTTGTCTTTCGGAAAGGCCGGACGTAAAGGGAGACGACCGAGCCGTATGTAGGGAGTAATCCCCAGGAAACAATTTGTGGTAAAATAGGGTTGTGGACGGGAACTAGGGTCCGAGGAACCCCTGGTCTTGATTTCAACAGTACAGAGATAGGGGTCGAGGATCTTACCACGTATTAAGTTCCTTCCTTCCTTCCTACCTTCCCTCCTTCCTTCTCCCCTTCCTTCTTTGGAGTAACTGACTTGTCTACTAAAGTGTTTATGTTACTTTTTACATAGTAAAATTAATAAGGATTAATGTTTTTAAGAGCCCCTTCCTCCACCCTCCCCCGAAGTCCTACCCCTTGTGCACATGGGGCACCACCTAAGTACGACTACACACCGTCTTGGTTATGTTATAACATTTCATTAATCGGAGGTCAATTTTATTTATTTAAATTTAATTTTTTTTTAATAGGAAGAAGATATTGTGGTAGGGTCTGTACCTATCGCACAGACGTAGTGTCACTTTGGACGACTTGTCTGAGACGAGTCTCTGACTTGATCCAAGTGTGTAATAAGAGCAGTAAACAGTTCGCAGACCCTTGTGTTCTAGGGAATCAGGATTCTACTCTTCAGTCTTACAATTCGTCGAGACGTTTCTTCATCTTTTTATCTTCGGACGTCTATTTTCGAATTTTACTAATAATTTTACAAGATTATCTTCCAAAGTACAGAGTATTTCCTGAACTTCCTTTTTTTATTTTCGAAAGGTCGTCGTCTGTTCCTCCAGGAAAAGATTCTTGTCAACAAGTATGGAAGGATGTTTGTGTTCCAGGTGTCCTTCGATACCCGGAGTAACATAGCATACTTCAAAATGATAATAGAGTCAAAGAGTAGGGTGAGAGGGAGGTCCACTCATGGTGGTTACGGTTGTGTTAGTGCTGAAGGTGACACCTGAGGACCGGACCAACGAAAAAAAAAGGGGGAGAAAAAGTAACTGACAGTCTCTATTGGGTGTGACTTCTTCGGTTCAAAGGTGAGAGCTCCGCTATCTGTTTTTGTCTGGTGTTTTGAGACTGACCTAACATTAAGGGTTTAATATGATTACTTCACTTTAGAGCCAGGAAGTTTACACTTCACGACAAGGTAACTTTGGGCCTCGTAGTCCAGAGTGTCAGCATTCGGTTTATGTTTCTTGGTGAAAGTGGTGCAGAAGTATTTCCAGGTCCAAGTTTGTCAGGTAAGAAGGGACCGTCAGTCGAGTTTGGGACGACGGTGGTCAAAGACGATGATGGTTCGGTTTTCGTGTCCACTTCAGTTTCACTGGCAGAATGGTAATCCTGACATAAGCCCGATGTGTGAGGCGGGTCTACGTCACTTGTAGATAATAAAAACGAGTGGACCGTGGGTAAGGAAGGACAAGAAGATTCTCGTTTACTGTAGAGAGACTTTTGGTGAAGAAGTCGACTCTCATACTGCGGCCCACACCACCATCCCCCTCGACCTATTGACGAGATGGAGGGTACTAAGTCCAGACTACTAAAAGTAGTGGTGTAAGAAAACTGGTATCCCTATGTTAATCTCTGTCTGTGTGCTGGATTAGTGTCAATTAGAGTCTTGCAGACGACCACGATGCTCCCTTTTTTTGGAAAGAAGGTCAAAAAAATAGTCATCTTTCCTACGACTTCGACTTTGAGGTTATGAAACCGGTGGTCTACGCTTCTTTACTGAGTAAACTTTACTGGGACTACCACCCTTTCTAACTTCCGTCCTCCTCTTCCCCTGTTGTCTCCTACTCTGTCAACCTACCGTAGTGGTTGAGTTACCTATACTCAAACTCATTTGGGGCCCTCAACCACTACCTCTCCCTCCGGACCACACGACGTCAGGTACCCCAGTGTTTCTCAACCTGTCCTGACTCGCTGACTTGATTCCCTATGATGGGCTTGTACTTTGATGGGCTTGCACTTCGGATGTGTCTTCTTTCTTCTCGACAGTTCTCTCTCGGTCTTCCTCTCTGGACCTCTGCGACGGACTCCAGGACCTAGGTCGGCACAGGCCCCGGTGTCGACATGAACTTGAAGGGTCAACACTCTCGGGCAGGGGGTCAAAAAAATAGTGAGAACTCTCAGGGGACCTGTCGTTCCTCTAGTTTGGTCAGTTTAGATTACCCTTAGTTAGGACTTATAAGTAACCTTCCTGACTACGATTTCTACTTCGAGGGTTATAAAACCAGTGGACTTCGTTTCTCGTCTGAGTGACCTTTACTGTGACTACGACCCTTTCTGACGACGACTCCCGTCTTCCCTCATCGTCTCCTACTCTACCAACCTACCGTAGTGGCTAAGTTACCTGTACTCAAATTCGTTTGAGACCCTCTATCACTTCCTGTCCCTTCGGACCGTACGACGTCAAGTACCCCAGTGTCTTAACCTGTGCTGAATCGCTGACTTGTTGTTATTGTTCTTCGATCGAAATTCTTAGAAAAGAAAGTGAACGGAGACACCCAACAGAAAAAAGAAAAAAATTGTCTCTTTCACTCTATATAAATTTATAATATTGTCAATGGAGCATACGACGACCGCATGCCTATAAGTGTCGAATATTTCATTTTTTGGATTTGAAAATTTCAGTCGAGACTTTATCTACGTAAAAGTAGTTAGGTAAGTGATCCAGACCAGAAGACTTTACTCCATTTAGTTTATTAACTCTAATAAACAATTTCTTGTTTGAGTTGTACAGTCGTCGTTTAAAGTCAATTTCATTGGACCTTTGGTTACAAGGGTATTGACGTCATGTTTCAAACCCGAAAACAAAATATGTGTTTTCGTTTTAATTAAATATACATTAAGAAAACACATGGATTCGTTTTTCGATTTTCGAGACCTCCTTCGACTCACCTGTTCTTTTGGTTCGAGGAACCAAGACGGGTGTTTCACGACGGAATTGATAGATACATCCTGAATAGATGGAGGTAGTAGGAGAGTGAGATGACGGTGATTAACGTCTGTCTTACTGTCACTTCAGGGAAGTTCGGGACACTCAAATACTAATATAAGCCGGAGTCAACAATACAGACATTTGACCCCCTATTATAGAGTGTCCTAGGAACCCTCCTACTCTATGTCGTTTTTCTGATAAACGGTTTCCAAAGAAAATTTTCCTAGACTATGGGAAATAAGGGAACCGTCAAAGAGTTGTAACTTCGGTCATTGTTGTTTTTCCATTCTAGTAAGGTCTTTAACAATATGGTACGAATTTATACATTTCGTGAGTCTCCTATGTCTCTAATTTCGTCCTGATTTTTTATCGAAGGGTACGTCTTACTCTGTAGTTAATGTGTTTATTGTGATGAATTTTTTATATATATGTGTAAAGGGAGTTTGTTGCTGTTTTATGGACTCTTGTGCCTCCTATTTTTGTGATGAAGAAGGACCTCCTTTCCCCAGTCTCTCCTCTCCCGTAAGTTAGTGTGAAACTGTGGATCCAGTCGTAATGGGATCGTTTGGTAAGAGTCTGTCCTTTAGTTGACTGAAGTGGATATGTTTGTCTCTACCGTGTGTGTCAAAATAGTAGAGTAATAGGAGTTACGGTGTAGTTTGTTGATGACATTTACTGTGTACCTTTAATTTTATAAAACTATGGAAAGATATTTTATTAGTCGTCACATCTTGTGACAATCTTTTCGAAAGAGTTTCTCGTGATATATAAAACAATTGACCTCCCTTGAATTCGTTTTAAACTTTCATAGAAATGACAAAGGGTCTGTTAAGAATGACGGAATTGAAAGATCACTTTGATTTAAGGAACTCTCATTGCGGGTCCCGATAAATGAAGAAACACATGGAGTAGAACGGTTCACGAGTAATTTAATTTTATATAAAAATTTTTTGGTGGAGTATGGATTTTCCACAACGTACTTTATCCCACTTTTACAGTGTGGGTCTTCAGAATTTAATGAATGTAAAGGATCTTATGTGGTTACGTAAACATGTTACCAAACAGATGTGGGTACGATAAGAGGAAGAACGTTCCAGGAAGTTCGACGGAGTGGTAGGGGTTGACGACTTTACAAAGGAGGTTTCGGATCGAATGACGTAGAAAAACAGACTCGTGGAGGACTGAATAAGTTATAGTGTCATTATGTTCAGATACGGGGTTAGACATTGTGACTTTTTCGACTTCAACTTGTCAAGATACTTCTGGATGTTCTGGAAAATCTTGATTATGGGTTTTTCTACAGGAGAAGTAATATCCCCTGACCTTACGTTTTCGTCCTTCAGTTCTTTGTGGACCTCATTGTCCGTTTAAACCGGAACCTTACTCCTTACTTCGTCCCGTTTCTGATTATCTCAAAACGGTTCTTTTACGTGACCAGTATCGTTTGTGGGAGAAGGTTGTTGTGTTCTCTTCTGAGATGTGTACCTGTAGTGGTCTACCAGTTGTGGTTTTAGTCTGACTAATATAAGAAACGTCGGTTTCTACCTCTTCGAGATATGTCAGTTGTTTTTGTTCTGGTCCTCGACTGACACCGAGTCTAGTACTTGAGGAATAACGGTTTAAGTCTGAATTTAACTTCTTTCATCCCTTTTGGCGATCTGGTAAGTCCATACTGGATTTAGTTTAGGGAATACTAATATGTCACCTTCACTCTTTATCTAAATTCCCGGATCTAGACTATCTATCTCACGGACTACTTGATACCTTACTCCAAGTACTGTAACATGTCCTCTGTCCCTAGTTCTGGTAGGGGTACCTTTTCTTTACGTTTTTTCGTTTTACCGACAGACCCCTCCGGAATGTTTATCGACACTTTTCTTCTCTTCACTTTTCGTTTCCTTTTTTCCTTTCTATATTCGTAGACTTACGTCTTAAAGTTTCTTATCGTTCCTTTCTATTCTTTCGGAAGAAGTCGCTAGTCACGTTTCTTTATCTCCTTTTCTTGTCTTACTCTTTCTGATCTCTAGAGAAGTTCTTTTAACCTCTATGGTCCCCTTGTAAAGTACGTTTCTACCCGAGCGATTTCCTGTCTTTACCATACCTGGATTGTCTTCGTCTTCTATAATTCTCCACCGTTCTTATGTACCTTTTTGACATGTTTTTCTAGAAGTACTGGTTCAAATAGTGCTACCACACTAGTGAGTGGATCTCGGTCTGTAGGACCTTACACTTCAGTTCACCCGGAATCTTTCGTAGTGATACTTGTTTCGACCACCTCCACTACCGTAAGGTCAACTCGATAAAGTCTAGGACTTTCTACTACGACACTTTCATGACGTGAGTTATACGGTCGTTTAAACCTTTTGAGTCGTCACCGGTGTCCTGACCTTTTCCAGTCAAAAGTAAGGTTAGGGTTTCTTTCCGTTACGGTTTCTTACGAGTTTGATGGCGTGTTGACGTGAGTAGAGTGTGTGATGGTTTCATTACGAGTTTTAAGAGGTTCGGTCCGAAGTCGTTATGAACTTGGCACTTGAGGGACTACAAGTTCGACCAAAATCTTTTCCGTCTCCTTGGTCTCTAGTTTAACGGTTGTAGNACCTTTTTCGTTCTCTCAAGGTCCTTTTGTAGATAAAGACGAAATAACTGATACGGTTTCGGAAACTGACACACCTAGTGCTATTTGACACCTTTTAAGACTCTCTCTACCCTTAGGGTCTGGTGGATTGGACGGAGAACTCTTTAGACATACGTCCAGTCCTTCGTTGTCAATCTTGACCTGTACCTTGTTGTCTGACCAAGGTTTATCCTTTTCCTCATGTAGTTCCGACATATAACAGTGGGACCAATAAATTGAAGATACGTCTCATGTAGTACTCCTTACGACCCGACCTCCTTCGTGTTCGACCTTATTTCTAACGGTCCTCTTTGTAGTTATTGGAGTCTATACGTCTACTGTGGTGGGAATACCGTCTTTCGCTTCTTCTTGATCTCGGAGTTCTACTTTCACTTTCTCCTCTCACTTTTTCAACCGAATTTCGAGTTGTAAGTCTTTTACTTCTAGTACCGTAGACCAGGGTAGTGAAGTACCCCTTGTCTACCTCTTTGTCACCTTTGTCTGAACGTCTACCACTGACGTCGGTACTTTAATTTTCTGTGAATGAGGAACCTTCCTTTCAATACTGGTTGGATCTATCGTATTATTTTTCGTCTCTGTAATGAAACGGTTGTTTCCAGGTAGATCAGTTTCGATACCAAAAAGGTCACCAGTACATATCTACACTCTCAACCTGACACTTCTTCCGACTTGCGACTTCTGAACTACGAAAACTTGACACCACAACCTCTTCTGGGAACCTGACGTTCCTCTAGGTTGGTCAGGTAAGATTTCCTCTAGTCAGGACCCTAAAGAAACCTTCCTTACTACGATTTCGACTTTGAGGTCATGAAACCGGTGGAGTACGCTACTCAACTGAGTGACCTTTTCTGAGACTACGACCCTCCCTAACCCCCGTTCTCTTCCCCTGCTGTCCTATTCTACCGACCTACCGTAGTGGCTGAGCTACCTGCACTCAAACTTACTTGAGGCCCTCAACCACTACCTGTCCCTCCGGACCGTACGACGTTAAGTACTCCAGAGTTTCTCAGCCTGTACTGACTCGCTGACTTGACTGACTGAGAAATGGAAGGAGAGTTAAAACAAGACTTGGATTTTGATGAGTTTTTCTTTTTAGGAAAAAGATTTTCTTCTTTCTTTTTATTCTCCTTTTTCTCAATAGTGATACTGGTACATAGAAAGGGTATTATAACCTGAAGGTTTTAGGTCTTATTTAACCATTCACAGTCTTACTCTGATTTCAGTAAACGTGTATTTGATTTTGTAACCTTTGGTTCCTTTTATCTGTTACTTATCGGAGGATTCTTCAGGAAACAGAACTATTCTTCAGGTAAAGTACAAGTTCTTAATGTAAATCCTCAGGAAGTTCCGAACACTCGACACAAGAGTTGGTAGCAATTAAATGATTGTTGAACTCTGCGACGGTTACCGTGAGGTGAGGTCATGAGAACGGGCCTTTTAGGGTACCTACCTCCTCGGACCATCCGACGTTAGGTACGCCATCGATTCTCAGCCCGTGCTGACTCGCTGAAGTGAAAGTGAAAAGTAAAAGTACGTAACCTCTTCCTTTACCGATGGGTGAGGTCATAAGAACGGGACCTCTTAGGGTCCCTGTCCCTCGGACTACCCGACGGTAGATACCCCAACGTGTCTCAGCCTGTGTTGACTTCGCTGAATCGTCGTCGTCGTCGTCTCTACGACGGTTTGTAATATCTTTGACTTGCCTTCACTTTTACTTGTATTTTATTTACGTACATTTGTTTTATATTAATGAAATTGATTACAAATTTCACTTACGTTCTATACCGGTTTCTACTGGGTATGTTATTAGTTAGACCTGTACTTTGGTGAGATTTCCCGACTTTTTTTTCGCATAGAATTTTTACACTAAGTTTTCTATGGATATAGGCTAAGACCCTAGTTAGTCTGTAACCTGGAAACGTTTACTCCTTACAAGTCATGACCGGTCTTCCAGGAACCATTTTCAAACTGTGTCTAGTCACATGTACGTCTATTCTGACGTTGGGACAATGTTTGTCTCGTTGTCTACCGAAAGAGTGTCTTCCTCTCTGTCTGATAGTTAATGGTGAGTTCAATCTCCTTATACCGGTTGTGTGTGACGTTAACATTGGTTTCGAGGAATGGTGTGTTTTCTATTTACGATTATTAAGTCCCGTAGGAAACTCCTTGTTGTTTTTAAATTTACGGTTCTTAATGTTATGTCGTGCCTCTTTGTTTTTCTTCAGGTCGATGGTTGGAGGATTGTGAGATATGTCAGTACTCTAATACCACGACTGGGGGTAGTGAGAGTGTTGGAACAACCCCTCTCTATGGTCGTCTGTTAATAGAAATCATTAGCAATATAGTCTCATTTGTCTATGATGACACAGTCGTATACCTTTATGACTTCCGCGTCTTTCATTTCTCTAATCCATTCCAGACGTCCTCCGAAGGGTCCTCCGAGTCACCATCTCAGACGGACGGTTACTTCCTCTGGGCCAAGGGTAGGCTCAACCCTTCTAGGGGACCTCTTCCTTGACCTTTGGGTGAGATCATAAGAACGGACCCTTCAGGGTGTCTCTTCAGACCGTTCGATGTCAAGTGTCCCAATGTTCTCAACCTGTACTGAATCGTTGAGTTGTCGTTGATGGTGATGACAAAAGGAATCAAGAAGTGTACATGATTTCACGATTCCTGTCGTCTCATTTATCCTGTTCAGGAGTTCTTCGTATTAGATGTCATTCTCTGATGGCCATACATATGTTGTTACAATGTCTATGACTGTGGGTCACAGGACTAAGGAAGTGTTAATTACTCTTCTTGGATCCTGAGGAGACAGGTACCTTAAAAGGTCCGTTCTTATGACCTTATCCAACGGTACAGGATGATGTGACCTAGAAGGGTTGGGTCCCTAGTTTGGGGTTAGAGGGCTAACCGTCTACCTAAGAAATGGGACCGTGGTGGACCTTTCAGATTTGGATGTAGACATATTGAATTTTAGCCTCTTGGAGTAGTTCTTCTATCCCAACTTTCTTTTCCTTCATCCTTTCTTTTCTGTTCTTTTACTCTCTGTTGACAAGAGTTTGGTTTGATGGATTACGAGTCTTAATCCGTCTCGGGGTCCTGGGTCGACAAAACCTCCCGCCTCCTTGAAGAGTAGTTTGATCTAGCCGGTCACGCGCTGAACCGCTGCACTAATATTAGAAATGAACGGGAGGAGGTTGGTGAACCAAATGGGTAGGGTCGGGACACCTCCTTGGACCCCTGGGGGTGGGTAGTAGTCCCTTAGCTCTCTCGTGGAACCACCCGCCCCTACCGGCGGGAGGCCCCTGGCTCGGGCCCCGCAAGCGGAGGGCGCTCATAGCCACGCGCCGACGGCTCGAAGGGACCCGGGGCCCCGCGACCCCTAACGGTGTTGGCGTCCTCGGGCGCTCCCTGCCGCGCGGACGGAGTCCGGGTCGGAGAAGCGGGGGGCGGCGGGTCGGATCGTCGTTCTTGTCGCTGTTGTTCTCCTGCTCTCACTCGGGCCGCGGCGTAGGAGCTCGACCGGGATCGCGCCCGCGTCGGTACAACAGGGCGCTCGGTACACTGGGACATCCAGTGCACAGGGGCGGGTGGAATTTCCCCGGTTCGTGGTCCGACTGAACTCTTCACCGGAACTCTCAACAGGAGAGAGGTGAAGAGAGGTCCATCTAGAGGAAATCTCGGAAGGAGGAACCGAGACGAATGCATTTTTGTTGTTTTCGGGTCTTCAGTACTCGAAGACGTCGGACATACGGGGCAATAATAAAAAACCAACTTTTTTAATATCAGTTCAAATAACTCGTAAACAATACACGGTCCGAAGGGAGGATCGAGTCAGCCATTTCATAGACGGACGTCACGTCCTCTGTACACAAGTTAAGGACCCAGTTCTTCGAGGGGACCTCTTCCTTTACTGTTGGGTGAGGTCATAAGAACGGACCTCTTAGGGTACCTGTCTCCTTGGACCGTCCGATGTCAGGTACCCCAGCGTTCTCAGCCTGTGCTGATTCACTGAAAGTGATGATGCACGGTCCGTTATCCGATCCACTTGTAAAATGAAAAACTTTAAAGTAAATGAGGAGTCCCCCTGGGACTTATAACTCAAGTGTCTTGTTAATTCACTAGACGGGTGCCAATGTTCCGTCTATTTACAAACTACTCTAAATTTGGGTCGGTGTGATCCAGAGATTGTGTATAGAATTTTGGAACTCCCCAAAACAAACAAACAAATGTATTAAAACCGACACGACCGTGAAACAACACCGAGAACCCGTGAATCCAAAGAGATCAATGGAGTCCGTCGCCGAAGTGAACGCCGCGTTCTCGAAGAGTTGGTTCGCGACTGAAGAGAGAACCTCCTGCCCGAGATTTTGCGCGTCTGAGTCATCGACACCGCGACCCGAAACAACGAGAAACGGCACCTCACAGAATCAATGGGCTGGTCCCTACCTTGGTCACAATGGACGTACCCTTGCACCTAAGAATTGGGGACCTGTTGGTCCCTTCAGGGTTTGGGAGTAAAAATTTGGTAATACGACAATACATCCGTAGAGTTATTCGAAGTGAATTGTCCTTTTACCTTCTACTTCCACAACTTCCTTGGGACAGGTTCCCTAACAACAACAACAACGGGAACAAATCAGTGACGCACCCCAGGCTGTGAAAACGGTGGGGTTCCTGACATCGGGGCCGGTCCGAAAAGACAGGTACCCTAAAGGGTTCGTTCTTATGACTGCACCCAACGGTAAAGGAAGAGGTCCCTATGTCAATCTCTTTAGGTCCGACACCGAGAGTTTCACAACAGGGTCTGGTCGTCGTAGTCGTAGTGGATCCTTGAACAATCTCTAAGTCATGAGTTAGTCCTACAGACCTCTGGTCTGCGTCATTAGACACGAAAATTGTTCAAGAGGTCTACTAAAATTTCGTGTGACCACGTGTGATTTCAAACTCTTAGTGACAAAATATCCTGGGTTAAAGAAGTCCCCCCTTTTTTTTTCCGTTTTGCTTTTGGATTTTCTCCCCTTGATGTCCAATTTTTACTTTAGAGTTGATTAACGTTATATATACTTAGAACAGATTTATACTTAAGTTTGGATAACTAGAGTTTAAAAAATCCTATTAGTCCCTTTATATCGGTAATTTAGTTTAATACTATAGAACATTTTAATTCTTTATGACAGTTAAAACAAAAATCAAGAAATTCTCACTATTACCATAAACACCCAAAAAAATTAATGATATTAATAAAACCAACACGACATAAAAGCAACGATGTACAACCGAAAGATATGAACACCTCTCATTCCAAATGAGAGGTCAACGTCACACGTCCAAAGAGTAAAACCATCGAACAGAACAACTCCTCGTGCCTGAGATCAGCGTACCCGAGTCATCAATACTACGTGGTCGAGTCAACGGGGCACCGTAAACCCTAGAAGGACCTAGTTCGTACCTTGAATCACAGAGGATGTAATGTTCCACCTAAGAATTGGTGACCTGGTGGTCCCTTCGGGACCACCCATACAAATAAAAATTTAACAAATGGACAAACAAAGAAAAATAAAAACCGGTGTGACCCAGAAGTAACGACTTGCTTGTGAAATAGATCAACGTCACGTACCAGAAGAGTAATGCCACTGGAGAGCATAACGTCTCGTGGTCGAGACCTCGAGTCCGAGTTGTCAACACCGAGTACCCGAATCAACGGGGTATTGTACACACTAGAAGGACTTAGTCCCTACCTAGGAGACAGGGGATGTAACCTTTCGTTTAAGAATTGGTGACTTGATGGTCCCTTCAGGGACACCCGTACAAAAAACAAAAAAATTCTTAGAGAAGAAAACCCTATATATATATAAATTTATCTATTATCTATCTATTTTTCTGTACGACAACGGTTCCTCAATGAAGAGTTTTAGGCCATTTATCCCTCTACCGATCTCTACTTCGTGTCAATCGGTACTGAACCAGTAACAATTTCGACCAAATACCCCAAAAGAAACTCACAAATAATAGGATAAGAAAGATCAAATACACACTTAAAAAAATTATATTTCCCTTCAAGAAACCACTGGTAAAACGTTATACATGTTTATGCCTTAGTAAGACAACATGGACTTTGATTACAGTATACAATCAACATAGAGTAAACCCCCCTTTTTTCCACTTTTTTCACAAAATTCAGGAAAGTATGAACGACTGATAAAACGTCAAACGGTACTCGAAAGTCTGTAAAGGAGTAAACTTTAGTGTTGGTGAACCGTTCTTTGGATGATAATGATATGGGTAAATTGTCAACTACTCCGATTTTCCAGTTACGAAATTGGTTCCAAAATGTATAATTGACACATATTTATATCTAAGGTCCAGTCTCTAATAGAAGTAACCAGAGTTGTGTTCGGACAACGGGACAGCTCGGGACTTAAGGAAACTAAGTACCAGGACGGGGTGATAATCCGTTATTCGAAGTATTTCCGTTCATAGGACGAATAAACAAGTGGTAATATAATCGTTTTCACGGTTCTGGACCGTAAATTGTTTGTGAATAACTTGTAAATAAATTAATTACCTTTTCACTTACCGTTATTAATACTGGTGAAAGAGTGTTTCTCTTCGTTTAACAACTCTTTTTGTTATGTCTAAAATCTGAGTCTTTCTCAACACAATTTTCGATCGGTGAATATTCTCCATAAGTGGAAAATTCGGTGATAAAGAAGTGGACTCTTTACCCTTATTATTGTCATGGAATAATGTATAAAATATTTCTAATTTACTCTATTTCTACATGTTCCGAATCGTAAGGTGTCATGGAGTTTTTTTTAAACGATAACCCTGAAAGGACCACCAGGTCACCGATTCTGAGGTTTGAGGGTGACGCCCCCCAGACCCAAGCTAGGGTGTAGTCCCTTGATCTAGGGTGTACTGTTGATTCTGGGGTCACGTCGGTTTATTTATTTATTTTTATTCATAGACAATTCACAAACGATAATAATTAGTAGTAATAGTTTCTACCTTGAAACAACTAAGAGGTCTTCATAGTTGAAAGAGAGAGTTAAGGTCCTCCGGAATGTTTATCGACTCTTTTCTTCCCTTCTCTTCGATTTTCGTTTCCTCTTTTTCTTGACTTGAGACTTACGTCTCAGGGTTTCCTATCGTTCCTCTCTATTCTTATAGAAGGTGTCGCTAGTTACGTTTCTTTATCTCCCTTTGTTATCTTACCCTTTTTGATTTCTTGAGAAGTTCTTTTAATCTCTATGGTTCCCTTGTAAAGTACGTTTCTACTCGTGTTATTTCCCGTCTTTGCCATACCTGGATTGTCTTCGTCTTCTACAATTCTTCTCCATCGTTCTTATGTGTCTTCTTGATAGGTTTTTTCTAGAAGTACTCGGTCTTTTGGTGCTTCCTAACTAGTGAGTGGATCTCGGTCTGTAGGACCTCACACTTCAGTTCACCCGGAATCCTTCGTCGTGATGCTTGTTTCGATCACCTCCACTACCTTAAGGTCAACTCGACAAAGTTTAGGACTTTCTACTAGGACCCTTTCACGACGTGAGTTATACGGTCGGTTAAACCTTTTGAGTCGTCACCGGTGTTCTGACCTTTTTCAGTTAGGGTTTCTTTCCGTTATGGTTTCTTACAAGTTTGATGACGTGTTAACGTGAGTAGAGTATGCGATGGTTTCATTACGAGTTTTGAGAGGTTCGGTCCGAAGTTGTCATGTACTTGGCACTTGAAGGTCTACAAGTTCGACCTAAATCTTTTCCGTCTCCTTGGTCTCTAGTTTAACGGTTGTAGGCGACCTAGTAGTTTTTTCGTTCTCTCGAGGTCTTTTTTTGTAGATGAAAACGAAATAACTGATACGGTTTCTGAAACTGACACACCTAGTGTCGTCTGACACCTTTTAAGAAGTTCTCTGCCCTTATGGTCTGGTGGACTGGACGGAGGACTCTTCAGACATACGTCCAGTTCTTCGTTGTCAATCTTGACCTGCACCTTTTTGTCCGACCAAGGTTTAGTCCTTTCCTCATGCAGTTCCGACATATAACAGTGGGACGAATAAATTGAATAGACGTCTCATGTAGCACTCTTTACGGTCCGACCTACTTCGTGTTCGACCTGAGTTCTAACGACCCTCTTTATAGTCATTGGAGTCTATATGTCTACTGTGGTGGGAGTACCTTCTTTCGTTTCTTCTTGATTTCTCCGAGATTTCTTTCACTTTCTCCTCTCACTTTTTCAACCGAATTTTGAGCTGTAAGTCTTTTGATTCTAGTACCGTAGACCAGGGTAGTGAAGTACCCTTTATCTACCCCTTTGACACCTTTGTCACTGTCTGTAATAAAACCCCCCGAGGTTTTAGTGACGTCTACCACTAACGTCGGTACTTTAACTTTCTACGAACGAGGAACCTCCTTTTCAATACTGGTTGGATCTGTCGTATTTGTCTCTGTATTTCGTCTCTGTAATGAAACGGTTGTATACAGGCAGATGACTTTCGAAACCAAAAAGGTCATCAGTACATACCTACACTCCCAACCTGATCTTTCTTTCGACTCTTGACTTCTTAACTACGAAAACTTGACCACAACCTCTTCTGAGAACTCTCAGGGAACCTGTCATTCCTCTAGGTTGTCAGGCAGAATTTCCTTTAGTCAAGACTTATAAGTGACTTTCCTGACTACAAGTTCGACTTTAAGGTCAGGAAACCGGTGGACTACGTTTCTTGACTGAGTAAACTTTTCTGGGACTACCACCCTTTCTAATCTCCACCCTCCTCTTCCCCTACTGGTTCATACTCTACCAACCTGTTGTAGTGACTCAGTTACCTGTACTCAAACTCATCCGTCGTCATCCTGGAATCCACCCTCAACCTTTACCTGACGTCGGACGGTCCGAACAGACAGATATCCCTAAGAGGTCCTTTCTTAAAGTTTCTCCCGATGGTACGAGATGAGGTCCCCTAGAAGGGTTGGGTCCCTATCTTGTTTCTATAAGGTGTGACGTCTGTTTAAGAAATGACAGACTCGATGGTCCCTTAAACGAGTGCGGACCTCCCACTCGTTTTAAGATCTATTTAACAGGATCCACCACGTCTGAACTAACGACTCGACATGAAAATTGAGATTAAGGATTTAGTTGGAAAAGTGGATCCCTAGAGAGCAGTTAAAAAAGGTGAATAAGTAACTAAGTGAAGTCAAGTCAAGTCAGCGAGTCAGTACAGGCTGAGAAACGTTGGGGTACCTGACGTCGTACGGTCCGGAGGGACAGGTAGTGGTTGAGGGTCTCGGATGAGTTTGAGTACAGGTAGCTCAGTCACTACGGTAGGTTGGTAGAATAGGAGACAGTAGGGGAAGAGGAGGGTGGAAGTTAGAAAGGGTGGTAGTCCCAGAAAAGTTTACTCAGTCGAGAAACGTAGTCTACCGGTTTCCTGACCTTAAAGTCGAACTTGTAGTCAGGAAGGTTACTTATAAGTTCTGACTAAAGGAAATTCTACCTGACCAACCTAGAGGAATGACAGGTTCCCTGAGAGTCAGAAGAGGTTGTGGTGTCAAGTTTTTGTGGTTAAGGAGTCGCGAGTCGAAAGAAAGATCAGGTTGGGAGTGTAGGTATGTACTGATGACCTTTTTGGTTTCGAAAGTCATCTGTCTGGAAATAACTGTTTCATTACAGAGACGAAATACAGAGACAAATACGACAGATCCAACCAGTATTGAAAAGAAGGTTCCTCGTTCGTAGAAAATTAAAGTACCGACGTTAGTGGTAGACGTCACTAAAACCTCGGGGGGTTTTATTACAGACAGTNTTTGGTTTCGAAACTCATCTGCCTGTATACAACCGTTTCATTACAGAGACGAAATACAGAGACAAATACGACAGATCCAACCAGTATTGAAAAGAAGGTTCCTCGTTCGTAGAAAATTAAAGTACCGACGTTAGTGGTAGACGTCACTAAAACCTCGGGGGGTTTTATTACAGACAGTGACAAAGGTGTCAAAGGGGTAGATAAAGGGTACTTCACTACCCTGGTCTACGGTACTAGAATCAAAAGACTTACAGCTCAAAATTCGGTTGAAAAAGTGAGAGGAGAAAGTGAAAGAAATCTCGGAGAAATCAAGAAGAAACGAAAGAAGGTACTCCCACCACAGTAGACATATAGACTCCAATGACTATAAAGAGGGTCGTTAGAACTCAGGTCGAACACGAAGTAGGTCGGACCGTAAAGAGTGCTACATGAGACGTATATTCAATTTATTCGTCCCACTGTTATATGTCGGAACTGCATGAGGAAAGGACTAAACCTTGGTCGGACAAAAAGGTGCAGGTCAAGATTGACAACGAAGAACTGGACGTATGTCTGAAGAGTCCTCCGTCCAGTCCACCAGACCATAAGGGCAGAGAACTTCTTAAAAGGTGTCAGACGACACTAGGTGTGTCAGTTTCAGAAACCGTATCAGTTATTTCGTTTTCATCTACAAAAAAAGACCTCGAGAGAACGAAAAAACTACTAGGTCGCCTACAACCGTTAAACTAGAGACCAAGGAGACGGAAAAGATTTAGGTCGAACTTGTAGACCTTCAAGTGCCAAGTACATGACAACTTCGGACCGAACCTCTCAAAACTCGTAATGAAACCATCGCATACTCTACTCACGTTAACACGTCATCAAACTTGTAAGAAACCATAACGGAAAGAAACCCTAACTGAAAAAGGTCAGAACACCGGTGACGACTCAAAAGGTTTAACCGACCGTATAACTCACGTCGTGAAAGGGTCCTAGTAGAAAGTCCTAAACTTTGTCGAGTTGACCTTAAGGTAGTGGAGGTGATCGAAACAAGTATTGAAAACAAGAGTGTGAAAAGGACAATTAGTCCCAGTAAAAGCGACGGTTCAATCTCTGAGGGACAGAACGGACCACTGGGGACTTATGTTTGTCAGGTTTCACGGGACTACCGTCAGTACCGAACATCAGGTAACGCTTGAAAGGGCCCGTGTCTTTCTCATAGGAGGGAAACCCTGGTCCTGTTACACTCGGAGAGGACAACTTGACGACTCACTACGACCGCGGGGAACGAGGTACGTACCGAACCGTCCATCGTACAGGAGTCCTGGAAGGGTATCTCATACCACGAACCACCCAGAAGATCGGAGAGTCTTATTTAGGTTTGTCGTAAAGATGAAGGGACTTGACACTTCAGGAAAGAAGGTACACTGAGTCGTTGGGTACGTAAAGTGGAAGTAAATCTAATCGGTGTCTCAAGAGTGTCGAAGATCTAGGTACGGTCGTCACTCAGACAGGGATAGGGACCCCAGGAACGACTCCATACTTTAGGGTTCAGGTTTCAGTCAGGAAGGTTCAGTCATGTAAGAACGGATAGGTAAGAATATAAAGTCTGGTAATTAGTCTACGGGTGTACCAAGCCTGGGTCCCAAAATGAGGGGACCCATACCAAGCATACACGATCAATTAAGTAAAATTTTGTCGAAATAACTTAATATGAAGTATGTAGTATGTTAAATGGGAAAATATTTCATACATTAAGTCACTAAAAAGTATATAAGTTTAATAATATACTGACAGTGGTGTTAACTTCAAACCTTGTAAAAATAGTGGGAGGGGTTTCTTTGAGGTTTGGAGTCATTAACAGTAAAATAAAGGAGTAGGGGGTTGGGTCCGGACCCATTGTGCGTCGACTGAAAAACAGAGGTATCTGAACGGATAAGACCTCTAAAGAACACTTACTTTAGTATTTTATACGCCGAAAAACACGGACAAAGGAAAGTGAATCTTTTTATAAAGATTCAAAGGAGGTACAACATTGTGTATAGTCGTGAAGAGAGGAAAAATACCGGTTTTATGGTTTAAATTTAATAGGTAAGTAGTCTACTACCTGTAAACCTAACAAAGGTGAAAAATCGATAATACTTATTACGACGAAACTTATCGGATACTTGTAAACATATATTCAAAACACACCTGTATACAAAGTAAAGAGAATCTATATAGACTCTTCACCCTAACAAACCAATATACCATTAAGACACAGACTGGAAAACTCCTTCGACGGTTTAACAAAAGGATTCACAGATATGGTCAAATGTAAGGGTGACTGTTACGGACTCCCTAAGATTGAAGAGATGGCACGATCAATTAAGAACGTAGAGGAAATCTCAATTTAGAGAAAAGAAGAAAGACTCTGGGTCGAAAAGAAGTGAAACCGGGATCACTCTGAATTGGTCGTATTACGGACCGTCCGTTCTCCCACCCCCGTCACGGACCCCGTACCTCAGGAAGTCCCAGAAGGGTGTAGTCCCTTGACGACGAAGAGGTGTGAGTTATGATCAAGAGTCGTCCGAGACTTCGAGTCCCTTCAGACGTTTCGGTGTAAAGAGTTCCCAAAGGTGGATCTACGGGGACGGGGTATAAAGGCCGGGAACCAAAAAGGTCAGACTTACTTTAATTTTGGAAGAAATTGTAGTATATGTTTTTATTTGAGTTTTACGTAACTTCTGGATTTTGATTCTGACCTTCGGTATTTTGAGGATCTTCATAACCTCAAAGTCGAAGTCGTAGTCAGGAAAGTTACTTACAAGTCCTAACTAAAGGAAATCCTAATTGACCAGACTAGAGTAGTCTTACCGATAGTAGTTTCTCTTGTGTCTATCCTTACAACCGTTCCTATACCTCTTTTCAAGTGGAAATTTGTGACAACCACCCTTACAGTTAACCACGTCGGTGACACCTTTCATCATACCTTTTAAGAGTTTTAGATCTTCAACTTAATAGGATACCAGGTCGTTAAGATGAGGACCCATATGTCGACTTTTTTATTTTTTATGACGACTCTTATCTACGTATGTGAGGTCACAAGTATCGTCGTAATAAATGTTACCGACTCTATATCTTCGTTGGAATCACTTATAGACGTTACCTATTTCTTCTATATATATATATAGACGATGTGTGTCTGTGTGTTCTATGTGGTCGTCTCAGTTATCGCAAACCTCCCTTGAATAATCGTTACGTTTAAGGACCCGGGGTGGATTTCTGGAGGACTCAGACTCCCACTGGTTGGTTGGTAACGACATTCACAATGACCACGGGTACTGTGAAAACGGGCTTGAAGGTCAATGTCGACTAGACTGAACCCTACCGTTGCATAGAAGTCATGTCGATTTGGTATCAGAGGACACCCGGACGTCACCTCGACACCCGCCTCTTTCGTCGACCCGTTTGGTCCGAAGGAGAAACACTGACGACTTCCCCTTTATGTCTGTGGGACTCACAATCGGCGTCAGTCTCGACATACTCCGGCTCAGAGTGACTACTCCTGCGGCTCTCAGGACTCGTCCGACCACAGGCACAGGAGTAGTGATCATACGTAGTAGTTAGTCGAGACTTCCTCCCTCGCTTCGCTCTACTTTGTTGAACTTGTTCTTTTTTTTCTTTTTTCGCTTGGTGTATTTCAAGAGAGACATATTTAAAAAGAGTAACCGGCGTCGTGTTTGATCGTTTTGCAAAATTCGGAGTCAATCCCTTAAGGGACCACCAGGTTACCAAGTCTGAGTCACAAAGGTGAACGTCCCCGGACCCCAAGTTAGGGACCAACCCCTTGATTGTTGGACGTTCGACACGTCGTGTCAGTGTTCATTTATTTGTTCGGAGTCAATTGTCCGAAAGGTTTAGTCACCAAAGTGGTGTCCTACTACGATTTCTTACGAATTACTTTCTTGGGGTGCCGTTTTACAAAGACGGAGAAACCTGAAGAGTAAAGAGGAGAGATTTATATTTCTCCTTACACAGGATAAATTTTTTTTTGTTTGTTTGAAATCTTACGAGCAAAATCTATAATGTATTGAACTATTAATATTATTAGTACTCTTGATTATTAAGAGGTCGATAAGGAGTCTTGGTTCGTTACAAGATTCATAAAGTGTACAAAATTCCCAAAATTACAGTTAAGGTGTTCCCGTTCTTAAAAGCACAAAAGAAAAGACGATATCGGAATCACGGACCTTAACACGAACTGTGGATCACCTATATGTTCTTTAAGAATGACCTACTTAATTTTACCTAACAGTGTATTGATAACTTACCTCCATGACCATGTAGGTAGACCAACTGGGACGAGAGACATTTCTACCTTTCAATTTTCTTTACTACTTCTTTTTACTAAGGGTTGAAAAAGTTCTTTTTTTCATTTGTATATAAAGATAAAGTCTACGAGTATGTTACCTTTAAAATGAAAATCATGGGGTGAATTAAACCTTTTACTTTGCAGTCCTACGAAGAGACTTCCGTCATGTAATCGTTTCCTTGACGTATAAGTCAGTATGGTCAAGGACATTTATAAACTTTCCAAGTCTTCATGTAATGGAAAAGTCCGAAGTCCGTTACGAATTGTAGACTTACTTGAGGGTTATGAAAATTAATGACCAAAGGATCCCCAGACACTGGGTTTCGAGCAACTAGTGACTCCTTTATTATAGAGAGACATTTCTGCACGGAGGGTTTTATCTCTAACAGGACCGTAGTCTGGGTTTCTAACCGAAACCCAGGGTCGTAAACAAATCCTTTGAAATTCAAATCAGTAATTCGTAGAGACACGGAATTAGAGGATGGAACGGATGAAGTATTAATATAGAATAACTCTGGTTTATACGTCCATATCTTTCCCTTCATCTGTGATTAACTATTATAATAACATAGGAAACTAAAACGCTGTGTAAAGGTAGGGTAACATAACAAAGACTTAAGACCTATAAAGAACACTCGATCCCTATGGATATTATACCAACTCGAAGTAAAAGGGAGTTTTCTTCTAAAAGTTTCGTCCCTATATATAAAGACATTTACCAGAACCTTAGTTCCTTTGTACTGAACAAAGCAGGAGATTTACTATATACTTAAGTAAAAGAGTGGTACAAGAATAGAGAACGTTAAACGTTGACATCAGTGATTTTTTCTTATAACACGGGACACGATGTTCTCCTTTGAGACCATCCGTCTTATTACCGGGGTCTCTACAGGTGTCGGATTAGAGTCTTAGATATTTATACAATGAAATACACCGTTTCCCCTAAAACGTCTACACTACTTCAATTCAAGGAACTCTACCCCTCTATCAGGACGAGTCAGATTAGTGTAATCCACTCGTCTTGAGAAGAACAGATACCAGTCTCCTTCGACACTGATCCCTTCTTTCTAGTTCTCTCTACGTTACAATAACTACAAGTTCCACTTCTTTGCCTGACAGAAGGTCACCCGTCGGTGACCTTCCCTTGTCTAAAAAGGACGTCTCTCGTTTTCCCTTGTCTAAAAGGACATCTCGGGGGTCTTTCTTTCCTTCCCTGTAACAAAAACCGAGTCACTCTGGGAATAACTAGAAGACTGGACACTTTGGGATTTTATTACTTAGACACAACCCATTCAGTGATTCAAACATTAGTAACAAATACCGTCGTTATCCTTCGATTGTAATTGTGTATAAAGTCAAGACCGTAATAGGGACCTACGTCAGACCCTAACGTCGTCTTCCAGTCGTCCACGTATCCCGTAGAAGACTTCTCAGTCTGGTACACGAAACCGACCCCTATGTCGACCTGTACCACTCAGACTCGTGATCGCTCCCGATGGGGAGTTGTAAGTATGAATGAGGAGAGGGAACAGTGATCTCCCGTCTGTGTGCCTTTGGTATCAGTGTCTTTTGATCAGTTGGATTAGTGTGATCCTTGTGTCGGAACAGATTGAGTTACTTTGGTTCGGTACGGGCGCCCTGTTGGTTTCTTCCCGTCCAGTGCCACCTCTCTCGCCCTTCTTACACCAGGTGACCTCTTCCCTTACCGTTTGGTGAAGTCATAAGAACGGAACTCTTGGGGTACTTGTCATCCTTTTCCGTTTTACTATCCTATGGTTTTCTCCTTGAGGGGTCCAGTCATCCACGGGTTATACGATGACCTCTAGTCACCTCTCTATTGAGGTCTTTCTTACTTCCCTACTTCGGTTTCGTTTTTGTTATGGGTCGACACCTACACTGACCACTATCTTCGTTCCAGGTTACGACATTTCTTGTCCTAACGTATCCTTGGACCTTACAGTCCAGGTACTTAGTTTCGTTTAACCTTCACCAGTTTGTTCTCTACCGTTCTCACTTGCAGCTGTAAGATCCTTACTCGTTTGATTTTACCTGACCTTACCCACTTAAACTGAGCCTATTGGTAATATAGATGGTGACACCCGTCCTTAAGGAGTCTTCTTTACCTCATCGGTAGTACCAGTTGTTCTCAGGTTTTACGTCATGAACCTACGTTAGAGTTTTTGATGTCTTACTAGAGACAAGCAGAGATTCCGTTTCGTAAGTTATAGTGTCAATAGGTTCAGATACGGGGTTGGTCATTGCGACTTCTTCGACTACAACTTGTCACGATACTTCTGGATGTTCTGGAAAATCTTGATTGTGGGTTTTTTCTACAGGAGAAGTAATATCCCCTGACCTTACGTTTTCATCCTTCAGTTCTTTGTGGACCTCATTGTCCGTTTAAACCGGAACCTTACTCCTTACTTCGTCCCGTTTCTGATTATCTCAAAACGGTTCTTTTACGTGACCAGTATCGTTTGTGGGAGAAGGTTGTTGTGTTCTCTTCTGAGATGTGTACCTGTAGTGGTCTACCAGTTGTGGTTTTAGTCTGACTAATATAAGAAACGTCGGTTTCTACCTCTTCGAGATATGTCAGTTGTTTTTGTTCTGGTCCTCGACTGACACCGAGTCTAGTACTTGAGGAATAACGGTTTAAGTCTGAATTTAACTTCTTTCATCCCTTTTGGCGATCTGGTAAGTCCATACTGAATTTAGTTTAGGGAATACTAATATGTCACCTTCACTCTTTATCTAAATTCCCGGATCTAGACTATCTATCTTACGGACTACTTGATACCTTACTCTAAGTACTGTAACATGTCCTCTGCCCCTAGTTCTGGTAGGGGTACCTTTTCTTTCCGTTTTTTCGTTTCACCGACAGACCCCTCCGGAATGTTTATCGACACTTTTCTTCTCTTCACTTTTCGTTTCCTCTTTTCCTTTCTATACTCGTAGACTTACGTCTTAAAGTTTCTTATCGTTCTTCTCTATTCTTTCAGAAGAAGTCACTAGTTACGTTTCTTTATCTCCTTTTCTTGTCTTACTCTTTCTGATCTCTAGAGAAGTTCTTTTACTCTCTATGGTTCCCTTGTAAAGTACGTTTCTACCCGAGCGATTTCCTGTCTTTACCAGACCTGGATTGTCTTCGTCTTCTATAATTCTTCTCCACCGTTCTTATGTGTCTTCTTGACATGTTTTTTCTAGAAGTACTGGGTCTATTAGTACTACCACACTAGTGAGTAGATCTCGGTCTGTAGGACCTTACACTTCAGTTCACCCGGACCCTTTCGTAGTGATACTTGTTTCGATCACCTCTACTGCCGTAAGGTCAACTCGATAAAGTTTAGGACTTTCTACTACGACACTTTCACGACGTCAGTTATACGGTCGACCTTTTCCAGTCAAAAGTAAGGTTAAGGTTTCTTTCCGTTACGGTTTCTTACGAGTTTGATGGCGTGTTAATGTGAGTAGAGTGTGCGATCATTTCATTACGAGTTTTAAGAGGTTCGTCATGCACTTGGTACTTGAGGGACTACAAGTTCGACCAAAATCTTTTCCTCTCCTTGGTCTCTAGTTTAACGGTTGTAGGTGACCTAGTAGTTTTTTCGTTCTCTCAAGGTCTTTTTGTAGCTAAAGACGAAATAACTGATACGGTTTCGGAAACTGACACACCTAGTGTTAGTTGACACCTTTTAAGACTCTCTCTACCCTTATGGTCTGGTGGATTGGACGGAGAACTCTTTAGACATACGTCCAGTCCTTCGTCGTCAATCTTGACCTGTACCTTGTTGTCTGACCAAGGTTTATCCTTTTCCTCATGCAGTTCCGAGATATAACAGTGGGACGAATAAATTGAAGATACGTCTCATGTAGTACTCTTTACGACCTGACCTTCTTCGTGTTCGACCTGAGTTCTAACGACCCTCTTTATAGTTATTGGAGTCTATACGTCTACTGTGGTGGGAATACCGTCTTTCACTTCTCCTTGAGTTTTCGGAGAACTACTTTCACTTTCACCTCTCACTTTTTCAACCGGATTTCGACTTGTAAGTCTTTTGTTTCTAGTACCGTAGGTCAGGGTAGTGAAGTACCGTTTATCTACCCCTTTGTCACCTTTGTCACAGTCTGAAATAAAAAACCCCGAGGTTTTAGTAACGTCTACCACTGACGTCGGTACTTTAATTTTCTACGAATGAAAAACCTTCTTTTCAATACTCGATGGATCTATCATATAAGTTTTCGTCTCTGTAATGAAACGGTTGATTCCAGGCAGATCAGTTCCGATACCAAAAAGAACACCAGTACATACCTACACTCTCAACCTGACACTTCTTCCGACTCACGACTTCTTAACTACGAAAACTTGACACCACAACCTCTTCTGAGAACTCTCAGGGAACCTGACGTTCCTCTAGGTTGGTCAGGCAAGATTTCCTCTAGTCGGGACCCTAAAGAAACCTTCCCTACTACGATTTCGACTTTGAGATCATGAAACCGGTGGAGTACGCTTCTCAACTGAGTAACCTTTTCTGAGACTACGACCCTCTCTAACCCCCGTCCTCCTCTTCCCCTGCTGACTCCTACTGTACCGACCTACCGTAGTGACTGAGCTACCTGCACTCAGACTCACTTGAGGCCCTCAACCACTACCTGTCCCTCCGGACCGTGCGACGCTAAGTACCCCAGCGTTTCTCAGCCTGTGCTGACTCACTGACTTGACTTGACTTGAACAGTGATCTTTTCACACTCTCACCAAAACGTACCCTAGTCCCATCCTTGACCTCCAACTACTATTGGTGAATCCCAAGTCCGTGTCCGTCAAACTCGAGTCTTCGACCGAAAACTCTCCTTAAGTCTCTTTCTGGTTGGTGGGTCGGGGACCTCTAGACCCCCGGAGATCTTAGTCCTTTTCAGGCTCTGTAGGGACACTCTCTGTCCTTGGGTGTCCAGGGTCGGTCGGGGACTGGTCCGTTGGTTGGGTCTCAAGGACCTCAGTGAAAGGTCTTTTGGAGGGTTAAGGGAGGAGTACCCACACTACGGAAAGACGGATTTTTCGTCCCCAGGGGTTAGAGACCTTAGATTGTCTCCTACTAGACTCCACCTCGACTACATTATTATCTTTATTTCACGTGTCACTTACATTACACGAACTTAGGAGGGGTTTGGTTGGGGAGACGGTACCACACACCTTTTTAACACAAGGGGTTTTGACGAGGGACCACGGTCTTTCCAACCCCTGACGACGATACTTTGCATCTTACGACGTCGACTACGAGAGATGGAAGTCGTAGGTGGTCTTAGTGAGTCTCTCGACGAATTTTGTGTCTGATGACCCGGGGTGAGGGACGTAAAGACTAAGTCGTCTAGACCCTACGTCGTCCTCTTAAACGTAAAGATTGTTAAAGGGGTCAGATACCGACCGCATGGCGGGACTTACACGGTCTAGAGAAGATTGTTAACGGGGTCATGACGAGAATGACGACAAGAGTCTTGATGTCAAACTCTTTATACCTGCATTACTCATTCTCGAATCCTGAGTCGGGAACGACGAATGTTCAATCTCCTAGAACCCGTTGAATTAATTCAAAACCCTAAGTAGATACTTTGTCTCAATCTTTTAGGTATGAAATCCTGACGCTACTCCTGATTTATCCTACTAGATCCATTTCGTGAATTGTATATTATCCTCGAAGGGATCACCAAGTCACCATTTCTTAGACAGATGGTCACGTTCTCCATCGTCTAAGGTAGGGACCAGGTCCTTCTAGGGTGTACGACTCTCGTTGATTAGGCAACGTGGTCTCGATGACTCGGACACGAGATCTCGGACTCTTGGTGTTGATGACTTCAGGTTCGGGATCTTGGACACGAGTCGTTGTTCTCTTCGGTGGCGTTACTCTTTGGGTACGGGGCGTTGATCTCTCATCGGGGATGAACGACGTTGATCTCTTTTCGGACTTGTCGTTGCTTCTCCGTCGTGTCGGTTTTTATTTATTTTGAAAAATTTTCCGGAGACATTTACCAGAGATAATGTTACCCAGATAGTAGTAGTAGTAATAACAATTACTGTTGAATGATTCAGATCGTATCGTCTGTGGTCTCCGTGTAGGTATCTATTCGGTCATCGTGTGTTATTTACAGTAGAGTGTTTGCCAGGAGGATGTTGACAGTTTTGAAAGAGGTTCGGAGGGTGGGTGCTTAATAGTACTTTGAAGTATAGAGTTCTCCTGAGTCTCCCTTCACAGACTTATTTTACGAAGTGGGTGTTTTGTCTTGCCTCTCCTTCATCGTTTAAAATTTTATAAAACTCTTTCAAACAGATTGTTATCTTTCTCCTTCGAGTAAACCCATACTACGTTACCGGTATCTTTACTTATTTTAATTTGACCTGGTCCTCGTTTAATTAATCTTTTATTAACGTCTTTTCTTTTTCCTTGACACAGTATGAACGAGGGGACCCTTTAGACTGGTTTTTTCATTCCTAAGACCTAAAAAAGAGGAGGGTAAAGATCCTATTAAAAATAATAACAACAATAAAAAAAAATTAACACTTTTTTTTTCAGTGAGTACCTTACTGAGGTGACAACAAGAAACTCCTTAAAAAAGAGACCCAGTATCGTTGTCTTCTTTGTCAACCCTTAAGTCCTGTAAGAACACTAAAGTGGTACCTTTTCACAGAGAAAGGACAACCTTAAACCGGGACAATTACCTGTTCGGTTTTCGAGTTACCTTATTTTGGATTTATTTTATTTATCACCTAAATTATATTATATATCTTATTTTACTGTCTTCATTTATCGTAATCTTAACATTAGAACCGAAGACAAAATTTCGATTGTTATTTCTCGACTAATTCTCTTATCTATCGTCAAAACGATATAATTAAATCGTCAAAGTCAGAATCTATAGACTCAGTCACCTGACTCCAGGACGTATCCCAGTACTTCGTACCGAAGAGTTGGGGTACACCGGAGACACATAGAGACACTTGACCTTCCCAGTAACTTAGAAATCTACAGACAAGGGAGTAGTCGTTTTCTTTTCTCACTCATCTGGTTAGGAAATATTTTAAAGGTGATAACCCTTAAGGGACTGCCAGGTCCCCAATTCTGAAGTACGAGAGTCACGACTCCCGGACCTAGGTTAGGGACCAACCCCTCGATTCTAGGGTGTTCGGATTACCGGTTTTTCTTTTTTTTTTTTTTAAGGTGACAGTTCATAGGAAAATATCTTTGATGAAAAGTTGATTTCCTGAAGTGACACATGTATCGAAACGTATGGTCGATAAACTAATTTACGGAAACACACGTTCCTCATTTCGACGTAATTATTACTATTATTGTTTGACCTCGTAATTGATTATTAGAGAACTCATAAATGATACACGACTCGTGAATGTATCCCGAAATAGGCGGACGTTACGACCTCTGGGGTCAACTAAGGACCCAGTCCTTCTAGGTGACCTCTTCCCTATCCGATGGATGAGGTCATAAGAACCCGAAGGGAACACCGAGTCAACCATTTCTTAGGCGGATGTTACGTCGTCTGGACCCAAGTTAGGGAGTCAACCTTTCTAGGGGACCTCTTCCTTTACCGATGGGTGAGGTTATAAGATCAGACCTCTTAAGGTACCTGACATATCTCAACCTGTGTTGACTCGCTGAAAATGAAAGTGAAAGTTCCGTTACTCCCTTCAAGATATTACTATGTTTAACCTGGTTACTCCTTTAACTCCGAGTCTCTCAAACCCATTTAATGAATAGACCTTTCCCCGGTTATATCCAGAACGGGTCTCAGTACCCCGAGCATTCACTTTATGACCCTAACCTTTCACCCTGAACCTAAAGACGTCACACTACCGTCGTGGTGGTGATAAACGATGAACCAATGTGACGGAGTGTGTCACAACCACCGTGCAATGCACCGGTGTTTACCGAACCCTAATCTGTTCCTTTACTAGTCTTGACATCTGTCAAGATCTATAACCGGTAGGAGTTGAAGTGAGAGTCATAGAATGAAAGACAACTCGTAGAGGAGACGCAAGGGGAGACAAGAGAGAATGAATAAAAACGTTTGGAGTAGTGAAACTAAATGTGTCACGAATAGGTTGGGGACACTGGAACTTTTAAATCCGGAGTGTCAGTAAATGACTTTAGAGAGAGAAAGAAAGAAATTTAGATTTCTTGTAGTCACAACCATTTCTATGTCCTATGTTTTAATTATAAGTCTTTAAAGACGACAAAGGCATATGATTGTTGACAGTCTTTAATTATTCTGTTCGTGTATAAATTATCATAGTTTTTCTTATTTTATGGATCCTTATCTAAGTAGATTCCTCCATTTCTGGATAAGAACCTTTTGACATTCTGTTACTACTTTCTTTGACTTTTGTTAGGTTTGTCTCCTTTCTAGACAGTACGAGTACTTGACCTTCTTAATTGTCACAATTTTACTGGTGTGAGGTTCCGTTGGATGTCTCAGTTACATGAAGATAGTTTTACGGTTACTGTAAAAAAGTCTTTTGATCTTGTTTATTAAGAATTTAAAAATACCTTGGTGTCTTCTGGGATTTATCAGTTTCGTTAAAACTCTTTCTTCGTGTACAAAGATCGTCCCACAACGTAGGATACTCCCTTTTCAAAGGGTTTGAAGGTTGTCCAAAGAAGAGATGTCCTCTTACTACCCTTGGATACTGGAGTAAGGGGAGGGGACGGGGGACGTGTATCTGAAAATTCCGTTTGAGATGACAAGGAAGTAAAGGGGTTCTAAAAAGACGAAAGTGATGTCTTACTCTATCATTGTTTGCTCTATTTAAAACAATTTACTCTATCATTGTTTTTATTCTAAAATTAAATTTAATATTAATTTAATATATAATATATAAAATTTTAATATTATATTCTAATATATTAAATTATTATATATTCTAATATTAATCTAATATTAAATTTTAATACTCGATTAATTTAATTAGTTTTGAATTAATGAACGACTAATTCTTAATAAGGTAGGTTGTGTACTGTCATAAAAGGGAGAAATTAAAACTTACACCCAACTGTACAGTGGTTCATGGTGAAATACCGAAGTTTTGTACCGAGGTTTTATCCAATCGTAATATTCTTCAGAAAAAAAGAGAAAAGAGAAAATTATAACCACGGAGAAGGGAACACTAGTACAAGACTTTTATTTAATTCACCTTTTCTTTATTTCCGATTAAATTAGACTCTTGGATTAAAGATTATGACTAAACTCCAGTCTTACATGTGAAGAAAAAACTTTTTTTTTTTTTTTAGTTCCCGTTGTCTGTATTATAGAAATATTATCGTTGAAAAGTGGGATGAAGAGTTCGGTTCACTTGAAAAAGTTTTGGCCCACTTGAGTCTGTAAAACCAGAAAGTCTTCCAGTTTACTAGTAAGTCAAATACATGTTCAATTTTTATTAACCATCACTGGAGAGTCCACCAGGTCACCGATTCTAAGACGTGAGGGTTAGACCCCGGGTCCAAGCTAGAGACCAACCCTTTTATCTAGGGTGTACGGTGTTGATTCTCAAGTGTGCGACGTTGATTCTCTGGGTCATGTCGGATTATTTATTTATTAATAAAAATTTTCTTTTTTGTAGTCATTTAGGAATGACCCTAGTAAAAAACCTTTCTAGTCTAGATAATGAACAACAATATACCTTAATAAAAGTACCTCGGTATTATATACGACAAGAAAAAGTAAGTCTATCTTTTGTCATGTAGACCTTTGAGTCTTACCGGAACGAAAAGGATACTTACCATAAGAAAACCTTTGTTATTACAAAGAGAGAATGTTTAGGAATAAATAAAAACTACTACCCTCATGATACACGAACAACTGAAAAAACAAGAATATTCTATTCTCTTGTGAATAGACATATCTTAACGAGTAACCGTAGTTTCTAACAGTCAAAATAGATAATTATAAAGAGTTTCATGGATTCCATAACTCACTCTGAAACTGAGGGACATTTTATTTACATGACGAAGGAGGAATATGGGGATTCATCTTGTCTATTCACATTAAATTTCTCAAACAAACTCCCTCTCAACTTATCTCTTTGATGAGTGTTCTTCGATAAGAAGAGGAAGTGAACGATATAATATAAGTTATATTCACAAAGGTACTGTTTCCTAGTAGAACTATTACACGTAGAAATAGTTCCCTCTTTATAAGGGAAGAAATTAGTCAAGTGGTGGGAGTTGCCATCATTTCATTAATTTCTTCCGGTCTCCTGTACCTGACGTATTCGGCTAGAGCCAGTGTTAACGATCCAGACGTTTTATAATGACATAACTTCTTGTTGCTTTCTTTACCCTACTTTCTGGTAGACTCCCGATGTCGATACCAATTTTTCGTCGGTCTGAAGGATAAACAATGGGAGTTTAAGACGGAAATTTTCAGACTTTAAGGAAACCTTCCTTCCATTACTATTTTCCCTTTTTGTCCCTGAAGGGACCACCAGGTCTTCGAATCTGAGGTGTAAGGGTTACGTCCCCGGACCCAAACCAGGGACCAGACCCGTGATCTAGGGTGTACGACGTCGATTCTGGACTGTTTCGATTTATTTATTTACGACGATTCACTGAAGTCAACACAGATTAAGAAACGTTGAGGAACCCTGACATCGGGTGGTCCGAGGAGACAGGCACCCTAAGAGGTCCGTTCTCACCCAACGGTACGGGAGGAGGTCCTCTAGAAGGGCTGACTCCCTAGCTTGGGAGTAGAGAATACAGAGGACGTGACTGTCCGTCCAAGAAATGATGATCATGGTGGACTTTCACTTTCACTTCCAGCGAGTCAGCACAGACTGAGAATCGCTGAGACTCGCTAAAGCACCTGACATCAGGAACCTTAAGAGGTCCGGTCGTATGACCTCACCCATCGGAAAGGGAAGAGGTCCCCTAGAAGGGTTGAGTCCCTACTTTGGGTCCAGAGAGTGTAACGTCCGCCTAAAAAAAAGTGGTCGAGTCGGTGTTCCCTTCAGGTTCTTATGACCTCACCCATCGGATCTGAAAGGGGTTCCCTAGAACGGTTGGGTCCTTAACTTAACGTAACGTCCGTCTAAGAAATGGTTGACTCGATAGTCCCTTCGGGGGTTTATTTATTTATTCATTTATTTATAATTTTTTCTTCTTTTCATCTGTCGTTTTGTGAAACATAAGATGAGTCAAAAAAAGAGAAAAGAGTTACGGGCCATATCTTGGGTCATCTGTCTAATACACACACGAGTCAGCGAGTCAATACAGGGTGAGAAAACGTTGGAGTACCTGACGTCGGGCGGTCCGAAGAAACAGGTACCCTAAGAGGTCCGTTCTTATGACCTCACCCAACAGTAAAGGAGGAGGTCCCCTAGAAGGACTGGGTCCCTAACTTGGGTACAGAGGACGTTACCGTTCGGACAAGAAATGGTGACTCGGTGGTCCCTCCGGTCAGGATCTCATGCACTTTCACTTTCACTTCAGAGAGTCAGCACAGATGAGAAACGTTGGGGTACCTGATATCGGATGGTCCGAGGAGACAGGTACCCTAAAAGGCCCGTTATCACGACCTCACCTAACGGTAAAGGAAGAGGTCGTCTAGAAGGGCTGGGTCCCAAGCTTGGGTCCCGAGGGCTTAACATCTGTCTGCGAAATGGTAGACTCGGTGGTCCCTTTATAGTCAAGTCATGACTGGCGGTCGATGAACGACGACGACGATTCAGTGAAGTCAGTACAGGTTGAGACACGCTGGGGTATCTACCGTCGGGTGGTCCAAGGAGACAGGGACCCTAAGAGGTCCGTTCTTGTGACCTCACCCAACGGTAAAGGAAGAGGTTTCGTACTTTCACTTTTACTTCAGCGAGTCAGCACAGGATCTCATGCATCCATGGGGAATTATAATCAAGTCATGACTGACGGTCGATGAACGACGACGACGACGACGACGACGATTCAACGAAGTCAGCACAGGTTGGGACACGGTGGGGTACCTGACGTCGGATGGTCCGAGGAGGCATGTACCCTCAAAGGTCCGTTCTCATGACTTCACCCAACGGTAATGGAAGAGGCCGGTCGATGAATTCGTCGGTTATTTTACAAGGACATATTAAGGAGATGAACTGGGGGGTGCGGAGGTTAGGGTGAAGGGAACCGACTGGGGGGTGGAGTGACTAGACAAAGTATTTCCTAATTGGAGTTTGAGAGGTAGACCCAACTTGAGTACTACGTCTAATGGGTATAGGATTTTGATGTTAATCTCCTTTTATGATGAAATTTAGACCCTTGTTTTAGTTCACCCTTGTTTTCCTTCGTCAAATGAGAGAACTCAGACCTATACGACTACGTTGTGTCCTTCACGTTTTCGACGTCCAAGACGAACTGACCATTGACTTAATTCATCTAAAGTCATGAACGAAATCGCTGGTCCAGATAACTAGTAATTTATTGAAAGGGTCCTGATCCCCTTTTACTTCGGGTATTTTTAAGAATTCAAAAGGTGAAGAGAAAAGAATACGTAGTAAACGAAACGAAAGGACCAACTGAACTTTTTGGGATTTTTCTTATATAACGCTACTTAATGAGTATTAAACCTGTGGAAACTGTGGTTAAACGGATCAATATCATTGATTCAACAAAATGTAAAATGAATTTTTCGATTTACCTTTCAAACTTTATTAAACAACGTGAATTGATAGTCGAAGTTTCCATACTCTTTCAAAAGGTCGTATTGACACTTTACTAGCCTTTTACCAGTATCTTTATAGATTTTAAACCGTTCTAAAATCTAGTAAAAACTCATTTATCTGTTCGTGTTTATGTATTTGTACTAAAAAAATTCTAACGTACGTATACGTACAAAACGCTCATTCAAAGTCTCTGGTGGTCTACGGTGAAAATTTATGAGATCCCATGTAGAAGATTCCTGTTCCCGTAAGAGGAGATATTGGTGTTATGGTAATAGTGTGGGTTCTTTTAATCATTAAGGTGTACGAGTCAGTAAAGTCAGTATAGACTGAGACACTGAGGTCCGAGGAGTCAGATACCCTAGGAGGTCTGGTCTTATGACTTCACCCGACGGTCCGGGTGGAGTTATTAAAGTGTTGTAAGAAATTATATGTCGGATCTAAGTTTAAAAAGATCAACGACTTTTTATAGAAGGTTTCTAAAAAAACAAAGAAGGTTAAGTCCTAGGTCAGTGACCACTGTACAACATAAATCAACATCATAAATCAACGATATAAACAAAATCAGAAAATTTTAGGTCTATCAGGAGAACGATAAAAAAAAAAGGGGCACTGTACCTAAATAAACTTCTCAAATATGGTTGCCAGAACACCTTACGGGTATAGGACCCAATCAAACTGACATACCACTTTATAAACCCCGTTCTTACAAAGTGCACACTATAGTGCCCGAAGAATATCTTCTTAGCATAGTCCTACCTTTATCACAAACGAACAGGGTCATAAAAACTATCACTTAAAATAATGAACCAATTACAACCCGCTAACGGTATAGAGAAGTGATATTTCCAGGTGAATGTACGTACACACAAGTCATCGAAGTCAGTACAGACTGAGAAACGTCGGGACACCTGACATCGGACGGTCGAGGAGACAGGTACCCTAAGAGGTCCATTCTTATGACCTCACCCAACGGTACGGGAGAAGGTCCCCTAGAAGAGGTGGACCCTAACTTGGATGCAGAGAATACAGAGGACGTAACTGTCCCCTTAAGAAATGGTGATCACGGTGGACCCTTCGGGGAAGTATTAAGGACCTACCACTCCTCCGACTCAAAATGTCTGGTATACTTAAATAAAAAGGGGTAGTTGTAAAATGGGTCCTTCAAACCATAAATAACTATGACAGATTTGTTTACAAATGACGTCTTCGACGTTTTACCACTAAAAGATTAAAATAATAAGGAAGATGTACATAATCGACCGATGAAGACATTCCTTCTCGAAAGACAAAAAGAAAACCGTTTGTCTAAAGGAAAGTCAAGTTTGTGATCCTATTCTATTACTCCGGAAAAGATTCCAAAGAAGTCCAGGGCTCTAGATTGAACCGATGGTCTCATCAAATCCTATTATCAGAATGTCTACCCTCCGCCCTTTCCCTCCCTTTACAGACTCGACTATTATTTCGGAAACAAGACGTACACAGTGTCCTTCTATTACCCATTCTTTCGTTATTACGGAAACTAAACGAGTGTTCTCAGAACTATTATAACCGTCGTTATTAGTCTCTACCATAGTGAAAGTATATCGAATTGCAACATCATTGATGAAGTAAAAACACAAGATATCGATATTACAACGGAGGACCTAAAATAAAGTAACTGTTAAACGGGTATAAGGGAGGTGTCCGTTCCAATGACTGTTTAGATACGTAAATAAATAAATAAACGGAACCCAGAATCGACGACGGGTGCACTGGAACGAACGTAGTACATCCTAGAAAACAACACCGTGTGTCTGACTTCAACACGCACCCGAGTCATCAACACGTGTCCGGATAAACGAGGTACCATATACCTTAGAATCTAGAATCAAGAGACTGGTCCCTAGTTTGGGCACAAGGAATGTGACGTTCTACCTGAGAGTTGGAGACCTAGTCGTCCCTTCAGGGGTTGTCAGAGAAAATTTGAGGTCTCTATCCTGTCGTTGATATCCCGGAGAAGACCAAGTAGGGAAAAGAATCAGAGTCTCTTACGGGTCTCGGAGTCGAGTCTCTTTTGTAAAACGAAAAGGATATCGAGGTGCGAAAGGAACACCGAGTCTACCGTTTGCTTAGACGAACGTTACGTCCTCTGGGACCAAGCTAGAGACCCAGTCCTTCTAAGGGACCTCTTCCCTTCCCGATGGGTGAGGTCATAAGAACGGACTTCTTAGGGTACCAGTCTCCTCGGACCACCCGATGTCCCAACGTTTCTTACCTGTGTTGACTCGATGGTTGTGAGAAAAGGATCGAGACATAGTTTAACAAGAGAGAGAACGAGAACAGGTTTACGGTTGACATGAAAAGGGTAGAGTCTATCCCGACGACACACAAAGACTCAGTAAAGAAGACCGGTAGGAATACCAAAGTTATCACTTAATCGGTCATTTACGACTCGTGGATGAGACATACGTTTCGACTCCATCTACGATATGTTTATATCCCTAGACCAGAGATAGAAGTTTCTCAAATAGACCAACCTCTCTGTTACAGTGTCTTTCTACCTCGATTTTCGGTTAGATCAGAACGTCCTCATAGATACTTACTCGCCTCCCCACCACCACCACAACCATACTCCTTAAGGTTCTTGGTTACGATTTTAACACTTGTAAACACAACACGACCCCGTTTACAGACACCCAAGACTCTAAGAGTTTTCCCGACACTCATGTAGGAAGGTGGTGTTTTTATTTCATTCTACAAAGCTATTTTGGGTTTACTTGAAAAACCGGTCGCGTTATCTTAGAAAATGGACCTGCTTTTACCCCTGATTATAACGGGATTATTAGACAATAAACCAAACCTCCACTCAGAAGAAAGTAGTGTTAGTTGTAAATGAGTACGAACAACTGTCACAACAGAACCATGTCGATCCTACTCGAACGTTTCGGTGAGTACAGGTCACTACACACACTAGACCACTCCAACCGTCTTGTTCCTGGTAACCGAAGTGAGATAGTTTTATTGACACTGACAGGTGTCAATGTACCTATAATTCCCACGTTGATCCCCGGTGTGGGAAACAAAAAAAAGGGCTAGAAACGAAAGAGGTCGTATAGAACGAGAGAATTAGTCCCATCGTAAACACCCACCCGAAGATCCTTCTAATTAAGTCAACGTTAAAAATCGATTTACGGTGACTACTCTTAGACAAAGATAAACATCCCAAAGGGACCCCATCGACCACACGATCAAAACCTACAAGGAGTCTACAGACGAGTCAGACAGTTTCGCAGGACTGACGTCTCGGGAAGATGAAGGGGCGTATCCCGTAAAAGTTCCCGTCTCAGTATTTACCGTCGAAAGTCCCGACAAGCAGTAGAGTTTAACCTAGAACTCTTAGTCTGAGAGACACGAGATCTGGTCGTGACAGGTCAACGCATACTATATTCGGAACACGTATTAAAACGTATAACATCACTATATCATTTTTTCAAATTTTCCTTTGTCTACTGTAAGTAAAAAATAAGGTTTATTACGAAATCATTTACATAATCAAATTTATCTTAATTTATAGATTGTATTAAAAATTTTTTACTTTATATTAAACATATAACACATTGTAATTCCATATGTTACACTCCACTGTAATCAAAATTATCAATGAAACAAATTGAGTATAGGCTTATAATAGTAAAATGGTAGACTAGTTATATTTTTATAACTACTCTATAAAATTGAAAGGACAGTATTCGCAAACTTCAAATCACACATAAAATGTGGAAGAAGTGTAGAGTCAATGTTTATCGATGTAGAATTCACGGGTTTACAGAACATCGATGACATAATCTCTCGTGTCTAGATCTTTTAAAAAGATCTCTTTTTATGTTGATTCTGTTTATTCGGGGGAATGGAGATATCTATTACCTCCCACTCAGCCCGTCACCGGGAAAATAACACTATAGTTAGTGGTCAGTATGTGGTAGCGTCTCTTGAAGACTCGTAGTAACGTTTAAATAATGTTGATGGAAGACCACTGGGTCATCGAAGGTCTTGAACTCCAATCAACGTATTACAACTTTTCCTGATAAGTATGTATGTCCATCTCCTTTGTCAGACACTGCGTTTACCCGATGTTCCACACACGGGTCTTTTATACAAGTAGATCGAACGGTGTACGGACGGTGTGGAGGACAGTTTTGTGGAAAAATCTTACTTGAAAAAAAAAAAAAACCGTATACATTTTTTTATGTGTCTGTTTCCTGATTCCGAAAGACTCAATCCTTACCATCCCTTATGTTGGTACTTATTTTCTACCGGGGACGGAAATTACTTTAAACAGAAGAGCTACTCTTCTGTCACCTCTATTGTCAATTTCCAGTCCGCAGGTGTCATACCACTCCTACTTATAATGGGTTGAGGTCGGGAGTCTGTGCTGGTTCAAAAGAATTCTTTTGGGTGAAATTTTAGGGTGACAAAGAGACTCAATCCTCGTGTCCTTTATTAGTGGGAAATTACAAATGGTCAATACAATCGTATCTTACTAAACAACTTAAATTTTGTATCTCGGTGTTTGGTAAATCTTTACCTTGTCTAACAAAAGTACTTCCTTTTCTTCTTTCCCCTGTCTATACATTCCACACCTAAGTAAAAAACACTGTCCAGTCCCCTCGCAGAACGACTACCCTGACCATCGAACTCCGAAATCCGTGTTCCGACACCACAGGTTGTTGGTCTCCTACTACAACTTTTTCTCCTCTGTTCTCACTTTCACTATTGGTAAGAACGACTAATTTACGAATATACTCGTCTGTTTATGTTACATATACAAATGTAACCCCTTCGACACCTACCGTCACCAATTCTTGATTCCTAACCCTCTGAAGGGACCACCAGGTCACCAATTCTTAGGGAACGTTTACGTTCCCTGTATCCAAACTAGGGACCAGCCCTTTGATTCTAGGGTGTACGACGCTGATTTTGGATTCCGTCGGTTTTTTTTTTTTCTTCTTCTTCTTCTTCTTGGTTCCAAACCCTCAGTTCTGTCGGATGGGGCGACACACTGAAACCCTCAATAAATTGAAGAGATACGGAGTTGAAAGAGTAATCAATTTTTTTTTTCAAGTAATTATCCTGAACTACTCTCTTACATGTACTTCTCAAATCTTATTACGGACCGTGTACTTAGGTTATTAATAATAGATTTAATAATAATCGGTTATTAATAATAATGAAACCCGTAATAATACAGTCATTATTAATAATCGATACCACGAGGGGATTAAACAACGACTTCAGGTGTTCTGACACCTGAGACATAGTTCGTTAGGACTGTTTTCTGACCGTTTAAGATTACTAAAAAGAGGGAGAGGCTACCGTTTTGATCCCGTTTCTCTATTTTTTACTGAACGGGTTCCCGAGTCCCCGACGAGGGTTTTACCCCTCCCTCCGGTAAATTTCATCACGACTACCTAAAGGGGTTTCTGTTCCTGAATCATGTGAATATCCGACCTTAACCTTAGGCCCGACGTGATGAATTGACTACCACAGTAGAACTCTTAAGTAGACTAAAGAAACTCGAGAGTCAACACGGAGACAGTTTATCCCTGTTATTTATTCAGTTCCCAACAATTTTGAGTACTTTTCACGTACACCCGACCCGAGTTTTTTCAGTTTGAGGGGTTAATAATAATAACGACAACAACGACAACATCGTCTAGAAAACGCCGCCATCCGTCACGGATAGGCCTTGTGTCACCTTGTGAGTTGTGGTACGGGGTCACGGACCGTGGGTCATGTGAGAGTCCTTTACAGCCCTCTTACTTGCGTGTAGACTCCGAGCTGAACGGGTGGAAGGGTTTCGCTCTCGGACTCGTCTATCGGGCCCTACAGGTCCGTAGTGAATCGTCACTCGACTTAGGTGAAATACAGGGCCTTCGGGGACATCCTGGACGACCTCCCGCGGGGCGGACCTGCGCGTAGAAGAACACTCGCCGAGCGAGGTTTCGGGAATAAAAAGACCAAACGCCAAATAAATGAATTCGTAAACGTTGAGGGCCCTCCTCTCCCCGACGAACATCGTCCCAGTCGTGGCTCCAGCACTAAGCATAAATAAAAGACGGAGAGTTAGTGTCGTGGCCGTTCAGTGTTGGTCCGAGGAAATGTACACGTGCCTCTGCGAACGCAAAGAAATGGAGGACTCCCCGTTCCTTTCTGCTCGCGTCAAGCCCAAGTCCTTTCACGAGAGTTCGGAAAACGGACACAAGGGTGAACGCAACGAGGGTCTGAATCTAAAGACACGTTTGGGCTTCTCTCGCCTTGTCGAATTTATTTCTGTTGGAGTGCGGAAATTAGGAACTGGCGTTTGTGACCTCAAAAACACGGGACCTAAAGACTTTAAGAACCGACCCATGAGTTTCGCCCCCTTCCCACCCATTGTCGAACATTTTTGAAGGGTTTCGTCTTTAGGCTCGAGAAGGGGCGGGGGACGAGGGTTACTGTGGACCTAAGATCTCTTTTACCCCGTCGGCTGCCTCCTCGCAGGGGTTCCCGACCCCCGCGGGGGGTGCCCACCAAAACTCAGCGCCCAAGGATTCAGTTGCCCAAGAGCCGCGTCTCGGCCCAAACTTCGGGCCTGAGGGGCGTCCTGCGGGGAGGGACAGGGACACGCGCAGATAAATCTCGGGTCGGACCCTTGGGTACCCTAAGACCCTGAACATCAAGTGGGAGCGTCGGGGTCCGCGACGGTGCTGGGGCCTGAGCCTGATGTAACGGGTCCCTCGCAGGGCCGGATATATTCGACGGTCCTCGACGAAGCTTCACGTCATTGGTACACCTACACGACGACTTCGCAAAGGAGATCGAGCGACCCCACCCTCCTCTCTTCCTCCTCCACCACCACCACCTCCTCCTCCGTCTCCCACCTCTCTCTCTTTAGCGTGCGGCTCTCCTCCACACCCACAAGGCGAAGGTAGGATTGCCTTGCTCGAGAGAGAAGCGCCTGTACCCTAATGGGTCGCCGACGATTGGGGGAGAGGAGCGGGACGAGGCGGTTTCACCGCACCGAGGGGCCCGTGATTCCATCGCCGACCCCCGGCCCATCTCCCGCGCCCCTCAACCATGACAGGGGTCCTCGTCTTCAAAAACGGAGCGAGAGAAGAGCAAGAACCACCTAAAAGTACGTGAACGTACGTAAAATCCCCAAGAAAAGGACTCCCGTAAAACCCCCACAAGTAAATTCCAATTTTTTTTAAGAGCTAAGGTAGCTGACCGAAACTCCGATGAGTAAGACCCAACATTTCCGTAAGGGGGTTCAACCTTTGATCGTCGTCGACGTCTTTTATCACCCAAAACCACCGCCCCCCCGTCCCTCCCTCCAGCACCTCTACAGGATACACTCATCCGATTTCCTTTGTTAGAAAGAATTTTACGTCGGAAGGCAACACGACGTTCCCTCTCCTTACGTATACACCCCCGGGGTCACCCCTCCAAAATCTTTTTGCCTTCTCTTGGGCCCCTCGCCACTGCCTACTTCACACCTGCCTCGAGTGCGGACTACCCCTACGCCCGAAACCTATGAACCGGAGGCGAGGACCTTTGTTCACGAAACCCTAGTCGGTTTGTGAAGAGAATCAAAGTCGGGGTGCCGCGCAAGCTTCAAACACGCATGAATCAGAGTGAACAGTCAACATATAACCTTTGTCTACTTTACTGGTCATTAGAAATGGATTCGCTTGGGTGGTTAGACCACCACCACCGCCAGGACGCACACATACACACACAAAACCCCCTCCCTCCTCCCAACAGAGAGGTCCTTCCTCCAATTGACGTTCACCTTCACATCTTAAACTTTTAAAGATAATCCCTGGATGAAGACAGGTTAGAGCGTAAGTCGAAAGAAAGAAAGAATTAATGAATCCTCGACTGGTGGTCCCTCGTCTTGAGTGTGGGGACCGACCCGCACAAAACCGTTGTCTCACGGACTGGACCCAGTCCACTCACGCCTTCGGACTTTCGACATCAATTATTACTCAAAACCAGGATTTGGATAAAATTCAAGAGCGATTCCTCAGTACCTCTACCCCTCATCCTTCTCTGTCCTTTGAGGTACCGTTTAAGAGACTTTAAACAGTGACGGACACCATTCCCGAAATCCCTTACATACTCTAGGTACCCCGTCAGGACAGATCATGAAAACCGGGACTGAGTCTTCACTTCGTCGGACTTCCAAATGCCCTCGTCCCCCTTTTTTCTTTATCTACCTCGTCATTTTCCCTACGGGTGACCACTAGACTCTTAACTTGAACGGTCCTCCACACGACTAATAAATTTAAAACTTTCTACGTCACGTAAAGTAGACGGTTCTATGTATTCGTTTTAAATAGACGAAGGGAGAAAGTTTTTATCAGTGAAAGGAAAAAAAAGGGGGAATATGACACTTATACACAAATTAGTCTCATCCAACACACCGTTCTCTAATTTCACCCAACGACCGTTTAACTTGAACTTTTTCCCTTCAAGAACTTCGTATTCTTTCATTGTAGGTTAGGAACTACGGTGGACTCGTAGTGACACCTAAGGACACCAAATCCACGGACAGTACCCTATACTCGACTCTCGTAGTAAATAGACATTTGCGTTCGTCGAGAATACAAAAGAGGACGTTTACAAGTCTGACGTGAAGTTCTCTCCCTCCAAAATGGTCCACGCGTTTACGGGTAACGACGTCTAAACTCGTAGTGTTCGAAAAAGAAGACTTTACCAATCCCTATCCTATTTGTTGTCCCATTATTTCCACCCACCCCGGACCCAGAAGTATTGAATGAATTGTAAGATTTATAAATCGACAAGGGACCCGATGTTAGAAACCCGAAAAGATTAATCTTTTCTTCAGTCTGTGAAGTAATATCATCATGACACGAAAACAAAGGACAACTATTCTAGGAGGCCTCACGACCACCTCACCCTTCATAAACCTACACACTCCAGGTGAAGGAAAAACCTCAAGAGAACTGAGGGTATCGATGCACCCGTAAGTATTCCGGTTCCTAATCCAAGTCAAGGGGAGAAGTCTCCTTCGACGTCCGTTCCTCTTTCACCAGGTGTTTTAGAAGAGACTGACCAACGATTTTTACTCTTATTATGTGTACTTCATGAACATTCCGTCCAGGTGTCGATATGTAGTGTCCTTGGGACACTCAGTCTATGCCCGCTTCTTCGACTCCACATCTCACTCTAGTGAACAGGTCACCTACGTTCGACATTGGGGTCCGAAACCCTGAAACGACAAAGGGTGTTTACGCAGAGTTACCTCCCCCTTATACTCCCATTGATCCTTTTTACCATGTACATAACGACAACTTCTTTATTGAGAAGTAGCACAGGGTGGTTACTATTTCCTTGTTTCACTGGAACTACATCCTTTTTTTGTTACATCGGCATCCACATTTTTACTTTCTGAGAACCAAAAACTCCTCCAGAATCCATAACATGACTCAAGTAAAATCTTTTGACAGACGAATTTCGGATGTACTCCTCTCATTTTCTTAGGTTCGATGTTCATTGTGATAGACCTAAGTTGTAACCCAAATAAAGTATGGACTTTACGTAGAACTAGTCGATGTAGTTCCGTAGACTCATCCAATGTTCTTAGTCCACAACGAGATAACCTTATTAAACATTCAAATTTAACGTCACTTAGACTTGACACTTTACAACTGACAGAAAAGTATATGAGAATCAAACGAAACACCGGTTAACACGTTCTAGTGAAAAGAAAAAGCAAAGAATGAAAGTGAACGCGCACACATACACAACTTTCATATTAGACGAAAAACTTATTAAGTTTAACTTTGTTATAGGATGGTTCTAAAGAAAGAATAGTCCGTCCCTTTCAAGAAGTACGAGATTTACTTAATGAGGACCAGAGGGCAAACTCTGAGTACCTTCAAGAAACCCCAACTGTTACCACAATGGATAAATTTGTTTCACCAACGGAAGACCTCTCTTATTCGTAGAAATCCTTCTTCTCCACCTTTGAAATGAATCTCTTCTCTATCCACTTGACTTTAGTCTAGGTAACGAAATATATAGTTTCATAAAAGTTGACTCATTCTGGTACCAGAATTTCTCTCTTTCTTTGAAGATTATGTTACCACACGTTGGTTGACTGAACGTGTCGTTTTTTTAGTTTACCGAAAAATCAAGTAAACATTACTAACTTACCTTTTAGACTAAATAAATACTCGTTGAGAATTTGGTTTCACTTTGTTGTCTGTGGTTTAAACTTGTTGTCTTTTTTGAGTTTTATAATTTTAATCCGGACATCAATTCAAAAGTCCAGTTCGACAGGAACGTATGTAGACTAATTTTCGGACGGGTTCCGGTCACAGCCAAAAGAAACGACAACCAAACTAGAAAATTTTATTTTGTGTAACGAAAGTGTCTGACAAATAATTGACATTCATAATTATGTATGTCAAAAAAAAAATCAAGTGAATCGGACAAAATTAAAAAAGGACTGAGAAAACTACTTTAGTTGATTCCGAACTTCAGTCACTGCACTTACTGTATTAAAGGAACTAAGGATGGTCAACAGTATCACAAAGACTAAGACTCCGATAACGATTACTCCTACTCGACCTTGGTGGTAGGTGACTCGATAAGGAACATAACTTGAAACAGACCTAAGAAGGGATTTGACCTGTATCAAATTCCGTGAACCACACTATTTAGATAGGATCGTTAAGATTACGACTGATTTTAATACCAATTTGATAAAATAAGGAAGTAAGTTTAGAAACCTCATGGACGATACACGGTCCCACACAAGGTCTACGACTCCAATGTCGTCATCTTCAGGATATGGAAAATAAAAAATTTAAAACCGACGAAACCCAGAACACTATTTGCTCGAAAGAGATCAACGTCGTATATCCGATTCAACATTCACGTTAGAATCAAGGGACGGTTTCCTAGCTTGGGAGTATAGGAGACCTTCCTCTCCGTTTAAGAATTAGTGACCTGGTGGTCCTTTCAGGAGTTCGCGGGATAAGGATTCTCCAGAATTTACGATCAAGTCCCCTCCGTCGGTTATATTTTTCGTTCATAATATCATACTGTCCATCATTTACTAAACCCCTTTTTACCTCATTCCTGATTCTCTTTTGTTGTCACAACCACTTCTTCACCTATTCAACCCTGGGAACACACGACAACCACCCTTGCACGTTACAACGACGACGACACCTTCTGTCACACCGACAGGGAGTTTTTTAATTCGTATCTTTAATGGTCTATTAGGTCGTCAAGGCGAAAACTCATATATGGGGTTCCTTAACTTTCGTCCTTGAGTTTGTATAACCATGCCGGTATAAGTGTCGTCGTAATAAGTACTATCGGTTTTCTACCTTTATTGGGTTTACAAGTGTCTTCCTACTCACCTATTTATTCTACATCATATAGACGTGTCACCTTATAATGATCCGGAATTTTTCTTTACTTTAAGACTATGGACGACGTTGTCTATACTTGGAACTTTTGTAAGACAATTCACTTTATCTTTCACTTTTCACAATCAGTAGTGAGTCAGTACAGGCTGAGAGACACTGGGGTACCTGACATCGGGTGCTCTGAGGGGACAGACATCTTAAGAGGTCCGTTCTTATGACCTCATCCACCAGGAAACGAAGAGGTCTCCTAGAAGGGTTGGGTCGCTAGCTTGGACTGAGAGGATGAAACGTCCGTGTAAGAAATGACAGACTCGGTGGTCCCTTCGGTCTACGTTTTATCGTTTATCACATACCAAGGTGAAACTTCTCCAGGGATCTCGTTAGTGTAAGTGTCTCCGTCTTTCGTCTTATCACCGACGGGACCCACCCCCACGACCCCTTACTCCTCAAATTACCCGTGTCTCAAAGGAAAACCCCTTCTACTTTTCCATGACCTTTACCTAACACCACTACCAACGTCTTGTTTCAACTGACATGAATTACGGAGACTTAGTATGTCAATTTGTACCGATTTTACCATTTAAAATACAATACGTACATATAAAATGGTGTTATTTTTCCTTCCCATAGTCGTTGTCTTGTCCCATTTCCCCTAGTCCCTCGTGATACCATCCCCCACCCTTAGCCCTTTCCCGAGTAATCATCTCTAGATTTCCTTCACTCACCCACTCGGTCCATCCACAGGTCACCTCCTACCAACAAGGTTTCCCGGCTCGCCGTTCACCGTCCCGGGATCCCACCCTCGTCCACCTCGCCAATCTCCTTCCCACTCCTCCGGTCTCACCGACGTCGACTCCCTCTCACGCACGCAAGGGCGGTTCCCTTAGTCCCTGTCTTATACGTCCCTGGTCCAAAAACGGTCAATCGGTTAAACAAGATTTGAGCTCGTCTTAAGAGTCACCAAGAGTCGTAGTGACTTGGCGGAACAGGAGAGGTCTCTCTAAAACCCTCCGACAGTCCTAGTGGACCTTGAACTACCCCCACCACCACTCATTTTGGTTCTAAAGATCTGACAGATCAATTAGTGGACTATACACACCCTGACATTAAGTGAAGTCCTCCTTTCCGTAGAAACTATTTTATCCACTTCAATGTCAACTGAATCTATTGTTTTTACAAGATTCTTGGATTACTATAAGGACCCCTAAATAGACGTAATACTTAGAAAAAACGGGGCACCGGTGGGATGTCTCACAGATCAAAGTACAATTCCTTAATGTCCTTCTCCTAAGTACGAGACGATAGATTAAAGTAGGAACCCCTTATACTTCAAGGTACATTCACTAAGAGGAACTACTCACTACAACTGGGGAGGTACACATGTTTGAACATTGTTCCTATATACAGCAATCAAAAACGTATTATACATACACAAGTCAACATTTTGTAATCCCATATATTTGTTTCTGTTTATGTTTTTTGGGTCAGTGAGGATCCGGGTGGTCGATTCTACTCTTAAAGTCTGAAAGGAAGATTCATGTCTGTATTTAAAATTTAAAGTACTTTTCCCACAGTAGGGAGGACAAACCATGGAATGGAAAACGTGAGACATAACACTTGTAGAAAAGAACAATCTACAATCTTTATCTACAGATTCAGTAAATAGATTTCCATAAAAACTACCCCACAGTAACCTTACTCCTGTCTATACCTTAGTAATCCCATCTTTTTCACATAACAAGTCCAAGGTAGTGGTAGTATCTCAGGTCCAAAAGAGTAAGTAAAACATGACAAAAATATTGACTAAGTGAAACGACATGTGGACTTTGTGTTGTAATATTTAGTTAATATGAGGTTATGTTTAAAAATTTTTTATCTTTTCGTAAATTTTTCTTTTGATTCACCCACCATCCCGTGATAAGTTTACGGTCAATAGTATAATGTGATAAGTTTACAGTCAATAGAATAATACCTCCATTTCCGATCATCAGTAAGTAAATTTATTTCTTAAAAAGTAAACGAGACGTTTCAGTGGTTTGGGACAATCCCGGTCCGTGAAAAAAAAAAAAAATTATAAATAAATAAACCGAGGTAACCTAGACTCAAAGTCGTGTCCACTAGAAACACCTAGTACACCCTGGAAGACAACGTTGTGAACCTGACAGATGACCACCGGGACCCCGAGGTCTCGTGAGTTCGAGTCATCAATACCATATACCCGAATCAACGAGGTATTGTACACCCTAGAGTCAAAAGACTGGTCCTTACCTTGGACGCGAGGGACGTAGCGTTCCGTCTAAGAATTGGTGACCAGGTGGTCCCTTCAGGAGGTCCGTGAGAAAACAAACAACCGAGAATTTTCCTTTTGATATGACATCTTTTAATCTTTGTGTACATCATCATCGTCAGAATCACAATACTTGGGGAGAAATGAGAAGTGGGTGGGCGGTATCAAATAGTCAAGTAGTGGGTAGAAGAAAATCGACGTAAGAGTTTGTGGGAGGGCGGAGAAGAACCTACTGTGACTTCCTTTAGAGTCTATGTGATCAAGTAGATATAACATCATATATAACGACCGTATTAGTGTTATGATAATAGGTAGAGATCCTCCCCTTTTCGTTTAAAATTTTTGATAAGACACAAGAGTAGAGGAACTAAATTTATTTGAATAATAAAGAAAAAAATTTTTAAAATAAATAAAAAAATAAAAAATTTAAAATTTTAGAAATTAAGAATGTACGCAAGGGTTTGTACTTGGGGGGAGGGTGGAGGGAGGGGTATTGTAGAGAGACCCAGTAGGGGTACGTGGTCGAGGTTCGTACGACATAGGACGTAGTCTGTATCTGACCACTAAGTTAAGAATGTACTATCATATGTACAATCTTACAGTAAGAGGGTTTAGTAGGGTGGGAGAGGGAGGGAGACTCAGGTTTTCAGGTAATATGTGTAGACACAGAGAAAGGGACAGAACGTATGTCCCAGCAGTAACGGTAGAAGGATTTAAGGTATATATACACAATCATATGACATAACCACAAAAAGAAAGACCGAATGAAGTGAGACATATTAGCCGAGGTCAAAGTAGGTAGAGTAGTCTTGACTAAATTTACTTAAGAAAAAGTACCGACTCATTATGAGGTAACACATATACATGGTGTCGAAAGAATAGGTAAGTAGACGACTACTTGTAGATCCAACAAAGGTACAGGATCGATAATATTTGTCACGACGCTACTTGTAACCCCATGTACACAGAGAAAGTTAAGACCAAAGGAGCCACACATACGGGTCTTCACCCTAACGACCCAGTATTCCATCAAGATAAACGTTAAAAAATTCCTTAGAGGTGTGACAAGAGGTATCACCGACATGATCAAACGTAAGGGTGGTTGTCACATCCTCCCAATAGAAAAGAGGTGTGGGAGAGGTCGTAAATAACGAACGTCTAAATATATTACTATTGTCTATACGTATGAAAATTGTCAAACTTATTCCTTGGTTTATTCCAGTTATATAATGTTTACTAACTACACAGAAAATTAAACATATAAAGGAACAATGGTGAAAGGGGGGTGGTACTTAAAAAACCAACAATGATTTCTTTGAGTAAAGTCAGCGAGTCAGTATAGTCTGAGAAACGTTGGGGTACTTAGCATCGTACGGTCCGGAGGGACAGGTAGTGGTTGAGGGCCTCAAATGGGTTTGAGTACAGGTAGTTCAGTCACTACGGTAGGTCGGTAAAGTAGGAGACAGCAGGGGAAGAGGAGGACGGGGGTTAGGGAGGGTCGTAGTCCCAGAAAAGGTTACTCAGTTGAGAAGCGTACTCCACCGGTTTCATAACCTCAAAGTCGAAGTTGTAGTCAGGAAGGTTACTTATGGGTCCTGACCAGAGGAAATTCTACCTGACCAACCTAGAGGAACGTCAGGTTCCCTGAGAGTTCTCAGAAGAGGTTGTGGTGTCAACTTTTCATAGTTAAGAAGTCGTGAGTCGAATGAACTGTCAGGTTGAGAGTGTAGGTATGTACTGGTGACCTTTTTGGTATCGGAACTGATCTACCTGGAATCAACCGTTTCATTACAGAGACGAAAAATAATACGATAGATCCAACAAGTATTGAAAGGAAGGTTCCTCATTCGCAGAAAATTAAAGTACCGACGTCAGTGGTAGACGTCACTAAAAACTCGGGGTTTTATGTTTGAGACTATGACAAAGGTGACAAAGGGGTAGATAAACGGTACTTCACTACCGTGGTCTACGGTACTAGAAACAAAAGACTTACAACTCGAAATTCGGTAAAAAAAGTGAGAGGAGAAAGTGAAAGTAGTTCTCCGAAAACTCAAGGAGAAGTGAAAGACGGTATTCCCACCACAGTAGACGTATAGACTCCAATAACTATAAAGAGGGCCGTTAGAACTAAGGTCGAACACAAAGAAGGTCGGGTCGTAAAGAGTACTACATGAGACGTATCTTCAATTTATTCGTCCCACTGTTATATGTCGGAACTGCATGAGGAAAAGGATAAACTTTGGTCAGACAACGAGGTACAGGTCAAGATTGACAACGAAGGACTGGACGTATGTCTAAAGAGTTCTCCGTCCAATCCACCAGACCATAAGGGTAGAGAGAGTCTTAAAGGGTGTCAAATAACACTAGGTGTGTCAGTTTCCGAAACCGCATCAGTTATTTTGTCTTTATCAACAAAAAGATCTTGAGAGAACGAAAAAGGTACTAGGTCGCCTACAACCGTTAAACTAGAGACCTAGGAGACGGAAAAGATTTTAGTCGAACTTGTAGACCTTCAAGTACCAAGTGAATAACGACTTCGGACCGAACCTCTTAAAACTCGTAATGAAACCACCGGACACTTTACTCACGTTAACACGTCATCAAACTCGTAAGAAACCGTAACGGAAAGAAAAACTAACCCTACTTTTGACTGGAAAAGGTCAGGACACCGGTGACGACTCAAAAGGTTTAAACGACCGTATAACTCACGTCGTGAAAGTGTCGTGTTATGGAAAAGAATACCCGACCTAAAACGGCTGACGTAGTCACACTACATCAACTTCTACAAGGGGAGAGGAGACATAAACAATACAAATTAAAATATCAATCTTCATCCCCGAACTAGTCTCAGTGAACGGGGGTGGTTCAGACAAAACACTCGAGTGAGTCTCCTCACACACTATACATACCGATACGGAAGAACACTAATTGTAGCTCACTACGAATGACGAAGTTACACAATCAAGTTAACTTGACATTTCGAAAATAAAAAGACATAAATAATCGACCTTATAAAACACTTTACGTTGAAAGAGATGAATCATGTAACCGGTTTTTCAAATGAACCCAAAAAGATATACTACAATACCTTTTTGGGTTTGTTTGAAATACCGGTCGAATCATAAATGAAGGGATCCCGTACAACAGTTTCTTCCGTTACCGTGGGGTGAGGTCATGAGAACGGACCTTTTTAGGGTACCTACCTCCTCGGACCACCCGACGCCAGGTACCCCAGCGATCCTCAGTCTGTGCTGACTCGCTGAAGTGAAAGTGAAAAGTGAAAGTGAAAAGTGAAAGTACGTAACCTCTTCCTTTACCGTTGGGTGAGGTCACAAAAACGGACCTCTTAGGGTCCCTACCTCCTCGGACCACCCGAAGGCAGATATCCCAGCGTGTCTCCGTCTGTGCTGACTTCACTGAATCGTCGTCGTCCCGTATAACAACAAATTCAGTGAATCAACACAGGCTGAGAAACATCGTGTGGTACCCTTAAGGGTCCTTTCTTAGGACCTCACCCAACGGTAAAGGAAAAGGTCCCTTAAAAGGACTGGGTTCCTAGTTTCGACTCAAAGGACGTAACCGTTCACCTAAGAAATGGTGACTCGGTGGTCCCGTCGGGAGGGATCCCATATCAATTTCATATATTTATTTTCTGTTCTAGTCACGAAGGCAGAGGGACACACAAAATCAAAAGTTTCCAATGCTCAACTAAGGAATCGTACTGGGTACCGTCACCAAGAGATCGCCCCCTGCACTCCGTTATAGACCCCTGTAAAAGCCACAGAATTGACCTCTCTCCCACGATGACCGTAGGTCACGAATCGCCGGTCCCTACGATGAGTCAACGGTAGTAAGGCAGAGTGTCGGGACTCCTGTCTTCCTAGGTAAGGTTTCATAGTCGTCACGGTGACAACTCTTACAGATATGGTCCACCTGGCTAACCACACAAAACAAATTATAGTATCACTTGAGTACCTAAATTTGTACAAAGGATACGAAGTAAAACACATCAATAGGAATGACTATCAGTCTAATACGTAAAGACGAGTCATTCTCTCTCCGATGAGTTCAGCTAAGTTTCCTGTGGTGGGGTCACCAGAATCTGAATGACGAAGAACATACTGCTCTACAAGGTCCGAGTAAGAGATATAAGGAACTACGTCTGTACAGTACTCAGCAAATAGGTTCTTCGGGATCAAGAAAACTCATGAGAAGAGTAAGAGTAGTATACCCAGTCTTTTATTTTACTTCCTTTGAATTTTGGACTTGAAAACGAAAAAATCTAGATTAATAGTAAAAAATTATAAAATAACCCCCTATTAACGAAATATCATAAAACGACCAAAGACGGTCTGTCGTCGGACTTAGTCGGTGTCCACATGTATACAGGGAGTGAGAACTTGGAGGGACGGTAGAGGGTAGGGTAGGGAGGTCTAACAGTAGCTCGTGACATTTTGGACTTCTATAAATAAAAAATCTTAAATAAAAATTAACTTTCTATTAACGACATATCATAACACAACCAAAGACGGTCTGAAGTTGTATTTAGTCGGTATCCATATGTATACAGGGGAGTGAGAACTTGGAGGGAGGGTGGAGGAAGGGGTAGGGTGGGGAGATTTTGGACTTGTAAAAATTACTTTCAAAAAAGTTTTACATTAACTATGTAGGAATGGAAACCCCCTTTTTTTTGAGATTTGTATGAGAAAAGTTTAACCAGAGTCAAAATCATACGACTCCGACTCTAAGTAAAGAGGGGCCTGTTCGTCCTTACAATGAGAACAAAGTGTAGGTACAAAAAAGTGTGACACCGTCGGGTAATTCTTCAACACTGTAGAGAGACCACCTGGAATTATCTGTCAAAGAAACTATTTCATCTAGTCTTATCTTTTGTAGTTTCATACCCATGAATTTTCTTGAGACACACACACACACACACCGTTGTCTAAAGAGTAAGAGACAAAGAGAAAAAGTGTGTGTGTGTGTGTGGTATGCGTGTGTCTTATTTGTAACCCAACAATTCAAGTTACATAAAGAACAACACTCAGCGACGGTTTTCAGACTCTTTGTGATAGGTAACAGGATGCTGTAATACCGAAGTAGACACCGGTGGTCTAGATGTAGTGACCGAAGTCTGACTCTTGAACAATCTTTACGTCTGAGGTTCCGGGGTGGGGTCTAGGTGACTTAGACTTTGACGTGAAGTCGTTCTAGGGGTCCCCTAAGAATTGCGTACACTTTTATACTTTTCTAGACACGGCCTACCACAAACCGCCGGGGCACGAAAAAGTCTTAAATAAAAATATTAATGAAACGAAAACGTACCGATCGAAAGTGGACAACTTTGACTAGAAACATGAAACGGGAGTGTCGGAAGAGTACACGTCAATCCTCCTTTTCATCTATTTTACTGGTCGAATCCACTCACATACATTAAGACCGTCCCAAGAGTTACTATTTTTACCCTCGAAAGCCACGAATGTAACTCTGTCAAAAAGTCAACCGACAAGTCTGTCTCCACCTCTGGTTTTCGAAGTATATTTTCGATGAATCCTAACACTTCGGCGTCTATATTTCTTTCAACATAACATTGGCCAGCAACGTTTGAAAGTTCTTGAAAGTCAAATATTACAAGATACTGGGAAACACTTCCTCCGTTACCGTGGGGTGAGGTCATGAGAACGGACCTTTTAGGGTACCTACCTCCTCGGACCACCCGACGTCAGGTACCCCAGCGATCCTCAGCCTGTGCTGACTCGCTGAAGGGAAAGAGAAAAGTGAAAGTACGGAACCTCTTCCTTTACCGTGGGGTGAGGTCACAAGAACGGACTTCTTAGGGTCCCTGCCCCCTCGGACCACCCGAAGACAGATACCCCAGCGTGTCTAAGCCTGTGCTGACTTCGCTGCGTCGTCGTCGTCGTACTGGGAAACTCAGTCGTCTTGAAGATCTGACCATATCACAACGAGTAGTCTTTTTCTACTTGTCTACTTTTTTTATAATGGTCGGAGGTTTAAGAAGTCACAAGTAAACGTAAAGTCCTCGTCAAGATAGACCCTTCACTAAAACAAAACGTTTTTGTCGAATTTTTTGAGGGGTATTGGGGAAGTGAACGTGCATAAAGACTTGTCTTTTTCGATTAAGTTGTGGGTCTGAACCCCTGTAAGTGGATATAAACGGACGGTACACATGTTAGTGTAGGCCAGAGACACGGAAACGGGTACCCGAAAGGCGTCGACTGGGACAGGGGCCGGGGAGACAGGTGGAATGGTCTACGAAGAGAAGAGTCGGGCGAGAAGGAGAAGACCCTTTGGAAGGAACTTTGAATTTTCAGAAACAGTAAACACCCTGAAGGGACCGTTAGGTCACCAATTCTGAGTCTCGAGGGTTACGTCCCCCGGACCCAAACTAGGGACCAGTCTCTTGATCCAGGGTGTACGTCGTTGATTTTTAGGGTACACGACGTTAATTCTGGGTCTCGTCGGTTTATTTATTTTCATTCATAAAAATTTTTAATACAATAAAAAAATAAAACCTGACACGACCCAGAAACAACGACGTTCCCGAAAAAAGATCAACACCGCTCGTCCCCGATGAGAGATCACTGCTACGAGTCCGAAGAGTGACCCCACCGAAGAGAACGACGTCTCGCGTCCGAGATCCCGTGAGTCCTAAGTCATCAACACTGTGTACCCGGGGTACCAACGTCAAGGACCCGAAAATCTCGTGTCCGAGTCATCGACACCGTGTACCTGAATCAAGGAGACGTCGTACACCCTAGAAAGACCTTGACCCTCGTTTGGACACAGAGGACGTGACCGTCCGCTTAAGAAATGGTGAGTCGGTGGTCCCTTCGGGACATCCGATGATGAATTAGATTGAAAAACATGGGGAGAGAACTACTACATTCCCAAAGGGTCCACCGAGACGACCATTTCTTAGGTGGACGTTACGTCCTCTGGGGTCAAGTTAAGGACCCAGTCCTTCTAGGAGACCTCTTCCCTATCCGATGGGTAAGGCCATAAGTACCCGAAGGGACCACCAAGTGTCCCATTTCTTAGACGGACGTTACACCCTCTGGACCCAAACGAGGAACCGAACCCTTCTAGGGGACCTCTACCCGTACCGTTGGGAGAGGTCATAAGAACGGACCTCTTAGGGGTACCTGTCCCCACGGACCACCCGATGTCAGGTACCTCAACGTCTCAGTCTGTACTGACTCGCTGATTCGTCTGTGAACTACTGGATAGAGGACTCAACCGGACAACGAAACTTTTCGGGGTAGACGGTACTTCTCATTTCAATTCCTGTCCCATCTTTCCAGAAGTCGTAAAGGAACACCAGCGAAACTGCTGACGAGTCGTGTCGAGGGACCTCCCGCAAGCCGAACCCTTTAACCACCACCAATGACTTCCCCTCACCTTCATCCTTGCTCCGTCACTTACCGAACCAGAGTCCCACTTTGCCACGACGGAACGAGTTGACTCCCTACCCCTGAGGGCCCCTGACCCACAGCGGACGGACAAGTCATCTTCGTTTTGTACACTGTAGACACGTAGACAAAGGAGAAGACATCGTATCCACATTTTTATGGACGAAACCCCGTAACGACGGTTCAACATCTTATTATCTACCAACGTGTACTAGAGTCTCTAGTCTTGTTTTGGTTTGGAAAGGTCGTCTCACCAAGCCGGGGTCCCCTGTAATCCGTTACAGATCCCTGAAAAAAACAACAGTGGCGACTCCCCCTCTCCAACGATTACCGTAGATCACTCAACTCCGGTTCCTACAGGGAAGTGTAGGATGTAGGACATCACGTGTCCTACCCAGGGGGTGTTGTCTCTTTAAAAGATGTTGGTGGGGGGTGGGACGGGGGGTGGTGGACCGGGTACTGTTATCGGAACTCTGACTCTTTCGAACAGGACCTCACTAAAAAGGGTCTGAATCACTCTGAAAAATAGAGTGGGATTCCTATAATTGGATTGAACGAAAAAAGAAAGAAAAGTAAAAAAAAACAAACACCAAGTCCGACACCCGTCTCACCCCAGAAGAGTCCGGTCCTGACTGAAATTGAAAAATTGGTTTATTTGTGTGAGGAGTAGGGAGGGAGGTTTCGTGACCGGAACCAAGGGTCTCGGGACACCAGACGTCCGAAACCGACGATTAGCCCATACACTGGAGGTACTTTAGTGAGTTCTGCACAAACAAAGGTGGATATTTTACTCCTTAAAACCGATTCACTGGAGAGGCGTGGTTCACATTTCACGAGACTGACGGTTGAAACTCGAGAGTTACCCGAAGACAATGTAACCGGAAATCCTTATCCATACCTCCGTATACAGTCGTGACTGTAGAAAAGACTTTTTATTGAGACATCTAGTCAATGGCAGAAGTCCTCCTCAAATAAATCGCCTGTACAGACACTTTTTCGTCCAATCCAAATAGACATACATACACAGTCTGTAGACTTTCTCGTTATAAATTTGATCTCTTACCGAGACTTGAAGTTTAAATGCTGAAGACTCTAACAGTGTCTCCCGGAACGACTTTCAGCTTTAGAGACTCAGCCACTAAAGGAAACCCTGATCGACTTTTACTTTCGTGTTCCGCTAAAAGACACGAGGCCCCTCTTCACGAAACACGCTTTCTTATTTAATAGAGAACTACCCCTGTACCACGCACAGACTCCCTGTCAGACTAATCGGCGATTCCCCTGTTCTTCCGTTCCTCCCCCGACGTACCTTTACACCAACCACCACCCCCGTAGACAGGTCGACTTTTTGCCCCACGACGAGTAGGAGTAAAGTGTTATTTCTACTATAACCGCTCTATCGAAACGAGTTTCCTTCAAGGTTTTAATTGACACTCTCAGGGGTCATTGTCTGCGTCTCCACTAACATTTCCCTGGGAGAAGAGGAGGAGAACGTCCTCAGGTATCACTTGTCCTACCCAAAAGACAGGGGATGGGGGAAGGACCTAAATGTCGACATAATGGTATATACGCGGACCCGCTCCCACAGAGTGGCACTGAACACGGAGAGACCTCCCTCGCAGGAACCGGTGATCGGTCCTCTAACTAGTTTACGACCGGTGAGAAGGAAAAAGACCCGTATGAGAATGAAAAGAAGACTTTCGGGACACCAAACGGGTCGAAACGGGTGCCCTCCCCGACGAACTGGATTTTCACATCACTACGGAAAAACACAACCACTGACACCAGGGAGTGCAAAGGTACCCCGGTCGACGGACACTGGAGAATCTAGAGGTCCGTGAACAGTCAGAAACATGTACTCGGGAGAAGGAGTGTCGGATTGAAATTTCCCCCGAAGGGACCACCGAGTCTGCCATTTCTTAGACGAAATTTCCTTCGAAATACGGAAATAAGAAAAATTCGCTAGTAAAAATTTCGTTCGTCGTTTCTTTAGTCGGGACTTTCTGAATCCGTTCTCGGGAAACAACAAATCCCCCACCTCCACTACCCCTATACGGTTCTTTCCCGTCCTTCCCGACCACCTAAAGATAAACGTAAAAAAGTCGTCTTCTTACTGAAAGGTTCTCATACCACGAAACCCCGGCTCACTGTTTTGAACCACTACGGTCCCACCTGACTCTTCCCGACGCACCCACAGCACATCAATGGGCACTGCAAGAAGTGGACCACCACGAACCCACCAAGGCCAGAATCAACTCTATCGACCTCTTGGAAAACGACCTTAACCGTAACCGTAACCGTATAAGTCTGTTTGCGGTACAGTACTACACAGGGGAACAGATGCAAGTAAACCTGAACGACCAACTATCGGACTAACAGTTGACTAGTACTCGGGATTTTTCAAATTATACTCACCAAACATTCTCATCTTTTCTCTTGTCTAGTCTTTTATAATTCATCGTACTGTCGTTCGTCTTTACAAAGGACACAAAACGAAGGATACACGAATCAGGTAACTAAAGGAAGAAGAGTAAATTAGGAGTTGTGTTAAAATGCCAGGGGTAAGACATCTACTCCTTGATCTCATTCATATTATGAAACCAGTTCCAATGCTTATAGGGTAGTGTCGACATCATTTCAGTGTGCAAAATGGGACCAGTTCAGGGTGACCTTGACCGAAGAAAAAAAGGGATCGGAATGGGTCATGAAAGGAAGGAAAGGGGTAATTACGAAAGTTGAAACACCGACCAACAGACAAAGTACTTGCATAGTTTGTGGCGAGACGATAACCCGGAAACATGGCATGTCTCGATAAAAGAGACGGACTTTACGAGAAGACGGACCAAAACAAAAAAAAAAAAAAAAAACGTACTGACGGAGACAGAACTGAAAGTCCAGAATGAATGTACAGAGTTGAACAAGAGACTGATTGGTATTAACCCAATGTCAAAATTAAGAGACGCATCATGAATGGTGACAAACTGAACTAACAAAATAAAAAACAAACAAATGACAGAAGTGATTTTATACGCACAGTACTCTCGGTCCCTGGAACTGACAGAATAAACTGGATGTAGGAATCGTGATCTCATCCCGATTATACATCATCCATAAGTTACACAACTTATTTTTCCTAAATCCAAAGTTTAGTTCCTTAGGACAGATTTCGGGACCGACAATTCAACTTATAAAACGTAAAATTAGGACAAGCTAGGTCAAAAAGTATAAATATGACATACTGAGGAGTGACGTGTCGGTCGGTCACGGTCTCATTTAGAATTTTTAAACAACTTCGCAAAAAAAGTCTGAAAGTCCAAAACTACGAATTTTTAATTGACTCCTATACAACTTAAGCAAAAGTCCAGAGGATATAGGATGGAGAGACATATAAGTAATACAATTAAAAACTCTCAAACTATGACTTTGAGGTTGTTTTCTATAATAGATGAATTTTTATTAATATCATATATCACCTTGACACACATTGGAACAAGACATAAAAGGTTCAGAGGACATTTACACAAAAGTATGAAAGTATTAAATTCTTTTTTTATCTACTCCTGGTGTTTCTTGAAGATAACTGTAGTCAATATGATTAGACACAAATATTATAAGTTTTAATTGTGAATCTTTTAAGTGTGTCTTTTATACTTTCCATCTGGATAACGTGTAATTATGTCATTGTATAAAAAAATACCCGTCATTAATATAAAAGGTTTTGTTTTTAGGTCGCTCTTCTCACAGTAATAAAATGTAAAAAAAAACATTTTACGAAAACAACAACAACAAATCAGTAACAAAACACAACAAAACCGATACAGGTTAACAAAACACTGGGATACCTGACATATCGGACGGTCCGAGGAGACAGGCACCCTAAAGGGTCCGTTCTTTCGACCTCACCCAACGGTATGGAAGGAGATCCACTAGAAGACCTTGGTCCCTAGTTTGGGCCCAAAGGACGTAACCGTCCGTCTAAGAAATGGTGACTCGATGGTCCCTTCGGGTTTAACGAAAATCTAGATCGAATTATCTTCCATTGACCTGAGTCTGGACGGGGACGGAGGTTAGACAACACTGTAGTGTACAGAACGTCGAAGACCTCTTAAGGTAACACGCACTCTTTTCCGTCATTGTGGAACCACAAGAATGCTTTTATTAAAACTGAAACTTCTAGGAGACTTTCCCAGAACCCTCGAGAATCCTCCGGGACCCCGTGGCCATTTTCGGTGACCATCCTATCCATTGGTGAACATCTTATCCATCCAAAAATTCTTCCAACCCACCACCGTACGTTGTAAACTCTTCCCTTCGACTTCCGAATTCACCGTCCTACGTTAACTTACAGGGATTCAGACCCATAACATAGTCTCGAAAGATAAGTCTGTATTTACGTGCCCTTACGTAAATTCGACAAGAACGTTTTGGTTTCAACGAAGGGTCGATTTCGAGAAGGACGTAACGTTTCCTTGTAACACTTGAACCTTCCGTCACCACGAACACAAGTAATAAAAATCTACTCGTTCTAATGTGGTTGGTCAGGTCTTCAAGACATCACCCTCCCCAGTAATTTATTACTCTTTCGCACCCAAGGAGACAGACTTTTGTCAACGAAGTTTACGTTGAAGGAATCACCGACAATGAGATGTTGGGGAATGAACCGCCACCAACTTCGAAGACCTAAGTCTACTTCAACAAAACATCCTATCTTCAATCTAACAGAAACTCAAAATAACGGGTACCCAAGAGAGTGTTTACCAAAATTTTCACAGTCCCACTTCGACAATCTTCACGTACTCTATGAGGTACGATCGGTTAAAGTCACAAATTCTTCCCATCACTTCACTTTCAGCGAGTCAACACAGGCTGAGAAACACTGGGGTACCTGATATAACAGGGGACCTTAAGAGGTCCGGTCTTATGACCTCACCCATCGGAAAGGGAAGAGGTCCCCTAGAAGGGTTGGGTCCCTAACTTGGGTCCAGAGGACGTAACGTCCGTCCAAGTAATGGTCGACTCGGTGGTCCCTTCGGGATCCACTCACGTTCACGTCCGAGATCCCTCATCAAACGGACACAGAACCCACTACACGTGTGCTAACAGTGTCAATTCCGCTCACCCGTCTTGTTGTGTACCTTGTCGACCAGTAGTCCTTCACTCACTACCTTCCCTCTCCCGCTCCCGCTCCCGTCCGTTCGTTATACTCCCCCAAAAGATGGACTGTGGTCTCGAACCTTCCCGGTTCGAAATTAAATAAAATTTTAATATTAACTCATATCAACTAAATGTCATAACACAATCAAGTCCACATATCGTTTCACTTAGTGAATATGTATATATAGGTGCAAAAAAAAAAAAAAACTAAGAAAAGGGTACATCCGATAGCGTCTCATAACTCATCTTAAGGGACACGATATATCATCCAGGAAGAACTAATTGACAAAATATATATCAGCACACGTATACAATTAGGGTTTGAGGATTGAATAGGGAGGAGAGANGTTTCACTTAGTGAATATGTATATATAGGTGCAAAACAAAAAAAAAACTAAGAAAAGGGTACATCCGATAGCGTCTCATAACTCATCTTAAGGGACACGATATATCATCCAGGAAGAACTAATTGACAAAATATATATCAGCACACGTATACAATTAGGGTTTGAGGATTGAATAGGGAGGAGAGAACCTTTCCGACTTGAATTCCCGTCATAGTTACCCAAAGAAAAATAGGGGACTACTGACTTTCCGACAAGTCAGGGTTTCTAGTCCACCGAAGTAGAATTACTTTATGTTTTCCGAAGGAAGACGTCAGTCATTTTTACACCCTTAGACACCGAAACCCCAGACAAGTGACGACACTCCAGTGCTAAGACTAAAGGAGGAAACAGGTAGGTGGGAACTCCAAATTCACTATTGGAATCAAGTGAAGAATCAATTACTTTCACAAGATTAAACCAGAATAAAGTCTTCAACGATTCAAAATTTCAGAACTCAGCACTCATCCGCTTTCAACTCTAATAATAAAAAAATTCTCTTTACTTATATTCCGTAATCAATTCACATATGTCATCTTTATCTACCTTCTTTACTGTTATTCACTCAAAAATGGTGTTTCGAAAATCGTTTTCTTTCTCTTTAGGTTTAGATAGAACTTAACGAATTTTACTTTACTTGTATGAAGAAAAACCTACTCCGACACGAAATCGGACAGAGTTGTGGTTTCACCTCCTTTCAAGATTTATAACTTAATAGTAAGGAAACTTCTCTAAAGGTGGGGGTGGGGAGAAGGTCGTCCCCGGACCAAACTACAATCTTCTTCCCCTTCGCCTCAACTCAAGACCGACAGAGCACCTAAAACTTAGACCCCCGGCTCTTCGTCCTGGAACCTACTGGACTCACAGTCGGTGGACTACCCGGACGTCTCCTGACTTTGTGAAGACCCTGGACACAAATAAACCCATACAAAGGTCGTCACGACTGTCTCACTTATCCCAGATAGTTCATCCTCTTCGTGTTCAATGTCCGTCATCCCTCCCTTCTGAAGCTTCCTTCACTTCACGTACAAGAGTAAAATCAGAGTGAACCTTTATTTTTTCACTCGGGAATCATTCGCGGCCCATAACCCGACTCGTGAAACACACCCCAAAAAACCAAACAAGGAGTACTACTGGGACTACCCTCCGTCCCAGGACTACTCTCTATCCTTACCATCGGCGGGGGGGTGGGGAGGGGGTGTGTGAAATAAAAAATTTTATACGTGTTCCCTCAACTTTAAGTCTTCAATACACTCAACGAATTCGTGTGTGTCGTCCATTGACTACTTCTCCCTTAAACTTACGTCCACAAGATCCAACTACAAAGATCGGAAAAACTGTATGGTTCCCTACCAGTCACCCTCTGTCCATGAAGAAAGGTCCCTATCTACAATCTACAAAACAAAGACCGAGGGTCACAGAGTTTTTAGACAACTTTTCCCGGTTCTCCGGAAAGAAGAGATAAAAAACTAGGTTGTTGTATTTGAACCGAAATTAATCAAAATCTTTTTGTTAGGGGATTCTTTGTCACATTAAAGAAAATCCGTCTGCTATTCGACTACGAAATCATGTAACTTGGGTTCAAACTGACGAACGTACAGGGTCCGTTACACGATCCCCGACCCTTCGTCACCTTTACTTAGTAGGACGACAGGACCGGGAGTACCGACACGACACGACACGAATCAATGAGTCAGCACAGACTGAGAAACACTGGGGTACCTGACATCGGACGGTCCGAGACAGGTACCCGGAAGAGGTCCGTTCTTATGACCTCACCCAACGGTACGGGAGGAGGTCCCCTAGAAGGACTGGGTCCCTAGCCTGGGTCAAGAGGACGTAACGTCCGTCTAAGAAATGGTTGACTCGGTGGTCTCTTCGGGACGGGAGTACCTGAGTACCAGATCATCACTTCTGTGCCTTTGATCGTTTGTTCACTTATACCCTAAAAGCCTGTCACCCTCACCTGGTCTATCACATTAACCCCACGATATATCTCTTTACACAACGGTTGCATCTTGAGTCCAAACCCCACAGTCTCTTCCGAAGGTCCTCCGTCACTGTAGTTTGACCCTGACATTTCGACTGACCCTCAATCGGTGTCCAACCCCCGTGTCCCTCACAGTCCGTCGACCTCGTCGTCTACGGTTGTGGACCCCCTGTCTTTCACATGTGTCATACAACCCCCTTAGACCTTTTTACGTAGTCACGAACTCCCATTTTCGTCACCCCTCTCAGGTCTCTCTACTCCTTCTCTATCTATCCCTGGCCTAATACCTCTCGGGACTTCTCTGAACCCTTCCAAAATTCGTCTCCTTATGTACCAGACGGAATCCGAAGATTTTCCAGTACGACCGACATGTACATCTTATTACCTCCACTCTCTCCACTTATCCTATCTACTAGAATAAACGTTTCGTCTTCATCTCTGTCTCTATACCTCTTGTTTAGATACCGACAGTTCCCCCTTTTCCACTCTACCCTCCTTGACTCTCTAACCCTAACTGCATATATACAAAAACTATGATATATATTTCATCTATTGAGCACTCTTGTCTAAGCGTTACACATCGTGACCCTTCTGACGAATACCATGACACCACCGGACTTACCCTTCCTTCAGGGCTGCCCTCCCCCACATACATATGCATATTGACTAAGTAAAACGATACATCATCTTTGATTGTGTTGTAACGAAATGTCGTTGATATTATTTTTACTTTGTTGTCTTTTTTTAGTTCCTGGTCTTACTTCGGGTCAACTCTTTACTAAAACGGACTCTAAACACTCCACCCGTCTCCTCAATTTTTTTCTCATCTCCGAAATTCTTTACAAAAGTTCGAATTTTAGTCATTCTAAACTACAAGTAAATTTATAGTAGTAAGTATACAAACCGTATAAATGATTCGTGGATGGCGCACCAGTCGTGACCACTATCCTTACGTCACCATACGGTTTGTCTAGGGTCTGTCTAAACCCGAACATAATCCCGTTCTCTACCTCATCCTTACTCACATAAGACCTAGACTCCCTGGTCGTGCCCGTCTTCAGGACACTGTCCCTATTCCTCTCTCTCCTACCCTCCACGGGGGTCTGAACACCTCCAGCCACTACACTCACACCTCCTCCTCTTCGTCTAACCCGTCTGTCCACTCAAGAAAAACCAGGTAACTCTACGACACCCGTAAAACCTCGACTTGGGGTCATCGAGAACCGGTCCTCTATGTCTGGACACCGAGAAGCACCATATCTTCGGCGACCTCCGTCGTCTCACCTGGTCTTCTGGCTCCTCCACATCTTTTCCGGCTCTCGTTGTGTCCGACACACCGGAGTCTTAGCCTCCTGGTGGTGGGGCTCAAAGAGAAGAGGTTCCCCTCGAGACTTAACCATGTAAAAATAGGAGTGGAAAGAATTGTTTATCTTAGGTCGGCAAAGAAAGGTGAGACGAGTCCCTCGTCAAAGTCCCCTGTCACTTAACTTCGACTCGGTCGCCCGCTACGCTCTGAGTCGTTTGGACGGTGTCGAGGTAGACGGACGCCTGCTGTCTCCGGCCTCACTAGGTGGAAAGAGGTGGGGTCAGTTCGGAGAGACACTCTTCGGATAAAATCCTCCACGTAATTGACTAGTCTCGTCACCGTCCACCTCCACCATGTCTTTATGACTATTAAAAGTATCTACCGCACTAAATTGAAGGACGGTCCATAGTCTAACCGGTTTTTTAAGTGAACCCAAAAAGGTATTCGTGAGTGCCCTTTTCGGTGTGCTTGAAAAACCGGTTGAGTCATGTAGTCGTCTACGCAATATTTCTGTTGGAGTGCCTCGGAATACTGGTGGACGACTCCCTTCGTGAGATAAACAGGGGGAAAATGTCTACCCTTTTCATTCCGAATCCCTTTCCCACCTAGACCGGACTTCGGGATGTCTCTTCTCTACTGTCTCGGTGCAACCTTGGGACCGAAGACTTCGGTCCTCCACAGTCCTTGACCCCTCCTACGACTGTTCGGTTCAGAGTTCCTCTTTGCTCTCTCACAAGTACACAAGTCTCCAGAACCTCGTAGTCTCCTGTCTAGTCGTCGCCTTTAAGACCCTCCGCGAACAGCAACGCACCCTCCCCACCCCTTGTCCTCACAAACGGTTTGTTCGACAAACTTGGATCTCATCCGGAGTAACGGCCAGGCGTACCTTCTGTTCTGGTAGGGAATTCGCTCTACCACCCCTATCCCCACCCCCATCAAGATAATAACCCGCTCTGCACCTTAATGTCCCAAATGTCCCAACGAAGGCTGGAAAAAAGATACTAAAACATATAAACCTTTCAAGTCTTACGAGACACCAACCCTCAAAGTCATATTAAGATGTAACAAGTCGAAAAAGAGTTCCCCACTTAATCCGTCCTATTAATGGAGGGAATTTCATTTTTATACAGCAGTATCCTGTGTTTTCTCAGGTAAACACACTATGGGTCGACTGAATAATACGTCCTCTAGGAAAGGAAATGACTTAAACTAAAAAAATTTAAATAATTAAAAAAGGTCAAAATAACTATAAACTCTACGTTGTAACATATTCAAATTCCACATGTGGTATTACTACACTACATACATACATAATGTTTACTAACGGTGTCATTTAAATCAATTGTAGACGTGGTCAATATTAAAAAAAAAGGAACACTTCCCTTGGAAATTCTAGATGAGAACTATTGAAAGTTTATATGTTATGTCATGATACCGGATACGAACAGTGCAACATGTAACGTATGGGTCTTCAATAAAAGAATTTACCCCTTCAAATTATATTTATTAAAAAAAAATTTTTTAACTTTACGTCAATTAAACGTCATAATATATTCAAAGTCAACATGGTGTATCACTAAGTGTTAAAACTTTCTTTAGACTTCGGGATTTTAGTCGTTCTTTATTGTCGATTACCGGTCTCTCTACCAACCTCGAGACCTCGACTGGTGGACCCGAACAAGAGTATCTATAGACGACTGGTTGAGTCTCAAAGAATCGTCGCTCGGGATCCACAGTCTACATGGTCCCAGGACGTCGAGTCACCGTCCCACCGTGGTCGACAAGAAGGTAATCCACTAGGGGTCGGTGACACACTCACTGTGTCCTCGGGACCCATGTCTCTACTCCTCAAGTTTCCGTGTTCACCAGGTCCTAGTCTAGGTACCCGTCCGAGAGAGTAGGACGAAGACTTGTTGTCCTTCAGAAGGTCTCCTACCGAGGGTCCTACTGAAAGATGGAGGAGGGGAGACCTGGGGTCTCCGGACAAGACAACTGATAGGACCACAATGAAGGTCCTGTAGTGACTACCAACACGGGGAGGAAGGAGGGGAAATGAGGGAGGAGTAGGAAAAGGAGAAGGAGGTGAACCGATTACCATCCACTCCCCTTCGTAGGATTCCAAAGGGTGGTCTGGTCTCTCCCAGACGGAACAGGAAACACTCCCATGGGTAACAAACCCTGGGACCCCTTCTTAGACAGGGACGGGGGTGGGGGGAGAAAAAATTGACCCTACGGACCGTCTAACGAGTCAACTCCTGGTAATTGATACCACCTACGTAATCGGGCACAAAAGTCCTCCTTTATATTTCATACGGACTTCAAATAAACAAGTTGATAGATGAATTATTCTTACAACTAATCCTTCTTCTTTGAATTACAGGGGGGGATTTAATAGTTTCATAATACACCGTCGTTGTCTTTTTTAATCTTTTATGGTTTCTTTTTAATAGTTTACCTTAACACGTGTATTTTCTTTTAGTCAAGAATTATAACAGTGGTTCTTATTCTCCAATTGTATAATTAGGTACAAGGTCCGTAACGGTAACTACTTGTCGAGACAAATGGTCAGTACACCTGGTCTCAATATTGAGACCGGAAGGATGAACAATTAATATATACAGAACCCGTAGAAACCTCTTCCGTTACCGTGGGGTGAGGTCATGAGAACGGACCTTTTAGGATACCTGTCTCCTCGGACCACCCGACGTCAGGTACCCCAGCGATTCTCAGACTGTGCTGACTCACTGAAGTGAAAGTGGAACGGGAAAGTAAATGACCTCTTCCTTCACCGTTGGGTGAGGTCACAAGAACGGACCTCTTAGGGTCCCTACCCCCTCGGACCACCCGACGGCAGAAACCCCAGCGTGTCTCAGCCTGTACTGACTTCACTGAATCGTCAACCTGTAGAATCGGAAAACCGTCGAGTCAAAGGGTTGTCGTTTTACCATTATTACCATCAAGGACGGAGTACGACACCAGGACTCCTAAACTCTTCTAAACATTTCCAGAGTCGGACCACCACCCGTACTATTACGAACGGTTTACGATCGGTAATAATAATCTTTACCACCGTTACGTCTTGGACGACGTACCCGGACCGTGGGTCTGAAGACAACGCTAATAGTCACGTTCGTTTTGACTCATACAGTACGAAACAGTAAGGTCCTGTGACTTATCACAGGTCACGAAGGGTAAGTCCTGAACTTCGAAGATCATTCCACTGGTCCAACACTAGTTTCAAGTCTGATCATCCGTACGACGACAAAGAGCCGGACCAGAGGTGACCCCGGTTCTCCCGGCCCTCTCTGAGTCAGTGTCATCTGTTCAGGGAACGGGAGGAGGGCTCGTACATAGACGAGCGGACGTAAGTAGTGACAGGGACCTAGGAAGACCTTCAAAGATCGCACTTCCGTGTCTAAGCCAGACTGAGTTTTAAGTTTCTCTTGAACAAAGGGTCATTAGTCAGGGTCTTCATGTGACTGAAGGAATGGGAAATATTCTGAAAATTCACATGCACGTCTTCCCTTTATGGTTACGGGCACTCACCAAAACAAAACCCACAGAAAAACCCTACAACAAATTTTGTCCCCAAGGGTTGGAGACCCTAGATTACGGACTACTGACTACATTATCGTCATCTTTATTTCAGGGGTTATTTACAATACACGAACTTAGTGGGGGTTTGGTAAGGGAGGAGAGGGAAGGGACCAGGTACCTTTTTAACGGAAGGCCTTTTGGTTAGGGACCACGGTTTTTCCAACTCCTGGCGACAAAATTTTGTAGCCAAACGGATATCCACATTTTATGTCAATTCTTCTTTGCTGTCCTACTATCCAAACTAAAGTCTCTCACCCTACACCGCTCGACTCAGAGACGGGCAACAAACACATAGAGAGGGGTTCCAGATCTCTACGACCGAGAAAGCAAAACTCTCACACAAGAGTCAACGCGCGTTAGAGAGATGCATTCAAGTACAAGTTCCGTCACGAGAAATAGAAAACGTTGTAGAACCGACGACCTTCCCGTTTACTCAAAAAGGAACGACAAAGAGTGTTCGTCACTTGACTCCAAGAAAGTACCAAACAAAAGTCATGGACGGTGAGGATGATTCCCTCCTCTTTACGAAGAACTCCAAAGGGCGACTAGTGACTCCGTATTAAGAAGACTTTTCTTTTGAACCGTGGACCTTTCGTTAAAGTCCTCTCTTATGAAGAGGTGCGGTAAGGTCCAGAACACCGCACCACCCCACTTACGAAAGACCGTCCCTTTGACCTTATTTCTCTACCAGTTCCTACAAATTCCCCCAGACCCAAGCCTCCTCTCCAGATCATTTCTGGCTCCAAAGGGATTTGTAGATATGTGGTCCAAGGACTCCTTTACTACTCCTCGATGACGTCAGGTGCGGTCGTGTGTGAGAAACGTGTCTTGACTCGAACAAAAAATAAAAATAAAAATGAAAAATTGATACGACACACCGTACACCCGAGACTTGAAGGGGTTGGTCCCTAACTTGGGAACGAGGGATGTCACCTTCGTGGCTTAGAATTGGTGACCTGGCGATCCCTCCAGGAAATCGAACACAACATTTAAAATCAAATCTAAAAAAAAGAAATTTATTAACTGAGGGCGAGGAGTCACAAATACCGGGACTACTTTCGAGAAAGATACTCAGTACAGTTATAAAAACAACTATTAAACACACACACACACACAACAAACACACACCCCACTAATGACTCGACACGTCTCTAAATGACTTAAATACTTGTACAAGATCTTGACGGCAAGTGACACACACAAGGACTGGTTCAAAGAATTCCCTGACGTCGGAGTGAGAAATCAACACAACCTTACTCAACCTGGTCCACGACTCAGAAAGAGGGAGACGTACCCAAAGTACCACTTCCTTCTCTTCCTTTCTGTTACCTTATCGTAAACGCACTTCACATATCCAACAACTTAAGAATTTTCCGGAGATCTCGAAACACCATAAATAATGATCCAAAGGAGTATAATTAAGACAAGGAAACCACGGAGTCGGGGTCCGGGACGGCCTGGGTTCAAAATATGGTCCACAAAGGAAGACGGACTTGTAAGGGACTCCGTCTAACTCGTACAATTATAAAGGATTCAGTCTGAAAGGTCGAGGATTAGTAACGTCTCAAGAACCGTCTGAAGGGACATCAGAAATATAAGTGATAAATAATAGCTCCCAGAAGTTGAACCTCTTAACCTAAGTCAGTACCAAAACAATCTTTGTTCGGAATGACACCAACCTTATGGGACTTTACTTTCCTATCTACCCCCTTTTACACCGACGTATACAGGACGAACCGAGTCGCTTAACGGACGGACAGTGTGTGACTAAATTTAAACTGAAAATTCATCTTGCGAAACCTTTTAACTCGATTCGGTTAAGAGTCACTGATAGGGTGGGGGGCAGGGCGGGGCTCGTAAAGAAAGGAAGATTATTACAACGTATAAAATGAAACAGATCCTAAGAGTTCTTTCTGTACAGACTGTTCTACAGATCAAAGGATGTGTAGCCTCTGTAAACAAGAGACATGCGGCTTCCTAGCTGTTTACCTAAATAATCGTGGAACCCCATTCTCGTGGACCAAAGAACATACCGTCCCAAACAAATTCTGTAATCTTGTAGTCGAAGTTGTGACACTAAAAAGATCCTGTACTTACAAGGGTAAAATAAACTAAAAAGGTCGCTACCAACCTTAGTGTTTATAGTTTAGAGAATAATCGGTCCAAATTGGAGAATGTGTCTTTACGGTAAACGGGAAGTCAAGACGTTCTTACTTCAGAGTAGTCAATCATGACAATTAAGTCTTAATAACATTATCGGAGAAGAAAGTATACAGTCTCCCTTTCACGATTCACATACCCTACTTACAAGTCTAATCATAAATGTCTGGGGTCCCTTCACGAAAGCGAAACATTTTCGAGAATAAAAATTCACCACTGAACAAACAACATGTTCATCTCTGGTCTTGAAGAGTCCACGAAGAGACAGAGGAAACTCCGTCTTGCAAAAGACGGAGTCTAGTGACATACGTAGACTTTCAATGTTTACCGTGGTTCAAGAAATTTAGTCTAAAGACCACAAGACAAGAAAGAAGTCAACAAAAAGGGGGGGGTTCGGGCATATTTATGTAAGGGATTACATAAGTAAACTAATAGAAAACGGAAGAGGAGGAAGAAGATAACAGACCTTCTCCTTTACTCTCCACTTAATCAGGGCTTCCCGTCCGCGTTCGTCTTACCCCTCACTTCCACCAATAGAGACATTTTCAACATGTACCAGACATCACAGAAACGTACTTTTCCTCACCACCCACCGTAACACCACAAACCGTTCTCGACCAGAGTTTACACCCCCGCCCCCTCCTTCCGTTGTTAAAGAGATTCTTGGAGTAACAGTGTCGTCGGTCTTGGTAGGAAAAATTAGTCTGAAGGATAAATTTCATACGACTAAGAGACCATCAAACATTTCATTCACATAAGGGTCCGAGAGTAAGTCAATGAGGTCGGAGTTCCTCGTTCAATAAAGTCTATTTCTTAAGATATCGAGTCGACCTAGAGAGGTTTATTTCTAAAATAAAAGTTTTCAGTAGGTCATTTTTACTCACTAGGTACTGACGAACTAGTGGTCAGTTCACCGAAAAAAAAAAAAAAAAGACTTCGGAAAAAATTTTGAGAAATATGATTTCTGGGTGGGAAGTGTTATATGGAAGACAACAAGTCAGTGGTTCAGCACAGACTGAGAACCTCTGGGTACCTGACGTCGTGTGGTCCGAAGAGACAGGGCGTGGTAGAGGACCTCAAACGGGTTCTATGGAAGACATCGAAACCGTCTTAGGACGACGAACACGGAGAGACAACAGGAAAAAAAGAAGAACCGATTAAAGAACGTAAAAGGTAGAGATCAACTTAGAACGTAGGAGAATAAAAAGACGTTATTATTCATCGTCGCCATTGACGGACATACTTAGGATAGTCACAAATGTCGAGACACGATACATGAGATGTCGGTGGTAGGGAAATTAGGGGTTTGTCGAAAAATGTCACTCGTCGTCGTAACGATAAATACCCCCGTTTTTAGAGACTCGTAGTCTCTCCACTTCAGGGGACGGGTCCCAAAGTGTCGATGTTTCTGACTCTTGAAGGTCTGATCGCGAAGATTGTCAACGGGAACCACCCCGGTTGAAGGGGAAGGGTCGAGCAGACTGGCGCGGAGAGACCGACTTAAACGAGTGGGGATAGGAGTACCAGACGGGTGTTGAGAATAGACTTACGGAACAATTCCGAGCCCGGGTGGAATACGAGGTAGAGACCAGACACCGGGATTAAAGAAGATTACCACGGTGACGGAAAGGTCAGTGGATCCGAGTGAAGGACAGTGAACGACTTAGGTGACCCGGTCGGGGATTTTAGAATCATGGAGAAAAAGAAGGTCTCGTAGAGGAAAATCTAAAGGATACTCCATGTCTCGAAATATTCTCAAAAGTATTCATAACACTTGTTTAATTGTTATTCCAGAAGGGGAAATTGTACTCTTACTGGGGAGAAAAAAATACAATTTAAATCCCGAGATCAGAAAGGAAATCTACTTATAAAATAAGGGAACCAAGAGACGTGTATAAACTCCTATTGACCACATTTTTACCTAAACCTTTTATTTTAAACTGGAGAAAAAGGAAGAGTATAAAAAATGTAAATACCTCGCGATGAGCACCTACTGCTACTCACTGACGGTTAAAAACACCTTAGTCGTAGGTCGCGATAAATACATTGGGTCAAGGTAAATATATCTACCTTCATTGGAGGTTTACCGAAATAACTGAGTGACTTGAAATTTGAGTGGATCCCGGAACCTTTCGGGTTCACACACTGTACATCACAGTTCTCTTCACGAAGAGTTAGTACACGCTTTGAACACTTTTTCTTTCTAAGAACTTAGGGCAGGACGTTGTGCCGAAATCATCCGGACCCCTCCTACCCGTGAACCATAGTGATATAAATTCTTTGTTTTTCAGAGTACTTGTAGAGGGATGAACCCTTAGGAACTCTGGTTGAGAAACTAAAATGTCACTCCTTTGACTCTGATCCCCCTCACTTCACTATGTCAGACACAGTACGACGATCGTCCATCGACTTCCGGTAGATGTTATTTAAAAGAAGATTGGATCTTACCCTGAGAAAGAGGATGCGTATGGAGGAACAGACTCTTGAACTAATTAAATGGTTCGGGATGCAACTTAAGGTTCCGTACGGTGGGGTGAGGGGTGGGGACAGGGGTCGAGGACGGATGTGTATAATCTAGACCACCGCAAAGGAACAAAAATGAACCTCCCCGAGTGTCACCTGTCCCCAAATCCATATGTAAAAGACGAGAACTAAACACGTACTTACAACTCTGACACTGGTGTGCCAGGGAGAACAATTACTTTTCTCGGATACAGAATCTCGGCTTCCTCCGTTCAACGACCACCTGACAAGATCTGTGAAGCTAAGTAGTTGATTTATCTATAACTCATGAGTCGGACCAATCCTTCACACGACCGGGACCCACTTCCCACCTTGGAAGACCCAGTGTTTCGTCCGTGTGAAAGACAGGACCCCTAGAAGAACGGATCACATAGTAAACACAAAGTCGGGCCACTCTATCTCCCACCACCCCTCCCTGTCTCAGGTCCGTCTCCCTCGGACCCCGTCCTTTCTGAATCCCAGAAGTACTCTTCTACCCTCAAGACTAAATCCTAGAACTTTCTACACACTTTCTTAAAATCCTACACAGCCGTCTAAAACCTTTTCTTTGTCATTCTCAATTCCGATCAATAAATTACCATTGAACGGAAACCCTATTCTGTATCTAATTACCTTCTTAGGGACCTTTTGGTATAATCGACCCTCGTTCAAAAGACCGGGGAACTTTCACTCGGTCAGGACGGTTATGGTCAAGATCCTTGAACCTTTTCAGTACATTTGAGGAGTCTCGAAGTTAAAAGGAGCAGACAATTTTTTTTTTAAAAAAAAATTGTTTAGTCAACATGTTTTCACAACATGTTCAGTATAGACAGTCAACCTTAAAATTTGTACCTCAGAAATATATATCTATCTCCGACCAATAAATAGACATTAAAACACGAGAAAGGGGTGATCAGAAAAACTTCGAGGTCTCAGAAGAGAATGAGGGTACGAACACATGCATCCCAAGAAAGGGGAACTTTTACGAGGGAAGAAGAAGTAAGAGGCGGAGATAAAGGTAGAGGTTGTCAAGGGTCAAACCGGAGAAGGTGGCCGTCGAAGAGTCCATCGAAGTCCGTATCACTCAAAAACCGACATAAAACAGGAGAAGAGAATGTCGGACGTCCACTATACGAGGAACAGTCAAACAGAAAGACCAAGGACGTACTTAGTCGGAACCCGAAGGCTTCCCGTCCCCGGACGGAGGGTGGTACAAGTGGAGGGTCCCGGATCGAGTCACGGACCGTACCTCACCCGGGGAACCGATGGTAACCAACCCACGTTCCTGGAAAACGACACGGGGACTGGATTCGAAATCACGTACGACGCGAGTGTAACCCCGAAAGGTCCACGGGGTCACTATTTCTTTAGTGGACGGTTACGACCTCTACGTCCAAACTAGTGACCCGTCCCTTCTAGGGGACCTCCTCCCGTAATGTTGGGTGAGGTCATAAGAAGGGACCTCTTCGGGTACCTACCTCCTTGGACCAGCCGATGTCAGGTACCCCAACATTTCTCAACCTGCGTTGATTCGTGTGTGTGCGACAAAGTGTGTGCGAGTCCAGAGAAGACCTACACCAATTCACTTTTCTCGGTGTCTTTTGTCATGGAATTACACAGGTAACGTCTTCGTCAGAACCCGAGAACTTCCTCCAAAGTAAGGGACCGACCTCTGATCCCATCGGACAAAACGTATCCTTATCGGGACTCATACTCAAAACGGATCACGAATCCTAAAATAAAAGAATCTGAACCAAACTACGTTACAAATGAAAGAAGAGAAACGTCGGACCAACTACTGGCAACACAACATGTCGGTCTTTGGCCCCTGGAATTGTTAGGTGGGTTCTTTAAGTCTCCATTCGACCCCTGGTAAGGTCCCACCCAGGGAACGGAGTAAACTTTTAAGTGCTTCAGACAACGACACATATCTATATCAACAAACAAACAAAAAAATCAGTCAGTATCCAAATAAACGGATGTACAAAAATTCTACATACTCCGGTCAAAGTCCGAAAGACTTGAGAATTTTCCGTATTTATTCAAGTCACAGTTCTAGTCCTTCCGAACATAATCCTGGAAGTAAAAAAAAAGTGAACTTATGTACGACCATTCGTGCTTAAGTCAAATTTCAGAATATGAACACAAGCTTGTTCATCCTAAATACCTAACTTAGAGTTCCTTGTACACAATAAAGTCGTCTTGAACGACAAGGTAACCCTCGAAGCGACATGAATGTATGAAGTGGAGCATCACTCCTGAAGAATAATAATGTGAATGGAAAAACTCAATTTTCCGTATCCTCCCTGTCAGAAGGATGACCACCGGAACGTGACAACCGAAACACCTGGAGAACACAAAATACAGAAGGTGTCTTCCATCTAATCACATAACGTCCTCCACAGATTTTATATCAACCATAGAATTTTACTCTTTGCAAAACAACAATAAAAAACGACGACAACACCAATCGCGAAGAGTCGAGACCGACGCATCATCTTAATAGACCATCTCTATAATTTAATGTACCGACGGGTCCCGGGGAGAGGTCTGGTCAATTTCTTAGAGAGTTCCAACCCCCGATCCGTGACCGTAAAAATCCCGTCACTAAAAATAAATGTCGGTCCCGACTCTTGGGTCGCCCAATTGATCAACTGACTACCGGAGACAGGGCCTCTCAAAGTTGGAACGACAAACGTTTAATATAGAAAGTTCAATACTGAAGAAAAACAAGAATACACTAAATCTTTGACAAACGTCAAAAACTTATTTTAGAGGTCTTTAATCTTATTTTATCCGTCAACAAGTCTACCTCTCTTCGGTAAACCTTCCACAAGCCACAACGCGACGTAGGTCAACCGCACTCCGACGGTCCTCGTACAAAAGTGGACCCCTCCCCCGACCACCCTCAGACAAAATTTTTTTTTAGTAACCGTATTCGGATATGTGGAGACAACGGAAAAAGAAGAGTCAAGGACGAGGTACAGTGGAAGGTTTTGTCTTAGGACTTACGTTGTCTTTCTAAACTAGGCTACTAGTATTAGGGTAGTGAGTGAGTATCTTAATTCGGGAAGGAAGACTTAATGTATTACACGACGCCAAAATGGTAAATTTTCTCGGTTCGCACTCCCTGAGGTACGGTTGTAACTCACACCGGTGTGAGTATGACACGATTCCGGAGACGGTCGTAAAGATCGACTACCTCCCCCAGACGAGAGGGACCCTCCCCTAACTTCGGGACCTTCCACCTCCAAATCATCGAACAGACCTTAGTATCCCAACAACTACCTACCTCATCCTCGACCCTAAGAGTTGAACCCGACTCTTTAGTGGGTCCCCTACAAGTTTTTGTGGGTGAAAACTCAAGGTGGAGGTCTCTAAGAGTAAATTGTCCCATAAACTCTATCAAACTTTTAAGGGACCAAACTCAGAGGGTACGTCGGATCCAATACTTGGTGACGAGAATCCCGGACTCGATATTTGAGTACCGAAATAATACATCGTCCTTCGACCAGGTGTCACGAAAATGTCAACCCTGATTCACCTTCCCTACACCTCGGATAACGAACCCAGGTTGTACTCGAGGATAGGATAAGACGTGGGCCCGAGACCCTCGACTCTTTCCTTCGACTCTTTCTACAATCGTTTTACAAATCTCAATTGGTCACCGACAGACTTATATTCAAACGACGACGACGATTCAACGAAGTCAGTACAGAGTGAGAAACGTTGGGGTATCTGACGTCGGGTGGTCCGAGGGGGTAGGGACCCTAAGAGGTCCGTTCTTGTGACCTCACCAAACGGTAAAGGAAGAGGTTCCGTACTTTCACTTTTCACTTTCACTTCAGCGAGTTAGTACAGGTTGAGAATCGCTGGGGTATCTGACGTCGGATGGTCTGAGGAGACAGGTACCCTAAAAGGTCCGTTCTCATGACCTCACCCCACGGTAAATCTTATAACTTTATTTGTTCTAGTATCGGTCCCCTTCAGTCTTCTCTACATACAAAAGGACCGTGATCCTATTTTCACGGACCACGAATCTACATATAGACCACCGACTAACTTTCTCTAAAAAAACTCTATTTTCACTGTTAAGGATATCTTCGATAAACCTTTCTTGGTTTGACCGTTGGGTGTGGTCATAAGAACGGACCTCTTAAGGTACCTGTCTCCTCGGAGCGTCCGACGTCAGAACCCCAGCGTTTCTCAGACTGTACTGGCTCACTGAAAGTGAATGAGTTTGAGAAAATACCGGACCGAACCCAGGTGGCCACCAGTGCACTGTCACTGAACTAAACAACTGACAGAAAGGGGTATTTAATTTTTATTTCACAAGATCCAACACTCAAAGAAACATGAACAGCCTTTAGACCAAGTTTTGTACGAAACGTCGTCCGAAACACTTACATCCAGTACCGACGGAGTTAAGGAACACCACTCACCCTCCGACAGACGTGTGTCCACTCCCCGGGACTGGGTAGTGAGCAACGTTGGTGACCTTCCAGAGAACGTGGGACCTTGGGCCCACTACAAAAGGTTTTTCGTCGGGAAGTTAACACCACACCACAAACTTTGTAAAAAGAGATTTTGTCCCTCTTTCCACAAAGAAGACTTTCCCTAATGACGGAAAGGTTTATGTCTAGACAAAACTTCCAACTTCAGTAACACTACAAATCTTTACCACGGAACCCGTTAACCCACCGTAAAGAACAGGTAAAGGAACGACACGGTTACGTAGGACTTTAAATGGTCTGTGCATACCTTTTCACTCTACGACCACTCACCGACCAATTTTACTACCTCAGAAATGGAATCACTAGTCGGTTCGATGTGCATCAGTAAACCCAAACGACAACGAAGGAAGGTTTCAATGAAGGATATAACTCTTGGTAGTATTGAACAAGAATTCATTTACCTTTGGTTTCCGGCTAACTACATTATGAGGGACACCGAAGACTGAACCCCAAAATTAAGACCCTCGAGGAGAACTTTAGACGGTTGGATCGTCAATCATTGTATCCGACCTCCTAGCCCGAAGGTCCCAAGTTTAGGTTTAAGACGATTAAGAATCGAGACACTGGGACCTGTTTACCACATTGGAGACACTTGGAACCAAAAGAGTAGACACTTTACGTGTTACCATAATCAGGGAACGAGTTTTCCAATAACACTCCTAATTTGCACACAAGGTTTAAATCATGACTACCAGGAATCAATTCCCGAGCCCTTCGGAATCAATGAGGACAGAAAAGTAAGGGCAAGAGTCATGTCTCGGACTAGGAGTATCCACCACCGTCTTCCCTGTCTTTGACATACACTTATTACTATACTCTTATTAATATCTACCAAGGAGAAAAACAGACATTTACGAAACACCCATCGTCACACATGGACCTGGTGTACCCGAACCTAAGCTCCAAGTCACAAGGGTATATGTTCGACTCACTGGGACTATCTAATGAATTTAGAGACTCGAATAAAGAAACGAATACTTTACCTCCCTTTTATTAAGGAAGGAGTATTTCTATATCCCTCCTTCCATTATACCGATTCCTCGGTTTGTCTCATGAACCCATGTGCTCCGAACGAGTTCACTGACCTTCGACAATAAAAAAGTGCCATCTACGACTACTCAATTTGACAACTTGTGTGAACGAAGAAAGACTACTCATTTTCATGTGAAGGTTCACTTAACGAAAGAAACGCTAAGGAAACTTACATAGAGGACGGGGACTGCAACAACACCCATCCTTCTTCTCTAACCGACGTCAAGACAAAGTACCTTCGGTTCCGTAAAAGTAATAGACTTACTTAAAACCTGGTATAGGAACAGGAGAGCCACTACTCTCGACTCCACATCTTAGTAAGTTAATGAAATCAGGAAAACAATTACACCATGGTAAAATTTCGCGGGTACAGTCATCTTCCATGCCATCTTAGAGAAAAGAAGGAGTACCCACAGTAAAACGGACATCAAACTTTTATCTCTTCCGTTTGTAGTCTAACTTTGACCCTTATCTTTGAAACACCAATCACTAAAGGAAAGAGACCTAACAGAAAAGGAAAAGTAAGGGTGGGTAGGGAAGGGACAGGATTTATGTGACCGTATAAGATGTTCCTCTTCTACCTTCGATTTTTGGTAACAGGTAAAGGTAGGATCTTCCAGACGACAAAATTCAACTTGGAGGTCACAACGACCTCATCTTCATTGACCCCGAAGACCCTTTGTTCTAGTCGAAACCACTATTACTACTGTAAATAAACACACTAGGGAAAAAAGTCTAGCCCCTTTAACAGGTCAAGAACGGGAGTTTTGAACTAGAAGAGGTAAATCCAGTTCTCCGATGGAAACTGGAGTGTAAGAACTAGAACATGCCTATGATGCGATAGTCACAAGGGTTCCACATTCTCTCAAAATTAGAACATCAATTTGGAAATCAAAATCTTCTCTTCGACAAATCTTACCATCGAGTCTTAATTTCGACACCCCTCCTCGAGCCCGTCCCTTTCCACTCCTCTTTCCTTCGTAAGACTATAGAAACCACCAAGTATCCTTGACCCCTTCTCGGGTCTCTAGTCCGACTTTCGTACGTGTAAGGTCTAGTCGTAGAGGAACAGGAGACACAAAGGAGAAAGGATTAGTTTCAACCAAAGTTCATGTCATTCGGTGATACAATTGCATGACACTTTTACTCAGCTCGTAATTCCAGGAAGACACAAGATCGACGACCGGAACTACTTCTCTCCACTCTACTGAACTTATGTCAGAGGGACCGAAAGTTCTCAGAATTGTTCACAGCGTCTCTTTATCTGGGTGTAATGCTTATTGTCATGGCTGATGATCCCCGAAGGGTCCACTACGTAACCACTCCTTAGGTGGACGGTCACGTCCTCTACGTTCTCTGTGCCAAACTAAGGAACCCAACCCTCCTAGGGGATCTCTTCCTTTACTCTTGGGTGAGGTCATAAGAACGAACCTTTTAGGGTACCTGTCTCCTCGGACCACCCGACGTCAGGGACCCGAGTGGCTCTCAGCCTGTACTGACTCATATGTACAGTGCAATTGTGACTATCTCGCAAATGTAACACGTAATGTAACTATCTCGTAAATGTCAATGTAACACGTTCCGTGATACACCTAACACCTAAGAGAGAAAATTGGAAACATTGGAAGGACACTCCGTGTCTATAACCACAAGGGTAATATATCTACTCCTTTACCTTCGGGACTCTTTGTACCAGTCAATTTATAGGGAAGAATCTCACCAACGATAAGTAAGGTGTCTGTAAGTAACTTACGAAAGATACGTGGTCGGCAAATATGAGGTCCTTTCTTTCTATGTAAGAGTTCCTTCAGTCACGGTCAAGTGCCAATTTTAGAAATTCTTTGTACTACTCTCACTAAACAACAGGTGTACTGTCGACAAACATTCCCTTGTCTCCGGGTCGACCACTTTATAGGAAGATATTTCATGTTTTCAGTGGGAACAATAGATCATCAAGTGACGCCGTTTCATCTATTACGGTAAACTACACGTAAGAGAGGACTCGAAGCGTTGTGGAGGAGTCGGGTCCCACATAGACAAAATACGGAACTACGGAAAACCCGACTGTTCCACCTCCTGGACCGGGTCGTAGCGTACCGAACACTCACAGTCTCAGTCTGGTCTTGAGGGAACGTTTCCGGACTTGGGTCACGAAACGAGAGTGAGAGGAGCCGCCTTGGAAGGGTTTCGTACTCCCAAGGAAGTTCGTACCAGGACAATGGACGGTAGAGATTTACTCTTATCTGATCCAATAATGAAGAGACGACAGATAGGTTCGAATACTTACTCCTTCTATCTTCCGAACATGGGAAACTGAATTACGTAAAAATTGAAAAATGGACAGTCACCCCGTTCGACACCCCATACGTCAGACACTGGACGTCGTAAGAAACTTAAGATAAACATCACGTTTACTCGCAGACAGAGGACTCACTTTACAACCGACTTCTGAGAACTATCGAGTCATACACAAGTGAAATTTTGATACTCTCACATCCTTAGTACCAGAGTCTACTATGACCCTACTTCTTCTCACACAACCAACCGATACCATTTGGTGAGACCTAGTGTCGTACCGACACTTGAAGTCCTAGTCTGAAGACCAGAAAAGTAAAAGTGACCTGAGAAGACATCAGGGTCTTGCGAACATGACAGTCGGATGGAAAATCTCCCGAACACCTAAATAAATAGATAAAAACCGACACGACCCAGAAGTAACGCCGGATCCGAAAAGAGGTCAACGTCTCTTGTCCCCGGTGAAGAGATCAACGCTGCGCACCTGAAGAGTAAAGTCACCGAAGAGAACAACGCCTCGTACCCGACATCCCGTGTACCCGAAGTCGTCAACACCGAGCACCCGAAGTCTCATGTCCGAGTCGTGTCCGAATCAACGAGGTCCTGTATACCTTAGAAGGGCCTGGTCTTTAACTTAAGTACAGAGGAGGTAACTGTCCGTCTAAGAAATAGTGACTAGGTGGTCCCTTCGGGGAGGGAGGATTGTCGAAACTTCCCCCCCCGGAGTTTATTCTTACCGTAAAAAGTACTAGTTCACTACTCTTCATAAACGTATGGTCGTTGATGAATAGACTATTATTCGACTGGGCTCTAAATCAGGCTCCACCCCTCGCCGAGAACATCCTTTCTGCATCCTCTTGGTGATCGTGACCTCATTTCTCGGGTGGATTGGACTCTCGATCGTAGACCGGGTCCGAGACGGTGGTTGGTGACACTGTGGCACCCCCTTTAGTGACGTAAAAGAGGTCCGAAGCCAAAAGGGTAGACAAGTCACCCGAAATCGAACTTCGGCACTAGTCGTGGTCTTCGTCCGACCAATGGTAAAGTGTTCCGTCGCGACCACAGGTCCTCGGAGCACGACAGGTCTTCATCCAAAGACAAAGAAACCCTAATATCCAGAAGAAACAGTTCTATTCTGTTCACCTACCTTTGTCGGTTCAGAATAAGATTCCGGTCCACTCCTGTGCCGGTCCTAGAACCCAGTGTCCCAGTGGACCTGATCTCACCACCATTGTTTGAGGCGTGAGTTGAAAGAAAGTGTGGACGACAGGAAACGACGGGGAACAGATTAACAACGATTCGTTGTAATAAAGACGGGGGGGGGAAAAGAAAACTGTTCCGGAACTTTCGTACTTGCCATAGAATAAATCAAAAATTTATGGGTGTACGGTTCCCCTCCCGGCGGGAATTTAAAACAAACAAGAAAACTAACATTAAGTACTACCCGGAAAGTGTCACCCTGAGACAAAGACGGACAGCACAATTTATTCCGTCTCTTTAGTCAGATAAATTCCACGAACAGTTCATATACGGAACTCCGTGTAAGTTCCAAAACACACACGCGTGTCGACGAAACACCCTTTTCAGAGACCGTTGAATAAGGCATAAGTGTTTTAGTTGAGTTTAAATTATTTTTCTAATCATCCAAAAAATATTAGAAGTAAAGTCTAAATGGGCGAATAGGGTTAGAACGTGGTTGTCTGAGGTAGATTTCCCTTGTTGTGACATTAAATTTAGTTAAGGGGCCCGTTGTATCTTCCGAGGGTCGTACAGTGTGTCAGTGACCACACTACGGACGGTGAACTAATATGGTCTCAGGGTGTGTGACGTGCACCGGGAACGACCTAAGGACGGATGAACGAGTTTCGAAACTCTACGAACAGACTTCCACCACCCATAGGACGCGTACCCGTATCCTTTCGAAAAACGAGGTAACGGAACCTACCGAAACAAAAACTTATCGACTCAGTGGGGACCTTTCATCTGGAATCTGGGGACAACATATAAGCAACTGAGTGTTATTAGATAAACGATTACCTCTCGTGTAAAGTCGAGACGTACGTATCTCACGAAGGTCTCATTCCCTAGACAAAAGAAACAGTAGATTAACTTAGAGCCCAGACGACAACACCGAAGGAGGTAACTCCCGTTTTAATTTCACCTGTCTCTCGTGCACATTAACCCAGCACAAAAGTATGACGAGATGTCAAGAGGACTTTCGTGTTGGATCACCAACTACTTCCTGAAAGAAAACCGTTTCCGAAGATATTAGGACAGAAGTCTCGTAACTACTTCTACACGTCACTTAGTGAACTCAAAGACCATTGTAAAAGAGAAGGAAAAAAAAAAAAAAAAAAAATGTAAACTCCTTTACTCCCTCTAAATCCTTCAGAGGACCCCAGTTTTTTCGTTAAGGTACAGTTTTAACCCTAACCCTGTGTGGAACCTAGAGGAGGGTGTGATAGAAAAAACAAGACAGTAGAGCACATTTATTACTATTAGATCAAAGGCATTCACGTTTATTATCACTTATGGTACATAACTATATCACTAATGTATGTAATTGTTTTAAAATAGATAAATTAAAACTATCAAAGGAAATGAAAGCAATAAATCGGGAGTAGTGGTGGGGCATTCCGTCGATGTCCCGTCACTTCAGAAGGGGAGGAAAATATCTACGTCTTGACTATATGCTATCCAACTCACCACCAGGTTCAATGTATCGCGTTTCACCGTCTCGGTCCTAAACTTGGGTCTGTTATACTGTAGTCTTTGGAAGAAAAATAAAAAATAAAATAAAAAAAAAATGATTTATATTCTGACCATAAATAATATATATGTTGTTTTATTGTCACAGAAATATTAACAAGTTTATATAATTATTGACGTATGATATAAACGTGACATTTTAGTAAATTCAGTTACATACATCAACTAAATATGTAGTTTACTTTTGTAATAAAAGAGAGTATTTCGATTGTATACTTATAATATTTTAGAAGTGTCATAAATAAAAAAATAAAAAATAAAAAAAATTATATAATTTGGTTACAAAATAAAAACAAAAGGGAAATACTCAAAAAAAAAAAAAAATTAAAATTTTAGAAATTAAGAATGTACGCAAGGGTTTGTACTTGGGGGGAGGGTGGAGGGAGGGGTGTTGTAGAGAGACCCAGTAGGGGTACGTGGTCGGGGTTCGTACGACGTGGGATGCAGTCTGTACCTGACCGCTAAGTTAAGAATGTACTGTCATATGTACAATCTTAAGGGTAAGAGGGTTTAGTAGGGTGGTCTTTGGAAGAAAAATTATGGATGAGGTTTGATAGAAATCTTCCTCTACCCGGAAGCTCAAAAGGAAACGTTTTAATGACTTAAGGACGAATTAACCAAAGAAGGAGAAACAACAAGTGAGTCAGTACAGGTTGAGAAATGCGGGGGTACCTGACGTCATACGGTCCGGAGAGACAGGAAGTCACGGAGGATCTCAAACGAGTTTAAGGGGAGGTAACTCAGCCACTACGGCAGATTGGAAGAATAGGAGACGGTAGGAGGAGAGGAAGAACTGATTTCATAAAGGGTCGCAGTCTCAGAAAAGGTTACTCAGTCGACGATGGTTGAACTGAACAAGAAGGATGATGGGACTTTGTACTGTAAGACTCTACACGATGGGTCCTCGTTTACAGACGCATGCTCTCCATGTACGATTGACGGATGAATTGTCAGAACTCGTATCACAAATAGTGTCGACAGAAGACAAAAACAGAGACGTCGATCTAAAACCTCGTGGACCTCCCTGGCTTAGAAAACGGGACGGGAGGACCGGGTCACGGGTCGTATTACGACCAGAAATCAATTTTCGACCAACTTTTCTTAAAGTACGAACAAGATTTTACCAAAAGTGACAAGGGTCGAGAACGTCACAAAAACGACTCCTGTAAAATCCAATCGACTTCCGACTAAAAAAAAAAATTAAATTGTTCCTACGGACTACGGTAGGATAGAGAGGGGTTTGATGGACTCAGGTCTTTCGAAAGACTTTTGTCTAAAGAATAGCAACTGAACAGAAGAGGGTCCTTACACCTGACTGAAGTAGGAGACTCCCATAGAAGAGGAACTACGGACGGGGGGCGGGGACGGGACACAACCTAGAAAAAAGAGAGAACACGGATATCAAAACTCTAATGGACTGAAGTAAGTTATGTACTAGTACTTTTTGTTGTTAAGGGAAGGAAGAGACACGAACCGGAAGACCGTCTCAGTACCAAACGGAAACGAGAACTGACAACCTCGTAGGGACACCACACCACCATATAGTAGGGGTAAAATGTGACCCATGGGACTCGGGTCTCTCGTAATCATTGATTAGACCTGATTCGACCCTAAACTTGGGTATGGACCTCCCAAGAACTGTCATAGAGATGAGTTGGTGAACTCACTTAATTATCTCAACACGAAGAGGTCTTTACAGACCCCGGAGAATCGTGGAGGACCCCAAGATGTAAATTCAGTATGACGAGACACCCCTATTGAGATTTCCTCGTTATTGGTCCTCTTATCCTATCAAGAGCTTCGTTGCTACAAGCACGACTTGACGCTTTCTACCCTCTCTGGCACTCCGTAACATCTGATCAACCCACTGTTATAAAGAGTGGATTCAACGACGGCACCGGAGGAACGACCAAAGACGTGACCGGAGAACTAGGAAACATAGACTCGCACCTCGGGTAGGGTAGACAAGGGGTACCGGTCTCCTTAGTCATGTCCAGAGTCCTACAATGGACCAACGAACCGTGGGAGTCACCAAGGGGTGAACACGAATCCCATTTCCTGTACGAAAGTCCCAGGTGTCCCAGGACGTACTCAGTGGGGTGAATGGAGGGTCGGAGTGGACGTCAGGGGTGAGGTACTAGAGACGAGGTCGGTGTGACTCAGTAAAGCAGGACCGACAGTCCCTTGAAGGAGACGTGAGACCCGCAAAGAACAGGAAATAGAAGAGAGACTTTACTAGAGGGGTAGAGGTAGTACGGAGAACCCTGGGGAGTAACAGGCGTCGTGGACCTCGGCCTGACGAACCCAAACTGGGAGTAGAGACCAAAACGACCAGTACAGTGGAAGTCGGAGAGTCAGAGAGGTAAAAGAGTAAACCTTTTACCATTCTAATAACATACACGGAGTACCACAAAACTACTCTTGGTTTTCTCGGACAAGTACACTTTGTGAAGTCCTCATGCACCGGGTATAATTTACGAGATTTGTCAACCGACAGTACCGACCCAAAACGGAAGCGAGAATGGGTGGGGTAAGTAACACTCGAGTCTATGGTACGGACAGAGGAGATTCCGAAACGTGTCCGTCCGAGAAGGTATAAACATCTTACTTACTCCTTTTCTTACACGTAGGTCCCTAGAACCACTTTGAGTCCAAGATTTTTAAGTCATCCAGACCCACTTCGGACTCTAAGACGTAAAGACTGTTCGACGACACGACTACGTTCCGGGATTCCCTGTTGTCGGTCAACAGAAGAGAGCGAAATTCCGACAGTACACCTACTCCCTACAAGTTTCGGGAATTGTTGTCTCTTAATTCCGGCCGTCTCAGGTCACTGGTCTCCGTCTCAAAGTCTAAAATCCTTGTACGAAGGCTGACAGTAGTCACGACTCGCTAACGAGTTCCTTCTCCGGGCGAAGTTTCCTGCCCAAAGGGGAGTAAGTGTCCTCTGATTCGTAAACAGTCTCTACAACCTCTGTTAAAGATGGCACCCTGTCTCCAATCCATCTACTAGGGTAGACAGACACAAAAGGGTAGCTTCCTGGGTCGACAAAGAAGAGAAAGACGAAGGGCACCTTCGTGACACAAACCCCTGTAACCCAGTCGTTTGTCGACCCCTCTCATGTCTGTACGACAGGTTCACTCTTCGAGAGTCTCTTGACACAATTAAAGTAAAACAACCTCTGGTAACCAGTATCACCTTTCTACCCTAATAACTTATAAACTTTTCCACTCGTTTATATTTCTATAAATGGATAGACTTAGTTTTATTAGGGATTAGACCAAATTTACTTATCCATTCTACATAACTCCCCCCCGCCACCCACTGACATACGAATTCTTCAAGACCGAGACCCCAGTCTGAACCCAAGTCCAGGGAGACGGGGTGGACAGTACTCGACACACTGGCACCCGTGTAGTGAATTGGAGTGATATGGAATCAAAGGGACTGACCATTGATACCAAGTATTATCATGCCTTGACTACCGTAATAAAATCCCACTCCACTCAGTACATCCCTTGTGTCAACCGACGGACGGAACGTGCTGGATTCGTGGATCATCGACTCATCGACCACACCGATTTAAACGTTAACGGTTGAAAGTCTTGTAGAGAATCCTTCTAGTTTGTGACGGGAAGTCTGCAACTATATAGAGAATTTTTCGAAGTCCTACACCTGACAAGTCTCCATAGGTGACGGTCTGTGTGAAATTGGAAAAACTTAAAGAATATGAAATAACTCGCTCGAATACTAGTTCTCCTCGAGCTCTCGACATCGGAAAACTTTTCCTCGGTAGTCCGGGCAGAGACGAACGTGTTCGGAGCTAGCGTCGGAGTCAATGACTACCCCGGAAACGACCTCTACCGTCTGGGTAGAATACATATTTTAATGTCCGGGTTGGTTCTCTCCTTCAACACAAATAGAAGTGCGTTCGTCGTCCGTAAGGCCGGTGAGAACTGTCTGTCCTCCGTCTATAACGGTTAGACGAGAAAAGGACTTTGAGGGGTGGGGCGACACACAAGAAACACTCAAGTCTCCCCACGGACGGTGAACCGGACGACCCTCTGTGTGAGATGGACCGACACTCGTGTCAACTCGAGGGACCTCTTTCCTACAGGTTACCAATGAAAGAGTCATGATAACCAGCTCCGTCCCCGGTCGCACCGAGGGTGTCTTCCGTCTTTAACACGAACACAGGAGACTAAACCCCTCGTTTCACCTCTCACCGGTGTCCACACCCCTCTTCTTATACAGGGAAGTTTCTCGGGGTACAAATAGGGGGACTGTTTCGGTATCGACCTCCAGTCACGTCTTTTTGAGGTTATTCTCGTCAACATTATTAACTCTTTTATTCAACCCGCTAATAAAGAGAATAACTGTAAATCTTCAAGAAAGAAAGAAAAAAAAAAAAAAAAACCAGACCATAAAAAGGCCCATGTAAACTCAAGGTTAAACCCACGAAGACTTTACAGACTTATAAAACACGACGATTTTAATGTACACAGATTTTTACAATAGTCGCTAATGTGAATACATATTCGAGTGAACCTGAAGACGATCGTTCAAAGCCTCTGACTCCAGTGGCGAGGGGTATCGGTAAGAGTCTTTGTACCGTAAAAGTCCATTTCCATTTTTTGTCTTATTAGGTCGGATCAAATCGGTAGTTCATTCTCCGGACTAGAACTCTTGAAACGAAGACAGAACAGCTGTTTCTTATGACCCCAAAACAACGGTATCAAAGTCACTTTTTAAACTGGAATCGATGTTATTGTATGTCAATCTTTCTTGATCGATTAGCCAAAAGATTTTAATCACAAGAGATCATGTATTTGGTCATTCTTGTCTCATAAATTAATTTATAATGTGTTCCTATATTTTCGGGTCCCCTTACGTCAGTGAACTAACCCCGTCTCTCTCCTTCCTTTGGGTATTAGCTGGAAATGACCAGAGAACGTTCGATCTTCTTGAAAAAAAGAAAAATTACCATCGTAACTGATAAAAGTCTAGACAGTCCTTACTTATATATTTCGACTCTCTTACTTCGTCTTGTAAGTTGTAATAAAGGTCAACAGGGAACGCCCCACGTCTGAGCGTTCCGTTCTCGACTTTTCCTACAACCCGGTAATAAGAGAGTTCCTGTGAACCACCAGAGTATCAGTCGAACCTTTCCTCTCCGTACAGCTTCAAATAAATGACAGACTTTAGAATCGGTGATCCAAGATCTGAAATCAAGGAAACTCACGATTCACACACTAATCCCCTGGTTGTGGGAAACAAGGGAGATGGGGTGTTAATCAATCCGAAACTCACAACTAACGACGACGACGATTCAGTGAAGTCAGTACAGGCTGAGACGTTGGGGTAGCTACCGTCGGGTGGTCCGAGGGGGTAGGGACCCTAAGAGGTCCGTTCTCGTGCTCACCCCACGGTAACGGAAGAGGCACTCACGACTAACTCGTGGGAGTCTTACTAGACATACATCTAATACGTTTTAAACCGTAAAGAGCAGTGGGTGGATAATTCTGGGGGACGGAATCGACCAGAAAACCACTACCGACTTTTACAATGACTATAACACAGTTAGGTCTTTTGACAATTATAAAGACCTCACTTCATCCAAAGTCCGAGACATCAAAGTCCTGTAAATAAGTCTAGGGACCCCGTAGGGACATTTCACCATTTCTTAGATGAGTCACCACTTCTTAGGCGACCGGCCACGTCCTCTATGCCCAAACTAGGGACCCAGTCCTTCTAAGGGACCTCTTCCTTTACCGTTCGGTGTGGTCAAGAGAAGAGACCTTTTAGGGTACCTGAGTCTTCGGACCTCCCGATGTCAGGTTCCTTAGCTTTTTCTCAGTCTGTGCTGAATCACTGATTTACTGTCGTCATTGTAAATCTAGGGATCAACTGTAAGAACAGATTAAAAAGGTGACGGACGACACCTATGACGTCTCCACGTTGACTCAAGGAGAGAAACGGTCCAAATAATGACCAACTTTTGTACCAAGTCCCAAAAGACCTTGAAGGTAATAACGTAGAAGAATAGTTATTGTAACACTACTAACAAGAGATAATCAAAGTAAAAATACTAAAGTCGGAAAAGATGAACTTTTTTTTTAGGACAGTATCTTAAACTTCACATCCGGTATAAATTCCCCGATAATTTATACTTGACAAAGGTAAACTAAAAAAAAAAGTGGTAAAACGTACAAAGACATAACCACAGAATTGATAATGTTACCTTTTATACAGGAACCGTTCTGAGTCTTTGCATCAGAGTTTCCAGTAACCTGACACGTTCGAAGAACTGATAAATGCTCCAGTAGATGGACTTGTTTTCTTTACCAGGCACGGGAATTCCTTAAACGTTAGAATCCTCTCTACTCACTCCTTATCAAATCCCTAATAAGAACCTCTTACAACTTAGGATCTATACCAAAAATAAGGACACTACAAGTAACAAAGGTAGTCTAGTCATACGGGTGTAGTAAACTTAAGTAGAATTATTATCGAATTCTTTTTAACGTCAATCTCTCGAAAGACTTTTCACTGTCGTATCCAAAATTTCATGAAGGTTAACTGGATCGAAAGTGATAGGTACACAAGAATCCGGAACCGCAATTACGCCTATTGACTTAACTAATATCAATCGTTTACGGTAACTTCTCCAACTCACAGACAAGCCGACCACCTTACCACTTGATCAATCCTGAGAACCAACACTTATTATATCGGTCGAACTTAATAGAGTTGTATTTCCCCGAAGGGTCCACCGTAATCACCATTTCTTGGACGGACGGTTACGTCCTCTGTATTCTCAGGACCCATCCCTTCTAGGGAACCCCTTCCTTTACCGTCGGGTAAGGTCATAAGAACGGACCCTTTAGGGTCACTGTACCCTCGCACCACGCGATGTCAGGTACCCCAGTGTTTCTCAACCTGTGTTGAATAGGTGATCTGTCGATTTGTTTCCCTGAAAAATGACCGAGTCTATCGAGGACGTAACGTACTTCTCGTCCCCACGTCCCCCGAGTCCTAATCGGGGTAAGTCCGTGACTCATGGAGGTCGTCGGACGAGGAACAGAGACGAGAGAGACGTGTAGTCAATGAAACACGAGAAGGAACAGGAGTAGATCAAAACCACAATCCCGACATGACGCGATGATATTGTGGAACACGTCACAAGGGACCTTGACAAGTAGTTAAGAAACCCTCTCAAACACATCGTAACCTTAATGGAGAAGGACCTTTGATATTTTTAGAAATACAAAAGAAATACCGTTCTATTTGTTGAATGGTCATCTGGTAAAGAAATACAGGGATTTCCCGACAAAGAGGAACCTAGTCAAAATGTTCAATAGACAAAGATTCTGGCATCTGTACGGGAGAGTTAAAAGTTTGGACATTATAGGAAAATAATAGAACAAGTAGAGTCTTCACAGACCAAACCAGGGACACCATCCAAATTGGTAGAGGGAGAGAGAACATTGCAAGTGAAACATTAGGGGTCTTTGACACTTACATAATGGAATAAACCATTTGCCTTGAAGTATCCGCTAATGTAATTCCTAGAACTCTACCCTTATAATAGGACTACATTAGTGTTCCCAGGAATATCCTGCCTTCGTCCCCCAACCCCACTCATCATCTACTACACTCGTACCTCAGTTGTCCTCGAACTGACTGATACTCGGTCCCTCACGTCCTTCGACCTTTTCCGTGCCTGTACCTAAGAGGGAACTTCAGAGACCTTCCCTATGTCGGGACGACTACCAAATGAAAATAATAAAAAAATTACAAATATTAAATAAAAAATTAACTTACTATTAACGAAATGACTTAAAACAACAAAAGACAGTCTAGAGTTGTACTGAGTCAATATCTACATGTATACAGAGGAGGGAGAACTCGAGGGAGGGCAGAGGGAGGGGCAGCGTGGGAAAATCCAACTATGTCTCGGGGACAAACTCAAGGGACTCAGTCTCGTTTAAGGGTAAACGACAGACAAAATCTATACCATTACATTTAAAGGTACAATGACAGAGGTATGTAGAGTGGGTGAGAAGGGGAGAGGGGTAAAGGTATTCAAACAAGCGATACAGACAAATGAAAATTCAAAGCACTATAACTCTCGTAATCTACACACAATGAGATTCGTTGATTTAAAACCATCAAACAATGTCATAGTTGTCCTAATGACATTGTAAGGTTATAATATATAAACAAACGAGAGAAAAGACGTATTCATACCCGTACAAACCCGAAGGGAGTATCGAGTCAACCGTTTCTTAGACGAACGTTACGTCCTCTGGGCCCAAGCTAGGGACCCAGTCCTTCTAGGGGACCTCTTCCTTTACGTTAGGTGAGGTCATAAGAACGGACCTTTTGGGGTACGCGTCTCCTCGGACCCTCCGATATCAGGTACCCCAGTGTTCTAAGCCTGTACTGAATCGATGATATGGTGGTGGTACCCGTACAAAATGACAACACAGTCAGTAGTTTTCCCGCAGGGACCACCGAGTCTACCACTGCTCAGTCGGACGTTAAGTCCTCTGGACTCAAACTAGGGACTCAACCCGTCTAGGGGACCTCTTCCCTTACCGTTGGGTGAGGTCATCAGAACGGACCCTTTAGGGTACCTGCCTCCTTGGACAGTCCGAGGTTAGGTACCCCAGGTTTCTCAACCTGTGCTGACTCACTGATTGTTGAACGCGAAAGAATCAGCAGTTTTTTTTGTTTTTGTTTTTGTTTCAAACCGGAATGACTAAGATTTTACCCAACCGGAACTTCAAGTAAGTAAAGACAGGGAATAATAACAGAAGAAAGATGGCAGAAACCTAAATAAGACGGGAAGGGAATGACGAGAGAAAAAATTTTTAAATAAAATTAACTTCTTATTAATGTTATAACACTAAAAAAAAAAAAAAAACCGGTATGTAGTTGTACTTAACCGGTGTCCATATGTACACAGGGGACGAAGGGTGAAGGGAAGGATGGAACAGGGAGACCCAACAGGGTCTCGCAGCTGAACCCCACGGGACGAAGGGAAATGATGAGAGAATCCAACCTATTAATTGAGGTTTAGAGCTCGGGAAGAGTGTAACATTAAGATCTAGATTTCGACATTTAAAGGAAATTCTAATAAAATCGACATAGGATGTACAAAACTGTACATCGTAAAAAATAAAAATAACTTAAACTTTATGAAAGAACATAGATGATAGTAAAGAATGTAGATACTCAACAAATCTTCATAAAGTGTAAAAGTCAACATACCCCCTAAAGATCAAGACAGACAAATTTTTTTACAAAATACTGAATCAACATACAACCAGTCTGTTATACTAGACATACGATAGTCAAGAAATTTTGACCTCTCGGAACGAAATACCGAATCGAACACTGGATAAAAATACGAATAAGGTCACACGACCTTTCTTATACGAAAAAGGTCGGATCTCACGTCATAGATAATGTACTTAAGTAATCAAAAAACCAAAAAAAAACTAACAACGAAAAACAGACAACGTAGAAAATTCTGTCAACAATTTTACAGGGTGACAATTAAAAGACCCCAATATCTTGATAAGACGTAGGATAAATACAACCACTAATATATTATATACATACACAACTTCGAACATCTTGATATATGGTTTTTTTACTTAAAATGACGTACATTTTTAAAGTTTTCCAAATTTTTAACGGGTGATAATGGTACCTAAACATTAAAACGTAACATAACATTAAAAATTCAAGAGAACCGTTCTAAAAAATCAAAAATCAAATCACTGTAATACAGTCATTTCCGATTGTGAACATTTTAACAATATTGAAGGACCACTCGATTCACAAAATAGTAATGTGTCCCTTGTAAAAATAGACAAAATACAGTACTCCAGACGACAACAGACAATGATTATTTGGGTGTGGTCTCAACAAAATCATAAATAAACCATATTGTAAAATATAATATAGTAATACGAAACCTCTACAGAGAGTATTCGACGTGTATTGACCTAAAAATTTTGATAAGACTAATAGAAACAGATAATTAATCTTACAAATCAGGTATATGTAAGCAACATTAATGACTACCAAAACCTAAATGTTTGAATCAAAGACAAAAAGAAAGAATGGAGTAAAAGAAAGGGGAGAGAACGGAAGAGATTTAAAGTACCTTCCGAAAAATACAACAACAACAGGTAAGGTAAAAAAGAGGAAGATGGTCCAACTCCCAATATGAAACAAATAACATCGTCAATGAGTTCTATCAAGTTACACACATAGATTAATTCGGATTACAATTATTGATAACGATAAAAGACGATGTTCTGTTACTGGAATCTAAAATCTTGTAAAACTAAAGGTAGTGGGAGAGACTCATACGAGAAAGATCATGGAATATAAAATACATTCGAACGTATAATCTATACAAAAAAAATATAACTGAATATTCAGAAAAAGTGTACCTGAATATAAAATCTTAAGTAGTTTGACATATAGACCCCATTAACAGAGAGATTAAGTCTTTGTAAGATATCTTAAATCTCACAAACAATTACCATTTTAGAGAATAAAAGAAACTTATATGAGTAAAAAACAAACAAACAAACAGACTTTTGAACCGAAAATAAGAGTTCACTATCAAAAAGAACCATATTTTGATTCACCCACTCATGAAACAGAATCGTAACCAAAAAAAACTTCTCCAAAGGTAAAAATGACAATTTTCGTTAACCGTCTTTGAATCTTAAAAAGAGAGACTAACTGAAATCCTAGACAAGACAGAAACGAAAAACTTCAAAAAATAACCAAACTAAGGTCCACAACTAAAAAAAATAGGACGTATTATGAACAATCTAAGGATCTAACTCCAACAAAAAATTATTATTAGTAACTTTTAAAACTCGGTAATAGATAACCTTATGAACGAAAGGGTGACAGACAACAGAAAACCTTGAAATCAACCTAATACAAAGAATTAGAGAAGTAGAAAGGTAGAAACGAAAGATCGAACATGAGACTTACCAAAGAAAGACGAGATAGAAACGATTAAGACAGAATAAGATTAGACCAAAAAAAACAACAACAACAAGAAACTCTCAAACTAAAGTCAAGACAGTTATAAAAAGTAAAGACTTTCGAGAGAAACATAGGAGATTTTTACAAATTAGTAAGGAAGTATAAGACGGTACGAAAGGTCGGAGATAAAATATAGACAACGTATTTTCTGTCTTATCCAACAAAACATTTCTGTTACGATTTAAAATTTTTATTAAAATAAATTAAACAAACAAAGAAAAACCGACACGACCCACAAACAACGACGTGTCCGAAAAAAAGGGGAGGAGATCAACGTCTCTTGTCTCAGATATCGTCGTCACACGAACGAAGAGAAGCCCTACCGAACAACGTCTCGCACCAGAGGTCCCACCCACCTGAAGTCATCAACGTCACACACCCGAGTCATTGGCATCGAAGACCCGAGACCTCGTGTCCGAGTCATCAACACCGTGTACCCGAATCAACGAGACACCGTGTACCCGAATCAACGAGACACCGTGTACCCTAGGAAGGTCTAGTCCCTAGGTTGGGTACAAGGAACGTAACCGTTCGTCTAAGAGATGGTGACTCGGTTGTTCCTTCGGGTTTAGTATCAAAATTTTATAAGACAGATTTTTAACATTCTCCACTTAAGAGATGTTCAGAATTAGATAAAAGGTATCTCCGACCAACATTTTGACTATAGAATAAAGGGATATACAAAACACTAAAACTGATAACGAAGACAAAGAAGGAGTCGTAGGGTCCAAAGTAGAGTAACCAGTCATGACCCAAGATATGATAAAGGTCGACGTTCCTTAAACCCCCTTCGTCGGTCCCTTTCTCTACAATCTTTATCCATCCCATCTGTTGTTCTGAAGGTATTACACTATACGACTAACGTTGTCTCCCGAGGTGTACCAAAAGGAAATTGACTAAACATCACAAAAGTCACCAATTTCTTATGACTGAAAACAGTTCTCATTTATGAAGTTACATAGATACACATTCTTGTTTCAAAAAAGGGTCAAGTTCAATTGGAACATATCGGTAGAATTTGCCTTCGTCCGTTGGTTCACACAAGTGGTCTACGGTCATAGGTGGAAATTATGACACCAATAATTACTCTCGTCTATTGAATTACTCACTATCGGTAAACTAAAAAATTAAAAAACCGACGGTATACTCTCCATACGGGGTTCACTTAAAAAAAAAAAAGAAAAACAAGTATTAAGGAAACAAACCGGTTCACTCACCCTGATCCACTTCTGTTCGAAAAGTTTGTGTACTGACCCAAAGGTGACTAGTTCAGACCCCCGGTAGATAGAGTCAATAAAACCTTACTGTGACGGTCAAACGTTTCCCTTTACCTATCAGTATCTAGAATAGCAGTAGACAGTAGGGAGAATCTACTACCGCTACAACCTCCCAGTAAGACACTCGAACGGGAAACCAAACGAAAGTGACCTTGTCCAAGTATCCCTGGTTTTCGAATGAATGTCATAGGTTTTGTCAAACGAGAGCCTAGGAGTTTTTCTAATTCGACCTCTCTTTTGGAATTTTATTTAATCTACTAGATAAAGTTCAAGTTACAAAAAAAAGGAAAAAGTTGAACTCCTCCTTCATTAAAAAGAACCTTTCACCATCCCTTTAGAAAGGAAAGAGTAAAGATCACGAATACATACCTCCGACGTATACCATATCTTTTCTTGAACCGAGACCTTCGTAGTAATAACCCAAGTTTAGGACTACTCACACACTAGAACCCGTTTCATAAATTAAAAAGACAGAACCAAACGAGTACTCATTTTACTATTGAAATCTCCCAAATCCTCTGAGTTCCCATATTCTTCGTGACACTCTCGTTTCGGTTCCAGTGACATTCACCCATGGATCGTGAGTTGTAATAATAGTACTACTACTATTCCAAAAAAAAAAAAGGAATAAAAACTCAAAACGAAGACTCGACCCTTTCCTTAAGAGGTAAAACCCCCCTTTTATCTCAACCCCTCGTCTTCTGTGGAAGACTTCAGTGGTATTCTTCTGTAACCTTAAAGAGTACAGACTCACACGTATATGAGTTGGGAAGGTAAGTGGAAACATATAAGACTAGTAGTAGAGTTGAGCCGCTTCTACCATGTAATATTAGTAAAAGATCAACTCCCTTCTACGGGCATATCCGATACTTTGAACCGGTTTGAGTCTTAAAATCGTTTACTATGTTTATCGTTCAGAGCGACGATTCTCCCTTGCGGACCTGGAAAGGAGACGAGTCTTCAAGAACGGAGTCCCGAGACGGAACTGAGACCCAGAGTGTACTTCACTCAAGAAGACAGGTAAGTCATCGTTTATACACAAACCGGAAGTCGGGTGCCTCAGACGTGTTACATATTATAAAAACCAACAAAGGAGAATCGGAATTAGAGGTGTTTTCCTAACGTACAGACTTCTGCCCTGTTTATTAAGTCCCTCACTCCCCCGACTGACCCTCACAGGTCTTTCGTCGGACCTTAATACTCAGTTTCCTGGGCTCAGGACCGGAAACGAAACAGGGACTGATAGTCGCACCGGAGTCTGTTACGAGAACTGACCAAACCCGGAAACGGAGAAGTAGACACTGCACTCTTGCGACCGGTCCTCTTGCTTTGTACTGTTTTAAGATAACTGACCGTTAGGGTACGTTAACGTCGGACTCAATCCGTGTCAAACATAATGTCAACATAAATGTTGGAGAATTTAGTGAGTCCAGGGGAGATACAGAGACTAGCGAAAATTAGAGACTACTTTCTAATCCGGATTGTAAAACAAGAACATAGGGCCAACTTTCTTCGTGTATGGTTAGGGAGGTCAAATAGCGGATACTAAAAAATTACACTTATTTGGGGTATATACGTCAATTTTTTTTGTGAACCGCTTCTTCAATATCGTCACAGATTTGAATGGGTCTTACCTTTCGGAATTGATTGTCTTCGTCACTTTTGGACTAAAGGAATATAATACGAAGACCCGAGGGATGGAGACACAACGGTAACCACTGTACCTAAATGGAGAGAATGAACACGGGACCAGGTTATAGCGAAGTCTCCTGAACCGGTACAACCACGTACCACCGTACCACCACATACCACCACTATTGTCTCTAAAATGTCAGCTTGGACCCAAGTTTATAACCAAAAAGGTAAATGATACACGACCATAGAGTCCTGAGTCAATGAATTCGATATTTTATATCGAGTATTTTTGGGAGTACTTTTGGAAGTAAATAACTCGTGCATAATATACGACTCGTGACACCATTCATAAAAGATATGTTAAATCAGGAGTGTTAATCGGGTACTCCAAAAAAAGGACAAAGTGGAAAGTCTTTTGATTCTAGTTCACAATCAGTGGAAAGTCAAGTCAAGTCAGCGAGTCAGTACAGACTGAGAAACACTGGGGTACTTGACGTCATACGGTCCGAAGGAACAGGAAGAGAGAGAGGGTCTCAAATGAGTTTAAGTACAAGTAACTCAGTCACTACGGTAGGTTGGTAGAGTAGGAGACAACGGGGGAATAGTAGGACGGGAGTTAGAAAGGGTCGTACTCTCAGAGAAGACTACTAAGTCGAGAAGCTTAGTCCACCGGTTTCATAACCTCGAAGGCGTAGTCAGGAAAGTCACTTATAAGTCCTGACTAAAGGAAATCCTGACTGAACAAACTAGAGGAAGTTGGGGGGAAGGATGGGTTAGTGTAACCCTATATTCAGTGAGAAGGTTTAGGTACCCCAAATTGAAGGTTTACATGGTCTCAGTAAAAGGAGGAAGGATGGGACGTTTCTAAATCTCAACATCACACCACCCACCGTATACTTTGTCCAATGGTCTGGTAAAGAACCGTCCTCTCGGACTCTATAGTAAATCCATTAAAATGAAGTGAGACAATTTCAGTGTAAAAGAAGACATGAGTGAAGAGTACGTGTATGTTCGGACCGAGCCAGACCCCTGACGGACACTGTTTCCGTAGGATGAAGAATAAAGGGTACAACTTAATTATTGGTCTGGGAGAGAATTGAAGTACGTGACCAGTCCCAATACGTCCCACTAACGTACTCATGACCAGGTCCCCAACAATCGGTGGAAAGTCGAAAATAAGGAAATTTACTCTAGACAGGGGACAGGACGGATCCAAATAGAAGTCATCATCTATTTCAATTATTCTGGAAGTAGACTGACATTTACCGTCTGTGACGGTTCTAAGTTAACGTCAACTTAATTTTGGTCACCTTAACTTAAACGAATTAATTAACTCTTAATACAGAGTCAGTCACAAGTAGTAGCCAAAAGACGGAGAACTAACACGACGAAAGATTTCGGTTCAAACTTTAAGGAAAAGGTACTGTACAAGATCGGTGTACTCAGTTCTTAAACTTCATTTTCTCCCCATACGGACACTCACTTTGATCCCATAAGAGTAGAAAGATCATTTGTGAGTCATGAAATGAAGAGTAAAGAGCCTACCGTGCAGTCAAATTATATCAAGTACTTCAAAACTCCGACAAACTAAAGGGAGTACGTCTTTTATTTAGAGTCGTGGAAAAGGACTTCGGGCATAAAGAAGAGACCTTTACATGTCCATCGCTACTTCCTTCGGAAACAGGACAACTAACCTCAACACGATGAGTGGAAATATGACCAATGAAGGTAAGAAAGTTCCACTGTGTTTTCTGCAATAATCCCCTCCTTCTCACGGAACGAGTTCAGTATTTAAAGTAGACCCCCCATTTAAACCCCTGATTACTAATTCTATAGAAAAGTAGAATTTCTTGAAGGGTGTCTCGTGTTGGGTCACAGTACTGGATCTCCCGAACCCTACCCCACCCTTCACCCTCCCTCCAAGTACTCCCTCCTCTGTAATTACATATGAATATCGAGTAACAAGACACTGTCTTTGGTTGTGTTGTAACATTTTGTCAGTAGGAAGTTAATTTTTGTTTTGTTTTGAAGGGTCCTGGGGTGTAGAGACATTCAGTCTCCCTGTTCAAAGTTCCTTCACAAAACAAAAATAGTGGACCCCATTTTGACGAGGTCAAGAGTGGATTACACATTTGGGATAATTCTTTTAAATCCAACAATTGAGCGAAAAGAGTCGGTTTTTTTCTTTTTTCAGAAGCACAAAGATTCCTTAGTGAAAAGTCCTCGTGTACCGAACAAAAAGAAAAACTAGTGTCTCCCGTTCATTGTGTTTTGTGGGAACCAACAGGTAAATCGTCTTTTGTTAAGAATCAAAGAGACCTAAAAGACTAAAAATCTTTAGTGACGAAATTTTCTCTTAATATCTTACTTTTTTTATATAAAAAAATTGTAAAAGTTTATGACTGAAAGAGATATCATTTACAAATCTACTTATGCCACCAAACGAAAAAGTACTAACTGCTTACGTGACTGTACCGATATATGATTAGAAAGACAAAATAGGGTCACCAAAAATTTTAATTTCAGTGTGTATTAAATTTCTGAGTAGTCCCGACAAATTTCGTCTCCACGAGTTTTAATAAAAAGAGAACGTTTTTTTTTTTTTTTTTTTTTTTTTGGAATGTTCAAAAATTTTAGGACTATCAAGGTACCACTTCCTTCCTAAATTCACGAAACAAGTAAAGAGTGTTTGTAGAGATAACTTCAACCTCTCTAAAAAAAAAATTGGACTTTGGAATACTGAAAAAAAAAAAGAGGTTTGAGATTGAACCTAACGGCTCTACATCGTTTAACAGTCACAATTGATAACCAAAGAGAGGGACCTGGTAAAGAGACGTAAAAGAGAACACCTCAACTTAGACCAGATCAGTTACGAGACGTGGTACACCCGTAAGTCTCCTTCCTTTACCCTCTTCCCTTTCCTCCACCGACAAAAGATGATTGACTTTTCGGTTGCCACCACCAAAAAAGGGACGGGGGTTCCTTTTTTTTGTTCTAAAAGAAGAACTCTGTAGGGAAGCTACGGACACAAAAGAAACGCTCCGGCAAAAAAGAACGACTACTTTAGTCACAGACGTCGTAAAGGACACGAAAGGTAGAGAGAGAAATATCAATATTGTAAGTGGACAGTAACTTAGTCGATTGTCGAACCGTGTATAGTCTATCTTTTAACAAGAACCCCTCACCCAACTAAAGACCGATAATTTTTAAGGGGTTCTGTAGTAGTAAGAGACTTATCCCGGTGGAACCTCTAAAGACGATGAACACAATAATTATAAATCTGGGACGAGGTTTCCCGGTGTCTGTCGAGGAAGATATGTCAACCTTGGGTAATTCATATCTACGGAGTTCGGGGTCACTGTCGTATTTCTGTGACTACATAGACGGTGGACTCACGTCTCATTGGTAAATTGGGTGACTGTGCGACCGAGGATGGAGTGTCCCAACGTTACTACTAAAAGAACCGGCAAAGTCTATTTACTAAATCACGGACCATGTATTATTTATTAACTTTGATAACCCAAAGAACACAGACCGCGTATTACAAGGATTCGACAAGTTTTCGTTTCATCTTTTGGACTCGTGGAATAGTCTGGTTAATAGAAATTCAATCTAAAATAGGTACTATAATTCTGTTCACTGTACGAAACGGTTGTACCCGAACTTCATATAAACTTTGCAACTAAACACCTTCAAACTCTACTGAGGGAACCTTCAGTTTTACCGACCTCTTTTTCTCTTCCTGGTTCTGGTCTTGTCCCGACAGACCGGAACACAAATGTAGAATGTGCCTCGCGAAAGGGGTGACACAGCTCGTCTGTCTCGACTTCACGAACACACATACATACATTCCCCCACCGCTGAACCGTCTCTTCTACGGTCGACACCGCAGAGTGTCGTCTCCAAACCTCCGATTGCTACCCTGAGGTCCCTTCAGGGAGGCGGTGTCTCACACAAAAAAAAACGAAAACAAGACCGGAACCAGACGTGTTTCTTTCTTTTCTTTTTTCTGTCTCTGGTCGACGACCTCAGATCTTCCCTTATCACCCGGACCCCCCTCTCACAATCTTAGTCGGCCACAGTAACACAAAGCCCTGCTTAGAGAATGAACGGGGAGGGACAACGACTCTAACTCTCTACACTTTAGTACCCTGCTAAGTCTTTGCAGAGGAATCTTTTTGTGGTAGAAGAGTAGCGAAGTCACATGTCCCGCAAAACACTCCTGTCTCGAAAGACTAGAGAGTTCGTGACGGTTCTTTACGAATGCGAAGAATAGATATCTCAAATAAGGTGTAGAGTTAATATTTCCTAACTCATCTGCAACGTGTTAACTGTAACCAGGAACGGGAACTATTTTCCAGTACTCTCTTGATCGGGGTCGGAACCGGCCACTAAATCGTGGTTACGTTATTTATGAAGGGGTCAAGAACTGTATAATTATTATATACGATTAACTTCACCCCATCTATTTTTCTATTATGAGGTACACGGCACGAAACTTATCAAAGATTTCTGAAAGAGAGAATATGATTACTCCTTAACCTTTTAGGTTCTCCAGTCCAGCTCCAATATAGTCACCATTTAGTCTCAATATCGACGTTGATAGGACAAGAAAAAGAGAAGACAGACTCTGTACAAGGGATGAGAGTCAGTTGAATTGAAAATTCTCTTTTCTATTAACCCACCTGAGGGTACTTACAAATACTTCATGTAAGACCTCCATGGCACAACATTGTCTAACTGACAATTAGACCTAGAGTCATATCGTCGTCGGTAGGATAAACATGAAAAATAGACAAAAATTTCCCATGAATAGTGTTAAAATTACTTTTTTATCAAACTCATCGTTAAATAAGATACACATGGGAGAGACCGATGTGGTACCCGTCTCCAACTAGAAAGAACAACTGGACTCCTAAGGGTTGAGCTTTACTTCATGTCTTGTCCAGAGTTCTTTTAGAATAACTTTAGACATTTCTTGCATCTCCTCCACGACAAAATAACTGTATAGTTCACGGTACCCTCGTATCTACTTCCGACAACCCCTTTCCCAATAAGTGTTTTCATCCCTCTGAAACCCTCTTCTGTATGATTCGATCTACTACTTCCTACCTACCCTCAGTCTCTACTTACCTTACTGTCCCCAATGTCATCTAGCTCCCCTCTCCGGAATCGAGAGAGAGTATTCCCGCGACTAGGGTAAGTGTTCCCGAGCCGGAGTACTGGGTCAGGGAGACGTTCAGAGAGTTGTAACCCATAATCCACTGTGTTTGAAACTCTGGTGTCATCAGACACTTTTCGTCTATTTAAGATAAGAGAAACCATCCATGTCTCTGAGTGACAACAGGTACTTAGACCGTAAAGAGTTATTCCTACCCTCGTTATGTCGTAAGAAGGATATTAGTCTTCTCATGTTACAAACTGTGTAATGTGTAAAAGGTCTCAAGCTCTCTTATTTAAAAACAGGTCAATATATAGTTATGAAAGGAAATCTTTGTAATTAGGCCATTATGATCCATAACTGACTCAATTATCTAAAAACACACACACGTATCGTACTTAGTCAACTTAATTACAAAAACTACGGACGACACAATCCGTAGTACCATCCTCGACCCCTCCATCTCACCACTCGAGTAGCCACCTAACCCGACCCCTCTGTCTCCCATCATCCCTCCATTCCTTCGATCTACCCTTCCACACTCCCACTCTAACGTCCAGAGTAGTCGTTCTATATACCTCTCACTTCCTCTGACTCCTGACTCCAAGACCAAGTGAGTTGTCACTGGTACTTAGTACTGATCACAGTCACTGTCTCACAAAGAGAGTAACCAGTAACCCTCCTACTACCTTTGTACAGGGACTAAACGTTCCCAATACAACACAGAAGAACAAACACCTATCTAATTAACCTAGTGTACACAGACATTTACTACCACATTTATATAAAGACTAATGTTAGGTGTCTTTTTCGTTTCTACCGTTATTTTCTCGACAACGAGCACATAGTTAACTATCTCGTTGAGATTCTTGTGTACCGTGACCACACCCCCGACCCTCACTTCTTTCTAAAATAATGGTTCTCGTACCAGATGACTACCTTGACTTGGGTGTGTCACACACAAGGTAGACCGTCCCCGACACGAAAACTTTGTCACACGAGACAAAGGTATCCCAAAAACTATTTATGACTCGTCTCACCTCATAATCTCTTAAGTCACAACAATAAATATCTTTCGTGGTCTTAGGGTATCAGTTTTTAGTCCCCTAAACTCCCGAACCTTAACTAACGTCTCTATCGCCTTAGGTCAGTAGGGATTAAGAGGGACAGAAAATTCAATTCCTTCGATAAGAACACACAAATGATTCCAATCCACTATATCGGTTCCAACATGTCGATTAATAATGTCGTGGATCTGGTCTTGGATCCAGGAGTGCCCATTACCTAGTGAGAAGTCGTCAAATCACAGATAGGAAGGTCATATATGCTCATATATTTGAACATGTAAAAACACTCAACAGAAGTTCAACATTAATAAGAAGACGTTGAACTAAAAGAGTGGACCTCCATAAAGAAATTGGACATAAAAATTTTTCAGTCACGGATAAATAAAAGTTGACAACTCCTAATAAGGTGTCATACCTATACAGTCTCGTACTGATTCGTAAACGACTTACTATATAGACCTAGATATACTTGTCATGACTTTAAATACATAGTTTTTAAATATGTCGGGTGGGGGATGAAACACAGTCTACGACATGATTTTAATTGATTAAATTAGAAAATTCACGGAGTACTTCGACTAGACAAAATGTCTACTCCTTTGATTTTATCTATTCTTTAATTTATTAACCGAATTGTGAGTACCGAACTTCGGTCCCAAACTTACATCCGTCAAGTCGAGGTTTCGGACACAAGAATTGATGACGTGACACGACGCAAAATGGAATGTAACGAGACACAAATGTATATGTTGATGAAAACACGTACTCATCGTATCTTTTCCTTAATAGTTTCGTTGAAAAATTACTTCTTTACTGGTTTTAAGTCTGTGTCCTACCGAAGACTCAACAAAAAAAAAATTTAACCTCATATTAACGAAATGTTACAACACAAAGACGACATGTTTCTTCACTTAGTCGATTCGAATATGTACTTAAAGGGGGGAGAGGGGGAAATCTCGAAGAGAGGGTGGGACACCATAAAAAATTTTGATAATAAAAAATTTAAAAAACCGACACAGTATGTCCTATACCCTAGAATCAAGGGGCTAGTCCCTAACTTGGACACGGTGTATACTACCTAAGAATTGGTGACCTTGATTTACGAAAAATACCGAATGGTGAGAATCAAGGGTGTCGTGGATCAGTCTGTCTTAGATAATGAAATTCTTTTGATGTTACACCATCATCACCGGAGTCTACCGGAGTCTAGTGAGTCAGTGAGAAAATAAAAAAGTTGAAACAACTGGATATTAATTGTATTTTGTAACACATTCAAATTCCACACATTCAAATTCCGTATGTTGGACATCCGAACTATCCAAATATAAAATGTTTTACAATGGTGGTATCGATTGTGGATGTAGTACAACGTACTAGTGACAAACAAAAAAACATCACTCTTGTAAATCCTAGAATGACGGATCGTTGCCAGGCAATATATTATATCATAACAATTGACAGTAGTGGGACGACATGTAATGTAGGGGTGTTGAATAAGTAGAATGTTGACTTTCAGACATGAGAAACTGGTCGTAGGGGGGAAAAGGAGGTAGGGAATCAGGTTTATTGGTGATAAAACCACAGACAAAGATACTTAAGTCTGAAAAATCAAAGATGTGTATTCACTACAGTATGTCACAAACAGAAAGAAGAAGACTAAATGAAGTAAATTGCATTACGCGAGTTCTAAGTAGGTAGAACAGGGACTAGTCGTACGGGAGGAAAAAGTATCGTCTTATCATGAGGTCACACACACACACACACACACACACACACACACACACACATGTGTCTCTGTATGTGTGTGTGATGTAGTAAAAATAGGTAAGTATCCAACTACCTGAGAAGCTAACAAAGAGAAACAATCGATAACACTCATTACGACGTCACTTGCTCCCTTATTTCTATTGAGAATTTCTATCACTAAAACTAAGGAAACGTATATATGGGTCTTCATCCCGACGACCTAACACATCAGTAAAATTTAAAAAACTTCTTAGGGACATGACAAAGGACATTACCGATAGAGTCAAATATAAGAGTGGTTGACTCTAATGGGTAAATCACTCACCGTCTACCACCGAACTTGGGTCCAAGGCGGTTGAGGTCTCGGAGTACAGAATTATGACAAATTAAAGGAAAACTGACACCAGTAAACCCGGAGGTATACTACTTTATAAAACCGATTTCGAAACTAAACTGAAAATTTATCAGTAGATACGGAAAAATCGAACTAAAAAAAGAAATCGTAAACTTTAATTCGAACACTTCATCCTTTACCGTTGGGTGAGGTCATGAGAACGGACCTTTTAATTTACCTGTCCTTCCGGACCGCCCTATGTCAGGAACCCTAACGTTTCTCAACCTGTACTGACTTGTACGTGTGGGAGGGAATACTTCACTAATACAAACTCTAAAGATAAAGGATATCTAATAAAAACGTCTAAGTCATAAAAGGGGGAGATAGTTTCAATATCACGTACCAATGCTGAGTACTCAAACCTACTCCCATCCCAACAAGAGACAATAAGATTTACATTTGTACCTAGTCCTTTAAGTACACCTACATATAAAGTGCAGAGATTTTTACGTCACCAAAGTTGTAAGTAACATTTAAGTGACTACAAGTATTTACGTACCACACTTAGGTGACTCAAAATTGTATTCGAAACGATCTTGACGTATTCGAAGAGGGCAACGAGGGGTGGAGGAGAGGATATTCTTGTAAAAGACGGGTGAGACTTGTTCAAATATCTATGTAAACTTTCAGGAGTTCGTTTACTTGAAGAGTCAAGTCAAATTTTTATCCCTTTTATCCGAAACTTTAGATAAAAGACTCACTCTTAAAGAAGAAAGTACACTGTCTAAATCATACATATTTTGTATCCTTCTTTTTGTAGAATTAACCTTAATTTCGGTAGGACAATTTACGAACTATACTATTCCCAAACTTCTTTCACTTCCTATACGATTTCCGTTTATCACACTCTTTTTTTCTTTTCGTTAATCTTTGAGGGTCCTTTTTGATTTTGACTTGACTTATACTTTATATAAGTATGATGAAATAGACTATGCGAAACTTGTTATAATATACTAGTATCATTATTGTGTCTTAGTTAGATCTGTTTCATCTTTCGAGTACCAAATTTTTGTAATAGTGATTAATTAGAACTACTACCACCGAGTCTCCAATTTCGCAGACGGACCTTACGTCCTCTGGGCCCAAGCTAGGGACCCAACCCTTCTAGGGGACCTCTTCCTTTACCGTTGGGCGAGGTCATGAGAACGGACCTCTTAGGGTACCTCCCTCTCCGGACCATCCGACGTCAGGTACCCCAGCGTTTCTCAGCCTGTACTGACTCGTTGAAGTGGGAAATGAGTGAGTTTGTAATATAGTCCATCTACTATTCTCTACCTTTCTGTGCTTCACTTCCTCCTCGTGTCATTAGAGTGTCGTCTGTCAATTCTCGATGACTTCCTCCACCTCGTCGTCAATTTTCCCCGATGTAAATTTTTCATTCCATTTGTATGTGTCCGTTCCTTTATGATTTTATCAGAAAAATTCTTTCTTTTTGATGATTATTTATTATTTGTTTTCTTAATTTCTTACGGAGGACAGACTTTCTACAAATCCCTTCCACCGAAGACTACGTCCTACTCCTTAAAAACGAAAAGGAATACTAAAAATTTTGAAAAAAAGACCACCTTTAAAGGTTTAGGGAGGTTTTATCTATGTCATTTAGGAGACTTGGACAGACGGTCTAACTTGTGAGGGTACAAAATGGTAAAAACAAAGGAAATAGAAAAAAAAAAGAAAAACCGATCCTATGAATTTCTTTTTCAGTCTGACAAAGTGGACATTTTGTCAACATAGAGTTTTATTTTTACTATAGAATCTAGTCTAGTCAAGTCAAGTAAACGAGTCAGTACAGGCTGAGAGACGTTGGGGTACTTAGTGTCGTGTAGTCCGGAGGGACAGGTAGTGGTTGAGGGCCTCAAGTGAGTCTGAGTGCAGATAGTTCAACCACTACGGTAGGTCGGTAGAGTAGGAGCCAGCAGGGGAAAAGGAGGACGGGGGTTAGGGAGGGTCGTAGTCTCAGAAAAGGTTCCTCAGTTGAGAAACGTACTCCACCGGTTTCATGACCTCAAAGTCGAAATCGTAGTAAGGAAGGTTTCTTTAGGGTCNTACCTGACCAACCTAGAGGAACGTCAGGTTCCCTGAGAGTTCTCAGAAGAGGTTGTGGTGTCCAGTTTTCGTAGTTAAGAAACCACGAGTCGAAAGAAGTGTCAGGTTGAGAGTGTAGGTATGTACTGGTGACCTTTTTGGTATCGGAACTGATCTGTCTGAAAACAACCGTTTCATTACAGAGACGAAAACTTATACGACAGATCCAACCAGTATTGAAAAGAAGGTTCCTCATTCGCAGAAAATTAAAGTACCGACGTCAGTGGCAGACATCACTAAAACCTCGGGGGTCTTTATTTCAGACTGTGATAAAGGTGACAAAGGGGTAGATAAAGGGTACTTTACTACCCTGGTCTACGGTACTAGAAGTAAAAGACTTACAACTCGAAATTCGGTTGAAAAAGTGAGAGGAGAAATTTCCACCACAGTAGACGTATAGTCGTGCCATAATAATGGTGTGGACTATGTTGATTGCTAAAGATAATAATGGAATAAATTAAAAGACTAAAAGATTTTTTACAAAATTATCAGTGTCACAAGTTTACTCCAAGATTTGTTCCGGGGGAGAACATGCACCCGTATATAGAGAAGTTAGAGAAAGGTCAGAGAAGTCTGATCAAAAAAAAAAAAAAAAAAAAATGATACGTCAACTGAATTACTTGTTATAAGTTATAATTTATATACACAGACTTCGTGAAGATCATGAAACCGATGGACTAGGCTTCTCGGTTCAGTAACCTTTTCTGGAACTACTACCCTTTCTAACTTCCGTTTCCTCTTCCCCTGCCGTCTCCTCCGATACCAATCCATCGTAGTGACTGAGTTACCTGTATTTTAACTCGTTTGAGTCTCTTTATCACCTCCTGTCCCCTCGGACCACAAGACATCAGGTACCTCAGAGGTTTCTCAACCTGTATGGAATCGTTGTCTTGTCGTCGTTGTATTCTAACTAAGTCACTTGTTATAAACTGTAATTTTTATACACGAACGTAATTAAACTAACTTTTGAAATTTCGAAACATATAAATTTTCCGAATTATACAGAAGGAATTGAAACTCATATAAAATCATTTTTAAGGAAATCATTTTTAAGGAATTTGTAGAGATTACGTCCTCGTAAATAAATAGTTGATAAAACCGTTTTTAAAACGAATGTTTTCACTTATTTTTATTAAAAAAAGGAGTTCCTAAAAGTCTAATCAGTAACTCCCGTCATACACCTGTAGGGACGACTCCGTAAAACGGTATACCTTAACATTAATAAAAAAAATCGATTACCTGAGGAATGATCCACGGTCGGTGATTCACGAAATTTATATAATAAAATAAATTAGAAATGACATGAGAAACCCTCTTGGGGGTCACATGTCGGTTACCTGGACTCTGGGTTCCCCTGACTCATCGAAACATACCCCAGTAGATCCAATCAAACACTGAGTCGGACATACACTTGTTTCAGAAAGACTACGACCCGGGACTCGAGAATTAGTGATGTGGTATGTCCCGTAGAATCAAAACTACAGGATCAGTGGAGAAGATTGTCTGTCGTAGTATATAACCAAGTTCATACCCAAAACCTCGATCTGACGAACCAAAGGTAGAACCGACACCATAAATTATCGAAACACTGGAACTCACTCAATGTATTAGACACAGAGTCAAAGAGGTAGACACTTTACCCCTATTATTAGGACGAGGTATCCGGTAATACTCTGAATTACTGAAGAATAATCATTTTTTTTTGGTCCTTATCGTACACAGTGTATGTATTTCGTTTTTTAATTTACTGACGTCGACCTTTGTGACACGAACAGAATCGGACACTTACCTCCCCACCCACCACCTCCTGTTTATTCTTTTGCCTCTTCGTTCGTCACCCGTCACAGAAGAATGTCAATAGAGTAGTCGCTTCCTTAGAGAATTACATTACTCGAAGAGACAATCTAAGTATTATAAAACAACCATCTAAAGAACTACGAATTACAAGCACAGTCAAAAAGATTGGTAAGGAAAGGCAAAACAAAAACAGAAGAAAAAAGTTTAGTAAACTTAATAGTCCTTCGTATTTTCCGTCGATAATGCAATTCGAAAACCACCTTCTTCTCTCTTACCCCAAATCTAAAAGAACAGTTTGTATTTCTCTTTTTAGAATCAATGCAATGTCTCGACTTTAGCGTTTCCGAGACCTCCGTGTCTATTCGACATCACAGACCTCTCATCTACGTCGACAAATCGAGAGACAGTGCATTAGACAGGGGTTTTAGAGTACTTCCCTTCATCTCCACTGTCGCCTAATATAACACTGATTCGTCAATTTCTACCGAGGTCTTGAGGAATGAACCAAACTGACTAAAAAAAATTGGACAACTTGAACCGGTTTTACGTCAACAAATATTAGACCTTCTGACCTCGTTATACCTCTGGTCACTTAACAAAGATTCTACCGTGAACGACACAGCGTCTACATCCGACTACCCTGAAATCAGTAGCTACCTAAGACGACCTTTACGTGTGTCTTGTTCCACCTCTCAGAACACAAATTACGGAGGACTAGGTAAAGGTCGTCGACTGGACCAACCAACACTACAGGACTAATGACGACACATTATCCGTAACGACGACGATTGAGCAAAGTCAGCACAGGTTGAGAAACATGCTGGGGTATCTGTCGTCGGGTGGTCCGAGGAGGTAGGGACCCTAAGAGGTCCGTTATTATGACCTCACCAACGGTAAAGGAAGAGGTTACGTCTCTACGTACGATTTAGCGAAGTCAGCACAGACTGAGACACGCTGAAGTACCTGTCGTCGGGTGGTCCCAGGAGACAGGGGTCTTAAGAGGTCCGTTCTTATGACCTCACCCAACGGTAAAGGAGAGGTTATCCACAATCATTTGTGGTTCACAGAAAACCTATGTATCACAGTCTACCTCCCTCCACTAGAGGAACCAGATCGTCGACTAACAAGTACCGTGGGGTGAGGTCGTGAGAACGGACCGTTTAGGGCACCCGTCTCCTCGGACCATCCGACGTCAGGTACCCCAGCGATCCTCAGCCTAAGCCGACTCGCTGAAGTGAAAGTGAAAAGTGAAAGTAACCTCTTCGTTTACCGTCGGGTGAGGTCACAAGAACGGACCTCTTAGGGTCCCTGCCCCCTCGGACCACCCGACGACAGATACCCCAGCGTGTCTCAGCCTGTGCTAACTTCACTGAATCGTCGTCGTCGTCGTCGACTAACAAGGACTTTAACCATTACTACACTCACTTTAAGATAGAACGTCGTCTTCTTTCACTGGAGTAACCCTTCCTGTCACACCTTAAAGGGTAACAGGTGGAAATAAGAGGTTTACCGTACACTGGTCAAGGACACTGGTATTACCAGGACACTGAGTCACCAATTACTACCGAGGTCTTTAGAAGGGAACTAAACTGAAGAAAAGACTGAAGAGCTGGGAATGATCATGTATTAATAAATCGTAAACACATGAATAGTTCTATGTACATATCGAAGTATGAATGATTATAAAAACTCAGATCACACTATTTGACTGGTTTTGTCCTTTTTTTCTTTTATTATTCTTACGCATAATTGAAATAGAGACTAAAAAACTAGACCACACTTGAAACCTGTCACAATATAAACGGTCCACCGGTCACCGTTTCTTAGGTGGACGGTTCGTCCTCTACCGTCCTACAACTAAGTTAGGGACCCAACCTTTCTAGGGGACCTCTTCCTGTACCGTCGGGTGAGGTCATAGGAACGGACCTTTTAAGGTACCTGTCTCCTCGGACCGTCGGATGTCAGGTACCCCAGCGTTTCTCAACCTGTGCTGACTCACTGACTCATGTACGTGAACGGATTCCCAAAGAAAATAAATACCGTGACCAAACATTATAAATACCAAATTTACTGAATTTCCAAATAATTAAAAAAACTGACATCGAAATTTTCTGTACTCATTATCTAAACGGTTATTAATAAAATTTTGTGTTTGTCTATTAACAAAAAGATATTTCCAGTGTAAGTCCTAAGTCTCGAACACTGAGACTCCTACCGATAAAAAGAATCCTGTTAATAAATCGTTCAACTTTACCTATCGAGGATCCAGTAACTGTAAATAAGTTGAAACTAAAATTACGAATAAATGAAAGACTAATATATTTTGTAACCTTAAATCCATGTAGAAAAGTTCTACAGAACTACAAGATATAAAGAAATTAACCCAAAAATATTCTTTTTGATAATCTGACTTTATAATTCAAAGTTGTTCATCGAAACGAAAAACTCAATACTATTACGGGTTAAAATAATTTTGGAACAAAACACCATTATCACTTCACTTTCTTAAACGTCTGTTTAAGAACTGGTTGACTCGATAGCCCCTTCAGGACACCATTGGTATATATATATATATTTAAAAAAAAAAAAATGAACTACCACACACTTTTCACGACTCACCCACTTCGTCAATCTGATTAATAAATTCGACTCTAATGAATTCTATACACTGCACAAATATAATGGGACTCGTTTAACAAATATCCTCCTAGTAAATTTATATGTAAAGGTTATAGAATCGAAAATCCAAACGGTTGAGATATCTACAACTCTGAAATGTCTTAGAATAGTAACATGGTCGATCACCAAGAGGGAACTTATTTGACGTCCTGAAACGTGGAGTCACTTTTATTGAGTGGAAACTTCCGTTATGAGTTAATAAGAAATTTTTTTAGCAATTCACGGACGGTTCCTGACACATGACACAAATAGTGAGCCTTACATTATAACTTACTCTGTTCAGAGACGGGAGTATCTTGAATTTAAGATCACCCTACTTTAATTGTGGTCGTTCATTTGTTATTTATTATTTGGTCCATGTGTCCTCTCACGACTTACGGCACTTCTCATATTTTATTCTACCATCTTACGTGACACCGGCCCTACCTCACCACACCGGTCGGGACTCATCTCACCACTCCCTTAGAAGATCTCTTCCATTACAAACCTAACTATAGTTTCAGATTCTCCCTGGTCGGTACACTCGATTACTCTCTACCACACGACTATGGTTCTTGTGAGTCCCACTTTCGGTACTCAATCCACGATTCTTATAACCTCTTTGTCAATCTTTCGATCAACAGTCCCTCGGGTAGTGGCACAGGATTGGCTAAGGGTGATTACCCTCACACGTCCTGGGAAGAACAACGACACAAATCAACGAGTTAGTACAGGTTGAGAAAACTCTGGGACACCTGACGTCGGGTGGTCCGAGGAGACAGGTACCCTAAAGGGTCCGTTCTGATGATCTCATCAGGAAAGGAAGAGGTCCCTTAGAAGGGTTCGGTTCTTAGTTTGGGTAAGAGGACGTAACTATCCGTCTAAGAAATGGTGACTCGGTGGTCCCCTAGGACGTGTTCTGGGACGTTCTTCGTTAAACCAGGAATAGGTCTACAACTCTTCATAACCCAACCGGTTTTTCAATCGACTCAAAAAAGCATTCTACCATACCTGTTTGGACTTACTTGAAAAACCGGTCGGGTTATAATGCATCTACCTCAAAACGATTCGGAACGTTTTCAAGTCTACTGAGTTCAAACTAAAGGATGGATTAACATCCTCGAAAACGGGGGTAGGGGGTTCAGCACACCTAAAGGTCGTGGGGTAAAACGAGTGACAAAGAATCCACTCTCCTCCTTTGGCGTGGTCTAAACGAGTAGGTAACACAAAACCCATTGACACTTGGCTGTCTGGTTATATGAACGAAAGTCTTAAACCACCCCAAGTACCAACCAACAAACAATTGTTTAATCTCAAAAATTTCTCTCATACAATCAAACGATCGTTACAACATGGTTTCGTGGTGTTTTGTATAACGAATTTGTTATCTTCAGATAACAGAACGAATTTAATTCCACAACCGTCGCAAGACTTTCGACCCCTCCTGCCTTAGACAAGCGCAACAGAAAAAGAGGACCGAAGACCACCAAACGAGAAACCATAAGGAACCGAAGACAACATAGTGGGACTAGGCAAGGAAGTAGTGTACCGTAAGAAGGAGACAGGCACACAGACACAGGGGTTTATAGGGAAAAAACACTTTGTGGTTAGTATGACTTAATCCCGGATGGGACGAGGTCAGACTGGAGTAGAGACGTCATTAGGTCAAAGGGTTTTTCCAGTGTAAGTCCCCACGACCCCCAATCTGGAAGTTGCATCATTAGACCCTGTCCCCTGTGTTAAGTCAGGAATTGTCCTAACACATATCAAACTGACTTAAGTAACAGAGAGTGTTTACCTTTTTACTTGTTACAGACATCTAAAGAACTTCGACAAATTGGGTAAAAAGTCAAGTCCGTGACCCTTCGGTACCGAGGAAAAACTAATTATTGTCGAATCACAAATAACTCGTGAGTGGTCCCAGGAAACGCGATTCTAGAACTACACACAACGGAACACTTGGGAACATGCGTGACAGACCTCTAATAAGATGTTAGTTGGAGTGAAAGGGACCTCCCTAGACTCCGAATCAACACATTCCTTAGAACCTGAGACAGCGGTGTCGTCGAGAACAAAGTTGTGATAAAAAGTATAAGTGGACAATTTTAAATAATTAAAAACCGACGTGCCCTAGAACGACCGACACGACCCAGAGGTAACGACGCGTACCCGAAAGAGATCAGTATTACTCGCCCTCGATCAGAAGTCAACGCCATGAACCAGAGGAGTGACACCACCGAAGAGAACAACACCTCGTACCCGAGATCCGTACGTCCGAATCAACGTCGTGTACTTGAATCAAAAGAACTCTGTACACCCTAGAGGGACCTGGTCCCTAGTTTGGGTGCTGGGGACGTAGCCGTCCGTCTAAGAATTGGTGACTTGGTGGTCCCTTCAGGAAAGTATGTGTTGGAATTTGACGATCGGAACCACCTCATGACCCTCGGTGGTTCTCGCGATTGTTGTGGAGATCCATTTTCCTCAAAGAACAGAAGGAGCAAGATAAGGCGTCGACAAGGTATGGAGAGAACCCGAAATATGAACTTTCTAGAAGACAGTAACCCGTAGTCCCGACACTTCTAATTAATCAATTATAAACACTTCGTGAAACCTCTACTTTTCGAGTACTTGCGATTCATCTTAATTTAAACCAGAGGACCACGGTTCTTTATTTGTCAAGAAAGAACGGACGAACCCCAGTTCTCCAGTGGAATTCTACGTCCTCTCGGACAGGTTTGTAACTTGTCGGACATAACTAATGGCGAGGGGTGGACCTCCTCCAGACTTACCATGGGACTAAGGGAAACTTGGGTCTAACCTAAGACGTCCGATAACTTGTCAACGGAGAGACCTTTTATTTTTTCCACTAGCTATACCTTTGTCCAAAATTCAAAATTGTTAAATTCCCTCAATTTAACTCACGTTGGGGTCTTTAAGTCTCTACTTACAGGTTCATCACACTTCTCACCAATTCATATAATTCCGACCTTCACTGTGTTAAGTCTTAACTCCAACGGCAACAAAGAAAGAGGAAAAGTAAACAATGTTGAAAACGGGTTCCACACACGGTCTTTCAAGGTTTCAGAGTGAGAATTACTAAACTCACCGAGCCACAACCGGGACGGAACGGACAACAGGAAGGACCATCGGTTTTAGGATATGTTGTTCGACATTGTATAGGAGTTTACTTGAAACCGTTTCTCACAAACTGCTACCTCCTCTTTTATTTAAGTGTCTTGTTTATTGATATTTTTCCGTACTGAACATTCTTAAATATTCGTATCAAGTCAAGTCAAGTCAACGAGTCAGTACAGACTGAGAAACGTTGAGGTACTTAGCGTCGTACGGTCGGGAGGGACAGGTAGTGGTCGAGGGTCTTAAACGGGTTTGAGTACAGGTAACTCAACCACTACGGTAGGTCGGTAGAGTAGGAGACAACAGGGGAAGAGGAGAACGGGGGTTACGGAGGGTCGTAGTCCCAGAAAAGGTCACTCAGTTGAGAAGGGTACTCCATCGGCTTCATAACCTCAAAGTCGAAGTCGTAGTCAGGAAGGTTATTTGTGGGTCCTGACTAAAGGAAATCCTACCTGACCAACCTAGAAGAACGTCAGGTTTCCTGAGAGTTTCTCAGAAGAGGTTATGGTGTCAAGTTTTCGTATCCCCGAAATTATAAAAGGACATCAGTCTATATAACCGTAAAAAGAGATAACAATTAAAGTAAACGTCACAGGAAAATTGAGAGGGGGACGAACCTCTACTAAGACGTACTGTAAAAAATATACAGGTGTCCGTCCTCTATGACTCGGTCGCAGATAAGTCCATTGACTTTCTTTACTGTAATCCTCGGTTTAACCTTTGACTTAGAACCTGAAGATTACTGATAAGAAAAGAAGAGGACAACCTATCTAGAAGACTCGTGACGGGAGTTGAATCCATAAATTGTTAACGAAAAGGTTTCCTGTCACATAACTTACTTGGGACTGATAAATAGTTGTTAGAAAAATAGAAAAAAAAAAAAAACGTTTCCTAGACAAAAGGGTCTTATATAACTGGAAATAAGGTCATAAGAGATACTCGTTCGGAGACAGACAACTTAAGTCGAGGATCTTGGAGTCGAAACTTACTTATTTATCCATTCCACTCCTTAGTCACTGAGTCAAGGTGGTTCTTACTCTGACCTATTCCAGTCTCAACCCTCACCTCTCTTTATCGGTCACCATAAACCCAGTTCTCTGTCTGTCTATGTGTTCGTGTATGACTGACGTGTCCATCTCGATAAAGGGTCCAAGAATTGGAGACTTGGGTCATTCTCACCGAGGACAAGTGAGGGGGGACGTAAAAAGGCGGACAGATTGGGCACACTGAGACCTGTCAATGGTTGGACGGGACCCAAACCGGTGACGATCTATAAGAGGTACCCAAAGGGACCACCGCGTCATTACGGAAACTCGACACCACGACCTTTTCTGAGAACTCTCAGGGAACCTATCGTTCCTCTAGGTCGGTCAGGTAGGATTTCCTTTAGTCAGGACTTATAAGTAACCTTCCTGACAACGACTTCGACTTCAAGGTTATGAAACCGACGAACTGCGACTCAGTAACCTTTTCTGGAACCACGACCCTTTCTAACTCCCGTTAGTCCTCCCGTTCTCCTTTTCCCTCACAGTCTTCTACTCTACCAATCTATCGTAGTGACTGAGTCACCTGTTCTTAGACACGTCTGGGGCCCTTTATCACCTCCTGTGCCTCTGGACCTTACGACGTTAGACACCCGAGTGTTTCGCAACCTGCACTGACTCGTTGACCTGTTGTCGTTATTGTCTATGAGAGGCCCGTGGGTGTCGTCCAACTCTGTAAAAAGAAGAGAATCAAAGAGGAGTCCTCTGTACGTACGAGTAATCTAACGAAAGAATAGGACAGAAGGGAGACAAGGGTCAAGTCGAGAGAAAGAGGATCTACACATAAAACCGTCCATTAAGTCCTATCCATGTCTAATGGACTCAAACTTAGGACCGAGAAGGTGGATCTTGTACATGCATCTGAAACCCCTTCGATAAATCGGAGAGACAGAGTCAAAGGAGTAGGTATTTTACCCCTATAATTATTATGGATAAACTAATGTCCTAATCTACTCTATTACACAAGTTGAGAATCCCACACCGGACATTACATAAGTCAATCACAATTGACTTCTCTTCCATATAACAGGACAAATAAAGGAAGTCAAGAATGGACCCATTGTAACCTGTCAGTGATAGATAAAAAGAAAGACCACCAAATCAGTAATTCAGCACACGGTGAGAAACACTGGGGTACTTGATCGGGCGGTCCGAGGAGACAGATACCTTAAGAGGTCCGTTCTTATGACTTCACCCAAAGGTAAAGGAAGAGGTCCCCTAGAAGGGGTAGGTCCCTGACTTCCACCCAGAGGACGTAACGTCCGTCTAAGAAATGGTTGACTCGAAATCAAGAAGGAAAAGATAAACAAGGGCATGGTGACCACTATTCTTCTTTTCAGGAGTAACGACTATCTAGTCAAGGAATTTTGTGTTATTCTATTTAAGGGAAAAGAACATCGAATCACATAGTCCTTTTCTCTATACGGTTCTTTCCTAATGTCACATCACATCTTTCACGACCTGGGGTTCTTGTTTGGTTCTAATCTCCGTCTTATTTCCTTCTGTTACAACTTGACATACCTCATCTAAACCCTCGTTCCCAACTAGTACCTCCCGAAGTGACTCCTACACTGTGAACTCGATCAAACAAAATTTTGATACATAAATACAGTCCGACGTGACCCAGAAGACACGACGTACCCAAAAGAGACAACCGTCGCGTACCCGAAAAGTGACGTCACCGAAGAGTACACTTCGCACCCGAGATCCCGTGAGTCCGAAGTCACCAACACCGTACACCCAAGTTATGAACGTCGAGGTCCAAGCTCTCAACACCACGTACCCGCATCAACGAAGCTCCGTACACCTTAGAAGGGTCTAGTCTCTAGTTCAGGTACAGGGGGCTTGACCGTCCGCCTGAGGAGTGGTGGCTCAGTGGTCCCTTCGGGAGGTCGATCAACAATTTCCTACTTCTCCATGAAAGATCAGTATGTTGTATCCTTCTTAAGGTCCTCCTTCCTTGGAGTGTTCATTCTGTCACCTGTATGTTTATCGTAACCCTTCTGACACATTCTCGCTGTCACTACATACACCGACCTCCCTGCCAACACCCTAGTACGAGGTCCCTTCCACTCCAACCCGTTAGTCTGTGGGTCTAGTACCTCTCACAACGCCCGTCCCTTCGTCGAACCGGAAGTGGAAATCAGTCACTTCAGTGAGTCAGTACAGGTTGAGAAACGCTGGGGTACCTCTGGTCCGAGGAGGCAGGTACCCTAAAAGATCCGTTCTCATGATCTCACCCAACGGCAAAGTCCCAACGTCAATTTCCCGAAACCGTCTCCTCACTCACACGTAAATATAAACGTAAAATCCACCCGTCGGTATGATCGTAATACGTATTCTACACACCCCCTCCTTACTAAATCTTTCGGTTACTGACATTGGTACGACCTGTCATACCTACCCTCTACCACTCCCTGGACCCGACCAGGAGAGGACACCTCTCCTCTCTTTAGTTTCTTTATGAAACTGTGTCCTGAGTCATAGACTACCCACGCTCACGATTACCTCTCCCTCGGAGACCTTTGTAAAGGACTCAAAGACGGGGCCGTCGAACTACCTCACCATACGTCAAGTGTGGTCTCCCTCGTACCCTCCTCTCCTACTCCGATACAACTAAGACAATTCCCAACACAAGACATCGGTTATCCGTCCCTTTCCCTCGAACCCACACTCTACCCTGACTTAAGTCCGTGCGTAAGTTTTCAGTCATCGTCTACTATAAATTTTTAAACCCCCTATCTACTCTACCGTAACTATTTTCTTTCCGTCTTCTTATTTTGGACCTTTAAGTTCTTTATCGTTATAGCCCTCCTTCATTTCTCTTCCAACTCCCCTTGGGTCCCCGTCTACGTCACCCCCTTTTACGTCTCGTAGACCCTCTCCTACTCTAGGACCCACGGTCCTCCCTAGTCTCCAAGTCATTACTTCCAAGTTGTAGTAGTAGTGGGGGGGTGTGGTTTATGCAACTTCACTCTCGGAGGGTAACCTAGATCGGTCTACACACCAGTGACCCTCAGACACCGTTTCGGTATCGCCCCGTACCTCACCCTTCTCGTCCTACAAATTTTCAGGTAAGAAAAATGTTTTAACCTGGTACTTACACGACCAGGAATGGGGTCTCAAAATACACTTTTGAAAACCCACGTTCACTGCAAAATCTCTTTGTGTCTTCTGTTTTTTCGTAGTATTCGAAACACTTGACTCTGTGTCACTTTTGATCGGTAGGAGACGAGGACTCCAGGCCTGACAAGAAGTCCTGGACGCGTACGAAAATACAACCAAAGAGAAGAAAAGGAAAAGGAGGGAGGGCCAGGTGTCTCGAAACAACTTATGACCAATATACGGTTCATGACCCCTGACGGTTCGACTCACCTCTGTTATCGGGAAGAGACCTCCAGAAGAGGAGACTCCCACTTCTATCACCATACGTAATCACCGCTACCTCACACAGAACCCGATTCTTCCCACCCCTACCGAAGTCAACCCCATCCAGAACGTTGTACCCATCTACCATTGGTCTCGTGAAGTCGTTTCGGTCATCTCGGACGGTGTAGCTCTTCTACGTTCTCCGGTCTCGAACTCACTTCTTACACCTCAACACACCGACCTCATCTCCCACGAACCGAGAGCTACAGTCCTCAACAATGTCTACTCCGGCCTTTACGACTACTCCCGACATACCCTGTCCAAGAAAATACGAGAAAAGTTCTGTACCTGAAATCTTCTTAGGAATTTTTGCACTTTAACAAATCAGTCTTTTTCAGAATTTTTAGTAATGTCAAACCGAATTTCTTTCAATTAAGTCCCTATTACACCTTCTTCACAAAAGAATGTAGGTCAGAAAACATATTTTAAATTTTAAACTAAAATTTTTACAAAACAAAGTTCGTAATACTGTCATATATACATATACGTAAATTCTTCCTTTACCGTGGGGTGAGGTCATAAGAACGACCCTATTAGGGTACCTGTCTCCTCGGAACACCCGATGTCAGGTACCCCAGTGTTTCTCAGTTTACGTTGACTCGTTGAGTGTTTGTGTGTGTGTGTGCATATGTACAGATATTTTACATAAAGAGTGTCACACTGTAATATTGTAATATCGTTACGAAAATATGTATAAATTTGTCTACTATAAGATCCAAAGATATTCACTTCAGTAAAAACACTGGTGAAAAAGATATCTTTTTACTTATACTCACAGTCTCCTGTTTTGAAACACACACTGTTGATATTCGATTTTCTAGGATTAGAGTCTAGAGACTACAGAAAATTTTTACAAATGGAAAGAGAGACACATAATACTCTTTAAGGTCTTGAGTAATAGGGATTTGACCTTTGGATAACAAGGTACACAAACGGTCGTATCCATTGTTTCGACATAATACCTACGGAAAGTTTCCAACGTACTTACAAAACCATAAATTCCTTGTCCAGAAACTCGAACAGTACCCTCAGTGTATCAAAACCTTTGGTCAAAAATTGGAATTTGAAACGAGTGTAATTTGAGATCTTATGACACCAAAAACTTCTGGTCGACGACTGACGTAAGTCCGTATAAATTCAAAAGACTTACCGATAACTTCTGGAATTCTGTTAGTCTAAGTCCAAGTTCCTTTCCTGGAGGATATCCTTAAATTATAAAAATTTGACACCCGACTGGTACCTGATCATAAATGACCATAAGAACTGAGGTCCTCAGGGTTCCTATTATCGATTCCCAAAACAACGATAAATAAAAAAGAGAAGAGTGTCGAGATGTCAACTCGATGGGAAGTTAAACTTTGTAACGTATAAAAGTATGAAGTCGAAACTCCGAACGATAAAGTTACATGTTATGTTTATCAGTGACTCCCTTTTACTGTTTTAAAGTTTGAACTAGACTCCGTTTATTCAACAATCCACTGGAAGAAAGTCAGTAGTATTCAAGGACTCGGAGCACTACAATAGTCTTACTTTCATACCTGACAACTTTATAAGTAAAGTTAAATGACTCTTAAAAACATGAAGAATGTTTTATCCAAATGTATAAAATACAAGTGGTGAGATACAAGTATTAAAGAATATCAGACACTTATAATAAATACTCTCGACATGATTGAACTCAAAGGATTTTAGTAAGAGATTACAAAAACCTTAGTTACATGTCAAACTGCATTGTCATGTTTATCTGGTACATTGGTGAGTGACTTCTAATTACTACAAAAATACGCCTTTCTTATTCTGACAAAGAACCAAAAGGCGGTGCACATATCGTTTAGTACTCGACTTCTTAGATTTATGGAGTCAGAAAAAAAAAGATAATATAAATAAATTATCTCGAAAAGACAAAGAAAAAAAAAAGTAAAAAATTCTTTTAAAAAGTAACCTCCTATTAACGAAATGTTTCAAGACAACCAAAGACGACATGTTGTTATGTTTAGTCAGTATTAAAATATATATATATAGGGGAGGGAACACTCACAGGGAGGAAAGAGGACAGGGTGGGGAGATCCAGTAGTGTCTCACGGTCCACCCAAGGGACACATTATGTCGCTAAAGGGTAATAGATAGACACAATGTCAATTGTCACATATATACAGTTATAATGAAAGAGGAAAGAAGGGGACGACGCCGGTGTTCAGGTAAGAGATGTAGACACAGAGGTAAGGAAGGCACGTTTAACTAAGTAATCATGATAAAAAGATCTAAGGTATATATACGTAATGATATGTTATAAAAAGATAAAGACTGAATAAAGTAAGATCTGTCGTCCGAGATCCAAGTGGATGGAGTGATGTTGGCTGAGTTTAAGTAAGGAAAAATACCGACTCATTATGAGGTAACGTAGAATAAATAGGTAAATGGACAACTACCTGTCGATCACTTATGGAGTGTCAGCAAATATAATAAAATAAACAAAGAGAGAAATAAATATACAGTAAATAAAACGGTACTTGACATTTTAACATCCATCAAGATGTCATCACCCCCAAGCACTAGTCAGTCTAGTACTTGGGGGATCTATAAAAGTTTCCAGGAAAAAACAAGACAGTTAATGAAAAACAGGTATAAACCGGTAAAACCCCCGGTTCAAACAGGAGTAAACAGTCACCACTATCAACACTTATCTTTTATTCAGTTAGTTCAGGTCAATCGTAATAAGAGACTTTCACAATCAACGAGTCACCACAGGATGAGAAACGTTAAGGTGCCTGACTCGGGTACATCCGAGGAGACAGAAACTCTAAGAGGTCCGTTCCTATGATCTTACCCAACGGTAAAGGAGGAGGTCCCCTAGAAGGGCTGGGTCCCTAACTTGGACCTAGAGGTTGTAACGTCCGTCTAACAAATAACAGACTCGGTAGTCCCTTCGCGATAACAGATACTACATAGTCAATAGAAATGATGTATCACTGAACGAGGTATCGTTAATTTTTTGGAATGCCCGTGTGTCCCGAAGGGTCCACCGTTCCACCATTTCTTAGGGGGACGGTCACGGCCACTACGTCGAAGTCAAAGACCCAACCCTTCTAGGGGACCTCTTCCTTTACCGTTGTGTTGTCAGTCACAATGACGAGTACACAGACCACAGGGACTCCAGGACGACTAGCCCACTCAACGGACACACGGATCCCAACCGACCGACGTCCTACTCCACTCCACTGAAGCGAGGTGGTGTGGGTAGAGAGGAAGAGGTAGTCAGAACCGTCATTGTCACCCAGATCTCTTGGTCGGGGTCGTATGTCTAGGCATTTCGGAGACGAATGTAGTACAGACGACTGGTTTCGTGTAGTGAGACCCGACTCGGGTTTCAGTTCTCCGTCGGGTCCCCGGTCGGGTGGGTACCTTCTACACGTGACGTTCCAATGTTCCGTCTCCCGTACCGAGGTCCCTCTTCACTTCTTGACTCCGGTTTACAACGTCAGGCAGTATATTTCATATCTTAAAAACTAACTCTGGTTAACCAAAATGACGAACGACGACGATCCAGTGAAGTCAGCACAGGTTGAGGCACGCTGGGGTATCTGCCGTCGGGTGTCCGAGGGGGCAGGGCCCCTAAGAGGTCTGTTCTTGTGGCCTCAGCCAACGGTAAAGGGAGAGGTTACGTATTTTTACTTTTCACTTTCACTTCAGCGAATCAGCATAGGCTGAGAATGGGGTACCTGACGTCGGATGGTCCGAAGAGGCAGGTACCCTAAAAGGTCCGTTTTCATGACCTCACCCCACGGTAACGGAAGAGGGGTAGTGTATATAACAGATGAACGAAATCGTAAAAAATTTCTGTATAAATAAACCGACACAACCCAGAAACAACGTTAGAAGAGAACCCGGCACGTCCGAGAGAACGAGGTGTCGTCCCGAGAATTAAAGGGCTGGTCTCTAACTTAGGTGTAGGGTAAGTAACGTTCCGCTTAAGAATTGGTGGTCTGTCGGTCCTTCAGGGGAAGGAAATCCTAATGTAGTCCCTAATAAACCACCATTTCTTGTCTTTGAGTAAGTTCAACGGAACTTCCAATGACGTTTGTCTTCTCCGTTCGAGTGTCTGTGTCTTTTCATCTTTTGGTTCTTGTTCGGCAAGAGCTCCCATGACACTGACGATTTCTTAAACTCCGGTAAAACAGACACTCTCAGACTTATCGAAGAGAAGAGAGAACGAGTAGTGGGTAGTACCTGAGAAGTTACGGTTAAGACACACCGGAAAGTCAAGTTCGTGGGTAGTATAGAGACAGACTTAGACGGTCAGAGTTTAAGGAGAAGGCCGGAGGACGAGTACCTGACCAGCAAGAACCTAGATGAGAAGACAGAGGATTCCGACTCAAGAGTCTAAAAATAGAGACAGAAATAAGGAAGTGGATGACTCAACCAGATTAGGGTACTAAAATTTGTGACACTGTTACGACTACTGAGTATGTAAAGACAGCGGTCGGATCTGAAGAGAGAACTTGAGGTCTGAGTGTATCTGACATAGAATAAGGTGTAAAGGTGAACCTATATAGAATGTCCGTAGAGTCTGAATCAGGTGAACTAAAGGAGGAATATTTGGAAGTGAAGAGTCTGAAATAGTCATTTACCATTAAGGTCAAAGGGTAAACAAATTCTGAAAAAGAACCTTAAAAAAAAATACATACCAGTATATAAACAAAAATATACGTATATGATGTCAAAATTATACATATATCATAGATATAATATTTTCCTTCGTTTTAACGTTTGAATTATACTATGTCTACTTTAGACATCAGAACAAGAAATCCTACGAAGTATTAAAGTAAATACCGATAGAATTTGTGTCATATACGAAGTCAAGTCAACGAATCAGTACAGGTTGAGAAACGCTGGGGTACTTAGTGTCGTGCGGTCCGAAGGGACAGGTAGTGGTTGAGGGTCTCAAATGAGTCTGAGTACAGGTAGCTCTGTCACTACGGTAGGTCGGTAGAGGAGGAGACAGCAGGGGAAGAGGAGGATGAGGGTCAGGGAGGGTCGTAGTCCCAGAAAAGGTCACTCAGTTGAGAAGAGTACTTCACCGGATTCATAACCTCAAAGTCGAAGTCGTAGTCAGGAAGGTTTCTTGTGGGTCCTGACTAGAGGAAATCCTACCTGAACAACCTAGAGGAACGTCAGGTTCCCTGAGACTTCTCAGAAGAGGTTGTGGTGTCCAGTTTTCGTAGTCAAGAAGCCGTGAGTTGAAAGAATTGTCAGGTTGAGAGTGTAGGCATGTACTGGTGACCTCTTTGGTATCGGAACTGATCTGCCTGGAAACAACTGTTTCAGTACAGAGACGAAAAATTATACGATAGGTCCAACCAGTATTGAAAGGAAGGTTCCTCATTCGTAGAAAATTAAAGTACCGACGTCAGTGGTAGACGTCACTAAAACCTCGGGGGGTTTTATTACAGACAGTGACAAAGGTGACAAAGGGGTAGATAAACGGTACTTCACTACCCTGGTCTACGGTACTAGAATCAAAAGACTTACAACTCGAAATTCGGTCGAAAAAGTGAGAGAAGAAAGTGAAAATAGTTCTCCGAAAAATCAAGGAGAAGTGGGTATTCCCACCACAGTAGACGTATAGACTCCAATAACTATAAAGAGGGCCGTTAGAACTAAGGTCGAACACGAAGAAGGTCGGGTCACAAAGAGTACATGAGACGTATCTTCAATTTATTCGTCCCACTGTTATATGTCGGAACTGTATGAGGAAAATACACGGAATTTGAACTCAAAGTAAAAAGTAAAACACCATCAAATATGAATTACATTTGAAATGGGAGAATTGGTAAAAATACCCATTATTAAGACTTTGACATAGGTAATTTGTTGCTGAGGAGAAAAAATCAAGGAGGTAGGAGACCATTCTTGGTGAGATGAAAGACAAAGATGCTTAAACTGATGAAATCTACGGAGTATCTTCACCTTTGTACAAAAAAACACTGACCGAAGAACTGTATTACACGAGTTTCAAGTAGTACAACCTCGTACACCGTCGTTAAGGAAGGAACCCGAAGGGACCATCGAGTCTCCAATTTCGCAGACGGACGTTACGCCCTCTGGACCCAAGCTAGGGACCCAGCCCTTTTAGGGGACCTCTTCCTTTACCGTTGGGTGAGGTCATGACAACGGACCTCTTAGGGTACCTTCCTTCTCCCCCAGCGTTTCTTAGGGGTTCGTTGACATGTGAGTACCTACTTACTTGTTTCACACTAGACAAGATGTGACCTTATAGTGTGGCGGAATTTACTTTCACTCCGCTTTCACTTCAACGAGTCAGCACAGGCTGAGAAACGCTGGGAACCCCTTTCAGAGAAATGTCAACGAAGACGGAGAACGTATAACACTTGTCCCGATACTTGTACCCACACGTTTATAGATAAAGTTAAGAAAACCCCGTATATATGGGTCTGCACCCTAAACCCCTAGTATATCACTAAGATAAAAATTAAAAAACTTCGTGGAGACATGATAAAAGGTGTTGTCAGTGGGGTAAAATGTCAAGATGGTTGTTATGTGATCCCAAGGTTAAAGAGAATATAGGTTTTGACCTCAGAAGCATTGACAAGGGTAGAATTAGACACAATCTACCCATTACTATAGATAGTCGATTAGGAGGACTAAATACAAGTTTTATATGGGGGGCAGGTTGATGAAGAGTCGAACAGGTAGTGACAGTGAAAAAGAGATCAGTGGTGACCGAGAACACACCTGGTGACATCATTAGAAGATCAAGGGACCGGTTCCTACCTTGGGTCTGGAGGACGGAACCCTCGAGCCTCAGAATCTTTGACCTCGGGGTTCTTTCAGGGGTCTTACCATTAAAATTTTATATTCGGTCCAAAATAGTGGGAAGAAGAGTATTGTAAACGTACCGAGGATAGTCTGAAACCTATTTAGGTTTCAGAGAAGGAATCACATATTACAGTATTTTTACGAGTAGGGGAATGAATGTACCGAAGCCTGTGTGACTGGAGAATGACACGGAATGTTGTGTGATTCTCACAAAGACGGAGTCCCGAAAACGGAGACAACATGAGAGTAGGACCCACCGAAATGAGTGTCTGTCAATGAACTAAGTGAAGAAGGAATTAAGTCAAAAGACGAGTTAACACTGGAGAAGTTTCTCTGAAAGGGGCTGATGGGCTAGTCTTTTCCGTGAGTAACAAGTGGAAGTGGTTCGTGAATGGTGAGACTGTAGCACACACGACACATGAGTCAACACAGACTGACAGAGATCGTGCTACCTGACATCGGGCGGTCCGAGAAGAGAGGTACCTTAAAAGGTCCGTTCTTATGACCTCACCCAACGGTAAAGGATGAGGTCTACTGGAGGGGTTGGGTCGCTAACTTGGACGTAGAGGACGCAAACATGGTGGACCCTTCGGGGAGACTGTAGTATGACATGAATAAACACTGTCATAATAATCAAAAGAGGAGGTCCTCTTAAACTCGTGATACTTAAGAGAGACCCGTAGACGTTCTCATAGACCGTGAAGTCTCTACGAGTTATTTATAAACAACTTACTTACTCATTCTCTTGTGAGACATGGGAACATAGATTTGTCGAAACCAGCATCACTGTCTCTATGGATCACATATGGACCACAGGATCAACCCCCGAAGATTCCTCTTACGGACATCAAAAAGAAGGAGGAGGTCAACTAAAGTGGTCGACAATAGGTGAACTACTGACAACGAGTTCTCTAGACTCACCCTTTCATATCTATTTACGGAGTAGATTGGGGATGCCTTTTTTTTTAAGTTCTTAACCACCCTTAACAAACGACGACAGGAGAACCGGGGTTTAGGGGAAAGGATTCAACTCAAAATCGACGAGAAATAATGGACGTTAGTGTAAAGGACGACACTACACCCCCATTACGGAGGAAACGTGTCACTTACGGCTTTTACCCAAAATTTTGTCTTTCGTTTCGGTCTTTAAGGAGACGTACCCTCTACCATCAAACTGTTCAGAAACTTAATGTATTATCTTAGAGGAGAATGAAAGAAATATTTTATATAGTTTGACAGTTTTTGTTACTCGGAAAGAAGGGTCCAACAAACCCTATGAGGACCGTGAAGATCGACGGTAGGACAGGATCTCCCCGAGACCCTAATCTTAATACACACCATCGAAACAAAAGGGGGTCGACCCAAACACTACTTCAATAAGACTACCTTCGCGAGTCAACTAAGATTTCCTCCACGTGTACGAGCGACTCGACTCACGAAGATGGAATTTACCAGAAGGTACGACACCTTCTCTCGAAGGTCACGTAGCAACATCACTAGTACAGTATCCCAACCTTGTACTAGAAACGGAGAAGTGCGGAGGAGTACCAAAACTCTTCAGAGGAAGTCAGAATGCTCAGACAATCTCTGTGACTATCAATTTGTACCAGACATCCGAGGACCCCAGAAACCTATCCATTGGTCCCCAGACAGTCAACACTTTCTGACTTTCTACTGACGTTTGTGGCAACAATCAAAGAGTGAAACCCGCGACGAATGTGTCGTCCAAGTGAAACACTTTTAAGTCGAGAAGAGGATTGTTCAACACATGAAAAGACACAAAATATGAAGTTATTTTTCAGAGAATTCTTTTGTTTGGTTGGTATAAAGGATAGACGTTCTTGTAGAGGAGAACCACCTCTATAAGTTTATCTTCTAGTGTATGAGTCTAATCACGACCCTAATTTCTTTCGGATAATATCCTCGTGTTTATGTTCCCAAGTAGGAGTAGAAAATTACCCTACCTCCTTTTAGTCTCTCTTCTACAATTACCTTAAATAGGTAATGGAAAAGAACCGAAGGAGGTATGTACTATTCTAAGTATATCTCTTTGTTCCTATTCAGTCAATCTAAGATCACGACACCATCGTACGAATCTTCTATTTTACAACGAATTTTTTCGTTTTTAACACGATTTTTATAGTAAAGGAAGTCCCTTGAACAACTATTAACAGAGGGGTCAGGACGAAGTAAAACCGTATCTACCCACTCACAACTTTGTGTACTGACCCCCAACCAACAGGTAACCACAGAAAACAATGACACTTTATCAACCATAATTACTGATCGTCACTGGGACACAATCTCCTCTCACCACAATCACAACACACACAATCCCCATCACCTCATCATTACAAAAACAACAAATCAGTAAATATACAGGTTGAGAAACGTTGGGGTACCTGACATCGGACAGTCTGAGGAGACAGGTATTTTTTAAAAGTCCTTCCTTATGACCTCACTCAACGGTAAAGGGAGAGGTCCTTTAGAAGGGTTAAGTCCCTAGCTTGGGTGTAGAGGACGTAACCGTCCGTCTAATAAATAATGACTCGGTGGTCCCTTGGGGAAAAACTCATGATAACTGACACTTTCTCAGACTATTCTTTCTTACAAAAATAACAAGGAAAAGTAGCAATACTAACCTGTCTTAACATTATCCGTTATTAATCGGTCGGAAGGTTCCACTATAATTCGACTAAAGAGTTCACATTCACGAAACTCGAGTATCATCCTTGACTGTCCGTCTCTAACCTTGACAACCTGTCCACTTTAGGAATCTGATCTATCGTGGGTTTAACCAGAAACTTGTCACCCGAGGTCTGTACACCCACGTCTTCTTTATGGAACAATTAAAATTTCATCTAAGGTTCCAAGACGGGGGTCCAAGACACCCAGAGCCTTTCCTTCGGGTCGTAACTCTTACACACCCGCCAAGTGTCTCCTGAGACACTCTTCACTACTGTCCTTCACTTCCATCCCCCACTCTCCTCCTAACCACCTTCCGTTCACGAACCTTCTTCCTTCTTTTTTTTGTCGTCAGTCACTCCTCCGTCCGACTAAGGGTTCTATCTTTGTCTCTGACAAAGACTCTTCATTTACACCACATCTCAGAGACTGAAACCTCCCTGACTACGACCTTGTCTATTATCGTCACCTTGGACAGTTGGCATCCTACGATACTAGACATTAACAACTGAAATAACCTTCCACCGAATTCTCATTCTAATTATAAATTTACTTTTATGGTGAGATCCCCTTACACACGGAATTCTGTAGTGTGGACTTTGATTAGAGTCTCATCGAAGAATAAGTTTGGATAGTAACCTTCCTCCTTTTCTGACCCTCGGGGTCTCGGTCCCTTCATTGAACCACCTCTCCAGTCGTCTTGAAGGTGACTTTAAGTCTTTATCGAACTACTCCTTGGTAAGGTGAATGAACAAGTGATTAGTCTGTGAATTACTCGTGGCTGATGTACGAGTTAGAGGACCCGTCCCGGGACTCTAACTCGACATTTTCTTTTTTGACTATCAGAAACGGGAGTTTCTCAAACATCAGATTGTTCGTTCCGTCAACATCTTGTTCGTGTCCTTAAAGAGGATGACACCAAGACAGAGGGTACTACTGTCAATTTATATTGTTCCAACAAAATAATCCTTTATTCGAAACGTACTACGTCGGGACATGACTAATGGCATACTAACTTACTCCTGGACCCATGTTCTACTCGGTATGTCGGGAGAGTTGTCGACGTGAGAAACTTACCGTCCAACGACGAACTGGGACTCTAAAAACTGAATTACGTTCAAAGACACTAAATCATCCCATAACATACCGAGACGATGAACTTTACATGACACGTTCCGATAGTGGATCGACAGAACAATTTTTACGTCCAAGACACACAACTCTCACTCCCGATTGCAGGACGTAAAAGTCGTCTGACGGATTCCCACGACTACGACCGTCATCCACCTGGTGCGACTTATCGTTCTTAGATCTTTGAACCTCTATAAATCTCCGAGAAGAGTCAGTGACTTCTCGAGAAGGTTACATTCATCAACCTAAAAACAATCAAACCTAGTTGACTAAAAAAAAAAGTCGAACATTAATATTTATCCAGGTAACATTGATGTTTTTATGGAAACGACAACTTTAAGTAGGTCTTTTTGTTAAAATACTAACGTTCAGGAAAGATTGCGTAAAAGTAACTTTTTATGTTGGAGTAAAACCTCTTTTGGTCTAAAGAACTTAAGTGGTTGATAGTGTAATATCGTCGTGTCTGACATTAATGTTCACACTGTTTACAATATTTCATTTAACCTTCTTGGGACCCTTATAGATATAACCCCACGAGACATACACACGTAAACCTATCTTCGGTGTGACCAAAGAAAAAGACGAGGGGTAGAGTTAGGATATAATCATGTATTCAATCGTGTAGGACTACATCTTTCAGAACTTCGTCTTATCGTAATAATGGACTTGGAGAAGGTTATCGGTTTCGGTCACTTTGGTGTGTAAGGAATGTGTAAAACCTTATAATCGGGAAAGTGAAGGCCGAGTATCAAACAAATATTGTTCGTCTTCCTCTTTAGTACGAACTGTGATAGTCCGAAAAAATTTCCAACATTCACTTATTTAACTCGAAAACACATCCGCACAAAGAAAAAAATTCAACAAACTATACTCCCATTTTTGAATTAACGTCTTCTATGACATCTTTTGTCTAAGAGAGACCTTAGAAAAATTCTCACTAAAAGAGTAGAAAACTCGTCATCATAACTTCTTACGTTTTTTTAGCATCCCTCTAAAAGACAAGCTGGAAGAACTAATTAAAGGAAGGTAACACACAACCGGAGGTACAAGTTTAATCTTTAAAGGTACCGACTAATGTCCCCGTAATTACGACAACAATAAGGTCTAAGGAAACTGTGAATTTTAACGTCTTGAACCACTATAGAAATATTAATCTTTCCTGGAACCATGAATTGCACCGGGTTACCAAGTCGTAAGACACCACCCGAGTCGACACCTCACTGACTGCAAACTTAGGGCGAAGGAATTCCTACAGACACAAGTCATTGGAAGGTCAGTTGTAGACATACACTCTAAACTGGTATAGTCAAGTCAAGTCAGTGAGTCAGCACAGACCGAGAAATGTTGGGGTACTTAGTGTCGTGCGGTCCGGAGGGACAGGTAGTGGTTGAGGGTCTCAAATGGGTTTGAGTACAGGTAGCTCAGTCACTACGGTAGATCGGTAGAGTAGGAGACAGTAGGGGAAGAGGAGGACGGGGGCTAGGGAGGGTCGTAATCTCAGAAAAGGTTACTCAGTTGAGAAGCGTACTCCACCGGTTCCATGACTTCAAAGTCGAAATCGTAGTCCGGAAGGTTACTTGTGGGTCTCGACTAGAGGAAATCCTACCTGACCAACCTGGAGGAACGTCAGGTTCCCTGAGAGTTCTCAGAAGAGGCAGTGGTGTCAAGTTTTCGTAGTCAAGAAGCCGTGAGTCGAAAGAAGTGTCAGGTTGAGAGTGTAGGTATGTACTGGTGACCTTTTTGGTATCGGAACTGATGTGCCTGGAAACAACCGTTTCATTACAGAGACGAAAATACCGGGGAGGATTTCTGGCATTACTTTATACATCATAAAGGTTCCTTGTTGTCTTCTTAATCTTTTACCGATGTAGAGTTTTCCAAAAAGAATAACATCTGAAAAAACCCTCCTCACGGTAAATGTAAAAAAAACACATGCGTACCTCAGGAATAAAGACTAGATACGTCTCTGTCTAGTCTACTCCATCTACTGTCACTTGAACGGTAACAGTAACTCTCCTATCCTGAGTTCCTCAGTTCCATAGAAAACAAATCGAACATCATAACTCCGAAGATAGGAAGACTGACATTGTTATTAAACTGAGTACACTGTGACGACCAAAACTGGATATTTTCATAAAGTAAACCAAGATGGGTTAAAATATAATAAGGTACCGACAATCCTGGACATGTAAAACTACGATTCTTCGAGGTAAACACGTCACTGATCCTTTACTGACACGACACCAATCGACGAGTCAGCACAGGTTGAGAAAAGTTGGGGTTCCTGATATCGGACGGTCCGAGGAGACAGGTACCCTAAGAGGTCCGTCCTTATGACCTCACCTACGGTACGGGAGGAGGTCCCCTACAAGGGTTGGTTCCCTAACTTGGGTCCAGAGGGCGTACCGGTCGTCCAAGAAAAATGGTAGACTCGGTGGTCCCTTCGGGTACTTCAAGGACGGTCCCAAGTTTAACGGACCCAAACTAAAGATCGGGTTGTCGTAGTCGACAAATTATAACTCTTCCAATGAATTGGGGAGGGTCGGAACCAAAAAAGATTTTCTACACAAGGAGACCCCTACTTTACTCTACTACAACACTTCAGGAATGTATCATGTATATTCTAACATTTCGTGAATTATCATCACGATGACTCGTAAACAACTCGAGATAATTATGAGAAAAAAGTGTATTATATTATGGAACAATTATAGTTATTGATAAAGATTTATGAACAAAATATATCATATATTTTATTTACAATGTATAATACATCGAAATTACAAATCTTATTATCCAAGCGTAGATAATCTAGTTCATCTAGGACATTGAACTGGTCTCGTCAGAAGTACCTTTTGAAAGGAGGAAAATTCCTACTTACTAACCCCCACCAACCTACAACCGAACTTCCACGAATCTCTCTCCTTTACGACCAGTCAGTGACTGACTCATGTAGGAAGAAACTACAAAAGGGAAATTATCTTTTAGATAATGACTAGACTCAAGGAAAGACATCCTTTCAAGTGAAATCTGTCACTGTAACTCGAACTTATAAATAAAATTACTATTCTCTTAACTTTTCACCGTAAGAGTCTTCCATGTCACCCAAGAAAGGTCACAATACACTTTACTCCAAACTGTATCTGGAATTTCACCCTAATAAACGGAAGTAACGAAACAGAAATTTCATGGAGGATGGAAGACGTCTAATGTTCTTATAAAACAGACCTAACCCATTAATCCATATTGACGTAAACCTTACAACTTAGTTCAACAACAAAAAAAAAAATTCGGTATACTATACAACGTTCTGGAGAACTACCTCTTAGAATTCCCATTATTTGCAATCACTTCTCCTTCCCAATTCCAAGTTCAGTCAATTTATCTTTATCCAACCAACTACCAAGTCTCTTGACCAAAAGTTTAAATGAGTACGTCAACAAGGAATCCCGGGTACAGTGTAAAAGTTTCCCTTCAGTCTTGTTCTCTTGGAGTGTTCAAGGGGTGTAAAAAGTAATATTTTCGCTGGTTCGGATCAATAGATTAGACTACAAGCACCGACGTTCTGATTCACGGTGTCCCTCCAATATCTGCTCTCTTACCTCTCGAATGACGAGACCGTAAGATGTCGAGTGACTACACCACTCACTTCCTCCACCGAAAGTGGAAAGATAGGGTGACTGAATAATTATTAGGGGGTATTGGCAGAAATAGGGGTCGGGGAACGTCCCTGTCTCAAAACGACTGACTTGATTACTCTTGTCTAAGAGAGACACCTGTTCGGTGTCCCCGACTTGACTCGTACGAGTCGAAGAGGGTCAGGAGAGTAGGGAGTCACCCTGAAGGAGGACGGTTCTTCTCTTTAGTTCCCCCTGTCTCTCTCCGATGCTCACAGTGGAAACCCTTCTGAGGGGATGTCTCCCTTTGTAGTCCGTTCTTCTTACTTCCAAGGGTGGAACAGGTCGTTTATAAATAACGAAGAGATTTATGATTCGTCATACAATCTACGGTCTCGTCAAGTAATTTGAGCCATGGAGACCTGAGACATTGGGAATTCTAAGTTTACACAACTAGGACCTTATATTTGGTCAGGGGAGAGGGGGTGTCTGGTTTGACTTTGTAAAGTCTTTGAAGTTTATGAGGGACAAAGTCCATGACCATTTTTAAGTTTCATTAAGGGGGTTCTTTACACATCTTCGCTGGGTCTGGACAAGACTATCGGGTCAGTAGACTTTCTCACAAAAACAACTCCGTCGTAGTCACTCCACCCTCCTCCTTACAATCGACTGTCAGGAAGAACTCGAGGCCTCTCCAGTACTCTAAGAACAGGTTCCCCGGTGGATATACCTACTTTGTGTAGATGTCACTGTGAGACACGAGTACAGGGTTCCAATCAGACCAACCTTCCGAGTTTTGGGGCTCCTTTCGGAAGAAACAACAAGGGTCTGACCACAACATAATACAACCAGTAAAAATGTATTAAAATCTAACGAACGGTATCAGATATATTTGGCGAAAATCCTTTTAAATCGAACCAATACCATCAGATATAACCCTTGGCAGGGAGGAGTCATAATTTACTCAGATCCTGTTGTCCGTTGTGGGTGGGGTAATGTTCTGAAAAATACTTCGTTTGTAGATAAAAACGAACACGTCTGAGCTGCCATACTTCCCGACTTTTATTGATTTACGAGTCTTTGGTAAACACTACGTTTTTACTGACATCCCCCTTGGTACAACGGGCGACGGGACCAATACTGGCTGATCATATCCAGTCTTTAACACGGGATGTTGGTCAAAACGATCCAGTAAGACTCCAAAAAAAGGACCACCACCTCCCTGGATGTCAAAAGGGACACCTGGACTTTACAGTAGAACGGGTGTATTTGACAATCCCTTCGACTTTTATTAAATCTGTCCGTCCGAAAAAAAAAAAAAAAAAAAAAACTAACGGTTTTTCTTTATTAAATCACAAACTCAGAACTTCTAAAAAAAAATCAAAAAAATTCCTGAATTTCTCTTTACCTTTATTTGTCTGGTGTCCAATCGCATTAGTTCCCGTCCCAACAATTACGGAAAAGACTAGAAGTGGTGTAAAGGATTTCGACTGTGACAAAGAAAAAAATNAAACTCAGAACTTCTAAAAAAAAAATCAAAAAAATTCCTGAATTTCTCTTTACCTTTATTTGTCTGGTGTCCAATCGCATTAGTTCCCGTCCCAACAATTACGGAAAAGACTAGAAGTGGTGTAAAGGATTTCGACTGTGACAAAGAAAAAAATTAAAAATAACCTGATGTCGACTAAATGTCACAACACAATCAAAGTCACCTCAATGTCCACATCTACTACGGCAAAGAATTCGAGACGGTGCACGCTCCGAACGTCTGAGGTCACGCGAGAAAGACCCGACTCAGCTTAGGGGTTCCTCACACAAACGGTCACAAGAGTTTGGTCGTAGTCTTTAGTTTGAAACGTGTGTCTCCTATATGCGAAGACTAAAAAGTAGTTCTTCCGTTTAAGGGAGAGGGGGATCGTTTATACGTTCGAAAATCTAGATCTTTTCAACCTCGCTCGGTTTCCTTGTCGACAAATAAAATTGTGGAGTTCCGACAAGGACGGGGTAGATATCGTGTTAAGAGATGAGGGAGGAGCTTGGGGGGGCGGGTGACGGTGTCAGACTCATAAAGGTCCCCCTCGGTTCTACTGGGTGAAGAGACCCACGACACCTTTTACCGATGAACGGTTGAGGTACAGGGTGGACGGGGTCTCCACGGAAATTTCTACCTACCTCTGAACCCACGGAGAGATATCGTAAAAAAAAATTTAACTTTATATCAACTTAATGTCACAACATAATCAAAGTCCATATATCGTTTCATTTAATCATTATGTATATAGGTGAGAAAAAAAAAAAAATCTAAGAAAAGGGTATATCCGGTAATATCTCATAACTCATCTCAAGGGACACGATATGTCATGTAGGAATGATCAATGAATAAAATATATATCATCACACATATACAGTCAGGGTTAGGCAAGGCGTGGAGGGGGCGGGGGGGTGACGGTGGGCCATCGTACCACTAAACACAATAGAGGTTTGGAGTTCCTTTTTTTTCTAGGTTCAACTATTCACTAACCAGGCCAACGTAATCTTCCTTCACTGGTGTCTCCTGACTGTAAGACCTAAAGTTCCCTGATATAACCTGTACCGTAAAAGAGACTCAGAGAATTGGAAAAGTACTGATACTTTCAAGGAATGGTAGACAACCTAAAAATACACTCTACTACTCGAAAGTCTTTACATTTCCTGAGTACCTTTCACTTTCGTTATAATCTGTAAGACCTTTTTAAATACTTTACACAGGAGGAAGAGGGACACTACACGTACGAAATCCGGCCGACGGAGGAGGTGACAATTCTTCAGGCAGGCACTTGAAGCCCGACCAGTGGACTTTTCGACGTCTTCTGTAACCGTTTCACATTTAGTGTCGGGATTCCTCTTAACAAAAATGGAGGTCGGGAATAAACTCGTTTGAGACAGAGGTCATAAATAAATTTTAAGTAGAAATCGTATATTTTCTGAGTTCCGTATTCCCCCCTTTCTTTTCTAAAATATTTTTAGTTCGGTAAAGAGGACAAGATTCTGTCCTTTAACCTAAACCTTGAAGAAACCTTCGTCTCTTTTACGTCAATTTATTTACAAATTTGTGTCCATCAGAGTATTTATAAAAGTGACCCACCTCCCCTCACCTTTCTTTTAGGTGACCTATGGGAATAGATGTTATTACAGATTAATGCAGTTTAAAACGCTATTTCGACAAGTGTATACTGTATCTTGTTTTTCAATCCTAAACTTAATATGGTTTCTGAACAAGCCAAACTCAATGATCAAAGTGTTCTCTTGCAAGTCGACGAGTCGTTCAAACTTTGAAGACTTTCACCGTCCCCGACCCTAGTCACGTAAATGCCCGGAGAAGAACCGTTTCCTAAGGAGGGAGACACCAAAGAAGTGTAAAAGAGAGACGTAAACGTTAGGCACGACATCCTACCCTAGGAGTGTAAAGACAGTAGGTTGACCGATCAGACTCCTTTCTATGTCGAAATGTGACGTGAAGGAACCGAAAAGCGAAAGTGAACGGAATAAACCATTTCGACACCCGAAGCAACAAGGACCTTTCCCGACAAAGTGGTCAAAGGTCCTGGTAAAGGGTGAACGTAGATCAAGTCTCGACCCTTCGTCTCGAACGGACGGTGAGGCCCCACAGACAAGTCTCGACCCCGTTTACGTTCCAACAACACAGGAATTCTTAGGAGTCACATATGTCCCGACCACCACTATGTAGGGAGTGATCACTCTACAAACATGCATTACATATATCACGTCGCATTTGAAGGGAAACTTTCACCTTGAGACCTTTCTACGACCGAAAAATCGAAACACGTCTCGGACCCTACCCGTACGGGAAGAGTAAAAGGGGACATAGAACAGTAGATCTACTGGAAAGGGGATTAAGAATAAAGGCCAAGACGAAAAAAGGTCGCGAAAACCCCGAAAAAGGATAGGGAAAATTCCTTATCTATTACAACGAGTGGGCTCTCACGGTGTAGGGTCCAAAATTATTTCGAGTACCGAATTATAAGAGATTCATGGAGAAAAGTACAATAAATTTCCCTTCGAATGAGAATACAAACACCACATACTTCAGTGCAAGAATCGTGGGGGATGGGGTTGTGGAAGAAAGACTGTTGTGTAAAAAGAGAACAAAGATTCATCATAACAAAAATTTTCATTAATGGATTGAAAATCTCTCCACGCTTTCACACCGAACCAAGAACCTCGAATTTAAACAAAATACAAAATCGGATTTTTCCTTCAAACGCCTGGGGATCAGGAGACTTACTATCAATGTCACAAAGACTATTTTCTACTCCTACCTCCCCCCCTCCTTTCCTTCATTCCAACGACATTCGAATTAGGAAACGAGAAATGGTTTTCTTGGGAACCAAAAACAATGACTCCCAAAAAACAAAAAAATTTATCTTCCTTCGGCTTAAGTAATTCTCAAACCTCCCTCCCCCGTTTCCTTTTTAAAAAAAATTGGAGGATCTTACGTCTCCGACGGGGAATCACCCTCTTCGTCGTTTTGAGGGCTTGACTCGAGTGAAAGTAAAAGTTCTTGGACAACCCCGTCGTAAAAAAGTAGAAACGACGTCTTTCCGTCTGAGGAGAAGAAGGAATCGGACGTCTATTAAACCCCCCGTACACCCTTTCATTCCCTATGAGTGTCGGGTCTCGTAGGATCTTCCGATCACCTCTTCGTGTATACACGGTAAATCTGGAAATAACCCTGTCTTTCGGTCTTCCTCCCTTTGTTATTCCCGTGGGAGACTTACAATTTGTGGTCTTAATTTTGACTGGACTGGAGCCAGTCTCATAACGAGTGGATGGGTTTGTTCAATCTCCGTGTGTCCATAGGGAGTGGGAGGTGTGTCTACTTAAGACCCGAAAAGAAACTGACCTGTGAACAAAACAACAAATAATTAGAAACTGACACGACCCAGAAGGAACTATAAACACCTGAAAGAGATTAACACCACGTACCCATAAACACCAAAAACAAGACAGCAAATCAGTACAGGCTGAGAAACGTTGGGGCACCTGACGTCGTGAGGTCCGAAGGAACAGGACGTGACAGAGGACCTCAAAGGAGTTTGAGTACAGGTAACTCAGCCACTACGGTAGATTGGCAGAGACAGCGGGGGAAAAGGAGGACGGGAGTCAGAAACGGTCGTAGTGCCCGAAAAGGTTTCCCAGCCGAGAAACGCCACCGAAGAAAAAAACGTCTCGCACCCGAGATCCCGCACGCCCGAAGTCATCAACACCCTACACACGAGACCTCGTCTCTCATTTATCAGCCCCGTGTACCCGAATCAAAGAGATACCGCACACCCTAGAAAGGCCTGGTCGCTACTTCGGGTGCAGAGGACGTAACCGTCCGAATAATAAATGGTGACTCGGTGGTCCCTTCGAGGCTAGGACGCAAAGGTTGTTCTCGGTTCTACTACGACTTCGATGACCAAGTGTCAGAAACAAAACTCATTCGCCACGCCTCTGGTCACGTAGAGCTGAGACGAAGAAAAGGAAAAGTCTAATTAACTTAACATAGAGTAACACCGGTTTTACACACCGTAGGTTGTCGGATGCCCTCCATTAACGAGGACCCTATTTAGACTCTTTTTTCCCTCGGTTTCCCTTCCCATAACTTTCTCTTTGACGGAATCAACCCTTTCTTGAGTTATTTTCCCGTCCATAAGAATTAATCATCGAATCATAGATTAGAAACAGTGACTTCGGACGTGTAGTTCGACGGACCTCAGAAGAACTTCTGTCAAAGATCGAAGTCTCCAAAAATTGTGGAGAGTAGATTGAGACAATTTATCGGACGACCCTAGGTTTTATCTTCGACACATCCCTCTTCGAGGGATTCGTATGGAGTCGTCGGTCCGTACGAGTCATAACTGAAAAAAAGGGGAACTATACTTTAGTCAGTATAGAGTTTCGGGAGGTTCTGTAAACCAAGTCAGACTATAGATTACAACTGAGGACAACTCGTAGGGGTAGGTCACTAGGGATCGGGACTGACGGTCGTCTTAATAAATTCTCGAAAGGTAGGATATACCTTATCTAATGACGTCAACGAGATATTTGTGGATTCTATAACTACGTTTCCGAAAAGAGGATAAATAAGGGAAGGACTGGGATCGAGAATAGCTTACCATGTCTAAAAAAGAGACGCAAAAGAGTGTATACACACATAGAAAGAATTCAGATAATAACTCACACATAAAATTATAATTTTACCCAAAAAGAAAGACAAAACCGGTCGAACGTATCGTACAGTCTAAAATCAGCCTAGAATCACGTCCCTAACTTGGGGGTGGGGACGTAACCTTGGTACCTCAGAAGAGGTGACTTGGTGGTCCCTTCAGGGATGTCACCCAAAAAATTAGAGGTAAGTCTCGTTATTACTGCAGGGAAAAAGTGGACCGAAACGTGTATGGGACAAGCGGTCGATAATAAGTGAACTACCGACGACAAGTTCTCTAGGCTCACCCTTTCACATCGATTTACGGAGTAGGTTGGAGAATGCCTTTTTTTTTAGTTCTTAGCCACCCTTAACAAACGGACCGATATGGAAGGCCCAGAGGGATAGAGAGGAGGAAGAAAGAATAGTAGAATCAGACCAGGTCCGGAAACAAGAACCGGGAGCAGAGAAGAGAGGGATACAAGTAAGAGAGTTACTAAAGTGGGTCAAGACGCTCCAATTCATCCGACTGGTGATTATTTTACAAAGAGGTCAGGGATACATGGAGGGTTCCCGACTTGTATATGGAGGTTGAAAGAACCACTGATAAGATAAATTAACCGAGAGTCTTCGTAGAATTTGAAACTTAGACAGAGTTTGTCGTCCAAGAAGGACGGGGTTTGGACGGGGTTGGGACCACAAGGGGTCGAGACACATAACCACTGAAACGAGTCTGGTGTAGGAGTACGACGGACTAAGGAGAGATAGGGAGGGTGTAGTGTAGAATCGTCGACTCTGGAACGAGACGACAGTGAGTATAAGGTGAAGACGGACGAAGGGTGGTGCATCGGATGTCGAAGGCAGTAGACAATGAACGTAACCACAAAGAGTCTGAAAAGGTACTACAATTATCGTTCTTTATGTAAAAGAGAACATTGGATCCTCTGTATAAGTATATACAGACATACAGACTGACCTTGTTTTTCAAGTGTGGTATCGTGAATTTAAATGACAAACGTCACATGGGACTATTAAGGAAAAGAAAAGAAAATACCTTTTATTCCATTAACTCTGGGTGACTATACTAAAGTACTGGTTCAAAGTCAATACTGGGTGTCAAACTTTTTGTGATCAGACCTAGGAAACCAACCTCCACTACACGTCTCGGTCGCTGGAACATCGAGGAACGGTCCTCGAGAAGTCATTATTGGTAAAGTCGGGGAGACGTCCGGGCGACCCAGTATGAGACGTAACTTCCCCTAGGTTCCACTGAGTGGTCAAGAACTTCAAGCTTACGATGTCATACCTGCTGACGAGACCAGAAGGTCATCGAGAGAAAGAAGGTTCTGTACGGGGCACGGTAGGAGAGGTGACTCGTACCCTGACCTCACCAGTAATCTTTTGAGAAACCCCAGTTCATAACGGGGACGAATGGCCCAAAGAGTCGAGTGAATTTTATCTTAGGATGTCCTACGAGGTAGTTCGGTCCAAGAGTCGGAACCGACCGACGTGTTATTCTCTATCGGACCTCTCTAGTTTTTTCCTGTTATTTTTGGGGAACCACGGGTCCTTCGTAGCGTCTTTTCGACCTGGTCTCATAGACGTGCACATTGGTCCTGACTCTTGAGATAAACTGCCCTAGGTCAAGGACGGACGCACGCCGAGGGACCGAGTGAGTCGAGATTGGTATGACCGACGAAATGTAAAGACACGTGCGTCACTCGATCAAAGACGGGGTGTCGGAAACAGGACGGGCCTTAAACAGAGAGAGAGAAGAGACAGGAGGTCCTGAGTGTGAGGGAGGGGAGGACACAGGGAGTACGTATCTACAGTGATGGGGTCTCTCTGGATGGGACTGGAAGGACAGACTACTGGAACTAGGGAAATCGACGAAGGAGAGAGAGGTACGAAATAAGAAGAAGTATCGTCAATAATAAGGATTATGATACAAAGGGTAACAAAAGACTGAACAAGTGAGAAAAGGGAGAGATTTTAAATTCGAGACACTCCTCTCTGTGGAATTAGACGGCACCAGTAGTGACACAGAGATCATGGATCTTGTGACAGACCGGGTTTCCTCTACGACTTAGTTGCAAACATTTACTTACTCTCTTCTCCTTCACCTACTACCACAGTACCAAAAAGACCGAAAAGTGGTGACTTAGAAGGGAATTCTGTCACTTCGTTTTTCTCACGGAGAGAACACTGAAACCAGGAGAGGTACACAGGGGGACGAGGGGGGGTCGTAGTGGCGTAGCCAGTCAACTGAATGGCACATAAAACTAAGTCCTACCACAAAGAAACTAAGATTCTTCACATTTATTCTTTTTCTTACTTACCGTCGTATTCGATTAATAAAGGGAGTTCACTGAACTGATACAAGTTTAGTCGTCTAGAAACGGAACTTAACCAAAACGAAAACTCCCCTCACAAACCTTCTTGTAAGTTAGACTCGTAAATTAAAATTTTTTTTTTAAAAAAAAAAAAAAAAAAAAATTCTTTTCGAATACTACCTTATTGTCTTTGGATGTCGTGAATGAGACCGAACCCAAACCACCACTCCATAAATAAATTTACTACCAAGAAAGCTGAACTCAAAAATTTCAGGAGTACACCTTGTCACAGTCAAATTATCTAGACTGTATTGAGACAATGTATTAGTCTGAAAAATTTCTACGTTTAACTTTTCCGTAACGTCAATTCCAAATCTTGAAGAAAATACAATGTACGAAACTCCTAACCAGAAGGACGAAAACTACAGAATGAGAACTAGGGAGGAAGTCATCCAATTAAGTCTCGACCCCGAGATTTCTCAAAAAGTCGATTTTTGTCTTGTGTCACTCCTAGTACAGAAACACATTATTACTGTTTTAAACTCAACTCCAGTCCCCTGACATAGTAAGAATACATTTGCACCGACCACGGAGGGACAGTATGGACCCTTACTGCCAGTCCACATCCTCAGTCAGACACATGAATCCAACTGAGAGAACAGAAATACAATGTATAAATTAGTAGTAACCAGAGAAAATACGTAAAACACAAAAGTAGAGTTGTGTAACCATTAAGTAACATGGAATTCACAAACGTAGTTTAAAACAAGTGATGCATATTTTGTATTTCGGAAGACAGATGTCACTCTACGCAAAGACCGCTAAATTCTCTTCATCACTGATCACTGAGAACGAAAGGGAAGCACCGGAAATATACATAGTATTAGGAAATCCCAGTCCTGTTGGCCTTCAGGGTGAACACATCCTTAAACAACCGACTACATTTGGTCGACCTCGGGTCTCCGACTTTACCACGACATGAGAGACGAAAGTGGTACCAAACAGAGACGAAGGACCACCGAACCGGGGTCCGAGTCCGTCGGAAAAGGAAACACCACAGGTTTGATACCACACGTCGAGACCTAAAAGTCCGAAGAGAGTCGACCCGGACCCCTTCCTTCTATAGAGGGTAAAAGAGGTCGATCAATTTAGGGCGGGTGAGTCTCCGGGCCCGAAGATCGGGATACTGGTCCCATCTGGTAGGGGAGAAACCGGTCTCAGGGTAGAAGTCTAGTCTCTCTAACTCACTCACGGTAGGTTCGTGACCTGAGACCACACAGACCCCCGACCAAGGGGGACCTTTACTTAGTGTAACAGTCTTCTGAATCCCTTGTCCGAATCGACACGGACGACACTTGGTGACTGAAGAGACCACAGTAGCAACCTTTCACTGGGTACCAGACTATCGCATCCTGTACGACACACACGACCCCACTCTCGAGCGAGTTTCGGTCCTCTGGAGCGGAGAACACTGGGAACGAGACCGTGAACCATGGGCAGACTGTCATATACAGTAACTACGAAATCGACATCGGAGGCGTCCACCTAAAACAAATGTACAAACACTTGACTCTGCATAGTAAAGGGAAGAGCCTCATTCACAACGAGAATAAATATTTACCCTCCGACTTTATTCCAGTGAGAAGTGAGAGTTCGAAATGCAGTAAATCCGAGGAGGGAGGTAAAAGTCTCCTCCTTACACTCTCAGGCCCACTCACTGGGCTCGGTCACCGTCTCAGACCAAATGTAAAGTATGAACTAGAACTAGATTCTCGACTCTAATTTTTCTTCACTTGTGTCGTCACTCCGCTTACTACTGTCAAAAAAAAACGGATTATCGGAACTTAACCTAAGTCGTAGTATTTAGCTTTTTAAGACAAATTTCAAGACTACGATGAAGGAACCTCCTTATATTTCCACTCATGCTACCGGTACGAAGGGAGACAAGTCCACTTCTCTTATGACATCCTCTCTCTCCCGCTGAGAAGATAGCGTCAAGATAATATTTCGCACTCTTTTATTTATGTGGAAACACAAATATGCTTGTCCGAACACATTATAAAGTCTTCATACCCCTCCCTATTTAACCCTCGAACCCTGACTGTATATGTGTGAACGATTCAGCAAAGTCAGCACAGGTTGAGACACACTGTGGTATCTACGGTCGGGTGGTCCGAGGGGGTAGCGACCCTAAGAGGTCCGTTCTTGTGACCTCACCCAACGGTAAAGGAAGAGGTTACGTATTTTCACTTTTCACTTTCACTTCAGCGAGTCAGGACAGACTGAGGATCGCTGGGGTGTCTGACGTCAGGTGGTCCGAGGAGGTAGGTACCCTAAAAGGTCCGTTTTCATGATCTCACCCCACGGTAACGGAAGAGGTTATAGGTGTGATGACATATATTTTATCTATTGATTATTCCTGGACGACACATCGTGTCCCTTGAGATGAATTATGAGTAGCACTGGATATACCCTTATCTTAGATTCTCTCACCTGTATACATATTGAACTAAGTGAAACGTCATGTCGTCTTTGATTGTGTCGTAACATTTAGTCGAGATTTACTTAAATCTTTAATATGGTCCCCTCGGGTCTCGTTGTCGTGTACACCCTACACAATAATTTCTATGTGTCCTACTCCACCCTCCACTTTGACCTTTACAGCGAACTCCGGGGTAGTGACACCCACGACCACAGTCTGTAAGTCTATAAACGAGAACCAGAGACTTTTAACGACCATCTCTCTCGATACCAGTCGTTCACAAAGTCTTCTGGTACGACGTCCCACACCACCTCCGACCTCGATATCACCGATGGTCCTCTCAGGGACACGCCTTCTACCCTGACTTTTGGTTCCGTCTTTTTCGGGACTTCCACCCCACAGGCTTCCACCTTATATGTACGTGACCCTGGAGGAAGGACCGAAACCCTCTACACTCCCTCTCTCTCTCTCTACAATTTTAGTAAATTCATAAGAAAGGACTAACTGGTCCTCTTCCACCACCACGGCACTTACTTCCGTCTACCACGCCTCTCTTTGTCTAAAACCCACCACTCTCCCCGTCCCTCACCCGAAAGTGTGACCAAATACAGTGGCACCGGTACTCCGACTACAGTCGACGGGTATAGGAACTTCCTCGGCCTACTCCACCCTCGTTTCCACCTCTTTTTATGGTCTGTGTACGTAAAACGAGACTTCAAGTCCTCTCGACAAACTCGACCTCTACTTTCACACCTACAGAAGTCGGTTCTGAGACGTGACGAGTCCTAATCCCGACCGACAATGTCTCGTCTTTATGTTCAGTGTCTACCTACGGCACCACCGTCGACAGGCACGAACCGGACGCAGGGGACCCCAGGGGTACACGAGAAGGCGCCAAAACACCCGTAAACGGAAGATGACGAGTTCGGGGGTCAAATAGTACCCTCCTGACGGAATTCCGACGTCCTCGGTGAAACGACATTCTGTTCCTCTCGAGTCTCATAGACTCTCAGAGACGCCAAGGGGTGGGAGTGGTCCCTGACTGACTGTGTCTTCTGACTTCTAGATCGTTGGGTCGGAGTCCTGTCCTTTTGTCCTCCATAACAAGTATGGGGTCCCAAGGAGTATCCTAGACCCACTTCAGTAGGAGACATCTTGACCCGAATTCTCAGGTGAGTACGAAAGGAGAGAAAGGGTAGAATGTAGGGGGTGAAGTAATACCCAAATAAAACCCTCGTAAGGGAATTATTTAGTAAACATATACTTAAGAACAGGGTCATAGAAGAAGAGTCCCTGGGTCAGTCCCGGGTAGAAAAAAAAAAAAAAAATTGAAAAATAAAACATAACCCAATATCGGCTAATCGTTACAACATTATCAAAATCCACTTGTCGTTTCCCTGAGTCGTTATGTATATGTAAATAGGACGACGACGACGATTCAGTGAAGTCAACACAGGCTGAGATACGTTGGGGTATCTACCGTCGGGTGGTCCGAGGGGGTAGGGGCCCTAAGAGGTCCGTTCTTGTGACGTCACCCAACGGTAAAGGAAGAGGTTACGTACTTTCCCTTTTCACTTTCACTTCAGCGAGTCAACACAGGTTGAGAATCACTAGGGTACCTGGCATTGGATGGTCCGAGGAGGCAGGTACCCTAAAAGGTCCGTTCTCATGACCTCACCCCATGGCAACGGAACAGGTTATGTACATAGGTAAGAGGGGGTTTGAGTCATCCCAAAGTAGAAATAAAGTCCATTTACTTCAGGTCTATTTCTACAAGGTCCAGACTACACCATCAGTACACCAATTACTCTTGGTCCGGTGAACACAGAAAAATGAGAGGGTAGGGATCACACACGGACAGGAGTCTAATAGTGAAATAGTATTCCACCGATGAGAACGAGGTCGGTAGTGTAACTGTAAGGTCCTTTACCCTCTATCCTTTCCCGTTTTCCTATGTGGATGGGCGATTAACTCGGAACAAATTTCGGGAGTCGGTTTGTGGGGAGGGGTTCTGGTAGAGTGACCTTCCGACCCTTTACAGACCCATACCGAAACACACAAACTTAGACCCAGATAACGGTAGGGTTACTATTTCGTAAGACAATCACTCTTCTTCCCTCTCACCAATGACTCATTCGTCGTTTGTCAAAGACGACGTCTTTAATTTAATTTTTGACTCGAATATCTGTCATAAAGGATCCACTCCTCCGAATCACATGTCTCTCCAATTCATAAACCCGAGAAACCTAAATCTGGACCAACAATCTGGGGAGGGGACGAGAGTACCAATGTACTACATCTTGAACTCAGTCGACGATTCGGAGTCAAAGGAGAAGACTTTTTTACTCCTACCACTATTATTATGTCAGAACGATTTTTCTCCCAACACTCTAAAAGAATTTCATCTATGACATGTTCTTAACAAAGTGTATCATGGACCATACATAATCAATAAACCCCGGTCGTATACACCCTTCGTCCCCGGAGTTGAATCTTTACAAAAATTCTCCCTTCTTCCCCCACCATCACTTCTCCGGATTTCTCGTCGTTACTCTGTCTCTCTCCCCCGAACCTTTACCGTTCCCTCATTTGTGAAGGTCCCCTCCTACTCCCTTCCACAGTCTACTACGGATCTGACCCCTCCTACTCTAGACTTTTCAGTCAACTAAAATCGGAGATCCAGTAACTACTAGAAACCCTTTTAAAATCTTTGCACCGACCCCGTTTTGCAAGAAAACTTTATCTTCCCGTCCATACTGGGAGTAAAGCAGTTACCAGTCGCACACAAAAAGGAACCTAAAACGAATTCGTGCAGGACGGGACGGTAGGGGGGTGGGGGCACTAATGTAACTTTGGTCTTTAATTTAGGTCTAAGGGACGAATCCTCTCGGAGCGATCGTACGGTCAAATTAGTGAATTTAACCGTAACCATAGATATAGAACGAACATCCATTCAGAGTTGTCATTTTGAGGAAATATTCGGCTCTCTACTCTTGTTACAAGAAATCCCAAAGAACACGTCTCAGATGGAAACACCAACTTTTGGTCCAAGTATTTGTTTATCTATTTTAGAAACACACTCAAAAGTAAGGACGAAAATTTCATAACGAAAATTATTACAAATATTGACAGGATATACAGTAGTAGAAACTAATGTTTAGAGTCTGAATCATAGTTCACTTTACTATGAGAGAATAAGCACAATTCACCACAAACATGAGACGACTAGAACAAAAGTATCCACCGTCTCTACCTTGTACCCCAAACAAATACAAGTCCCCTCAAATCAGTGACCAGTGTCTACCCAAAAGTCAAGAGGTTTCGTCGGGCAATGGGATTACTTCCACACTTCGCAGCGGAAAGGCCAAACCCCAAGACACCCAACTTACTGACGGAGAAACGATCTTAGGAAAATTAAAACTTTTTACCTCTAGAGAAAGGAGTAATGTCAAAATCGAAAAATACTAGTCTTGAGGAGTAATCGACGACCCAGAAAGATGTCAGTGGAAAGTAAACGCATGGAACAGTCCCAAATTTGGGTCGTTGATGAGGTACGAATAATGTGTCCTGTTCTGTCTTCAGTGAGACACCCCTTTACCCTTACACCAACTTTAAGGGTAATTTCGCTGAACTGAAGTGTCACAAAGAGACCCAGTCACTTTTCGTACAGTGAAAATCTCCAACCATAAGAGCCACACGACTACACAGTAGTCCCCAAACGTGAATTAAATAATATCAATCATTCGGACTCATACGGACATCTCGTTAGACACTCATTTACTCGAACCTCTGCTACTCCCGTCTACTCCTTCATCCTCATACAGGACAGACTTCCCCAGAAGAGTGAATGGAGGTCGGTGAACAACGGGTGCAACGGTTAAGAACAAAAACAAACAGAAAATTATTTTTCGACCTCTCCTCCTAAAAATACACTTTAACGGAGGAAAATTTTTATCCTCACAAACTTTGTGACTCGATCGGTCTCTTTTGTACCAGGCAATCGGCCTAAACCGGACTTCAGGTGGTCGACCGTTGAAACCGAATCCTATTACGAGAATTCACTTCGATGATAACCAAGTCGTCTACGCAAGAATCCAGTCTCGTCACTCGTCCCAAAAGATCCCACCCCTCAGCCCCCACACATCCACCACTCTACAGTGAACTGGGGACACCTCGAGTGTCACGTCATCTACTTACTTCGTTATTAGCTCCCAACATGGACTCTTCGCAGCACTCTCTCTCACCCGTCCACACAGTGTCCTAAAGATCCAACCGCTCTACTGAAGGCCGGCCGTAGTGGTTCCTTTCCCCCGTAAACTCAAGACAGCCCTACCTGGTTCCTCGACAAGATCGATGACTCCTCGTGTTCCTTTCACCGCCTGGACTCTGGTTCGACATAAGTCCAGATATTGGTCCAAACCGATCTCCAGTTAAGTACTAATTAAAAATGGATCCCCAAGAGTACACAACACTATGCCTTAGGACGAATTGACACGAGTAACGTCCGACGAGGAGGAACGAGTCACCGGGTAAGGAACGACACACCAATCTGAGGTTTCATGTGTCTCAGTGTCCCCAGTAGAGGGAACACAATTAGGGACACAAACCAAAACGTTTGTAGACGTCTCTGGGTGCGAAACCCTCCGATTACCACAATCAACTGAAAGTCTAACTTTCGTGTCAGAGGTATTTGGTAGAACCTCGAACGGCCAGTACACAAAGACACGGACTAAGGGCGACTTAGAAGAATATGAAAATAAATATATTTTTAGTGAACATAAATAAAAATTTGAAACATCAAATATAACCTCATATTGACTAATCGGTACAACATTGTCAAAGTTCACTTATTCCTTCGTTGATTCGGTACATATGTATGTATGTATGTATGTATGTATGTACATAGGTAAGAGGGGGTTTGCGGGGAGGGTAGGTCCGAAGGTATATTGTAACTCGTCTCAAGGGACACGATATGTCATCCTGGAACGGTCAATAGGTAAAATCTATATCGTGGGACATGTACAGATAGGGTTTGAGAGATTCATTGGGAAGGGGAGTAGGAAGGGCGGACGTTTACATTCAAGCAACAGATTCAGACACTCAGACAAAACAAAACATTCAAGTAAACATAGCAAAGAAAAATCTAAGGCGTATATTCCCTGTAGTATACTATGAAGAGGAAGAGACTGAATGAAGTGAGTTGTACTGTGAGAGATACAGGTAGGTACAACGACGTTTACCGTGACAAAGTAAGAAAGATTACCGACTCCTTATAACGTAGCATATATACATGGCGTAGAAATAGGTAAGGAGAGAACTACATATAAATCCAACGGAGGTACAGAATCGATCACTTGTGACCCTTAGAAAAATAAGCCGTTTATCGTTCTGGAAAGTCGTGGACAGGATCCAGATGTACTGACACGTGTCGGGACCTGTCGTTCCTCACTATTCGAATTTAAGAGGAGGGCGAAGTCTCCACAGGGAAAGAAGAGTAGGGACCAACGTCCCTTCGTTTGCGAAAGCTGATGGTGGACAGTACCGGGAATAAGACGTGTGAAGGACACCCACAATTTAGGAGGATTTTTCCAGTACACTAAGAACTCCCGTCGTCCCTCCAAAAGAGGGATGAACCAAGACACCCAGACAAAATCCTTTTGAGTCAACCTGGTCTCCTAAATTTTTTTACTTCCACCTTTTCAAAATCCTTTGTGTCAACACTAGATGGAAAGTTGTACAAGTGTTTTGTACCCTCATCTCACTTCAGAGACAGTACAGAATTATTTCTTTATCAAAAGGGGCACGTGGTCGGGGTTCGTACGACATAGGACGTAGTCTGTATCTGACCGCTAAGCTAAGAATGTACTATCATATGTACAAAGTTACGGTAAGAGGGTTTAGTAGGGTGGGAGAGGGAGAGGGAGACTCAGGTTTTCAGGCGATTTGTGTAGACACAGAAAAAACGACAGAACGTATGTCCCAGCAGTAACGGTAGAAAGATTTAAGGTATATATACACAATCATATGACATAACCACAAAAAGAAAGACCGAATGAAGTGAGACATATTAGCCAAGGTGAAAGTAGGTAGAGTAGTCTTGCCTAAGTTTACATAAGAAAAATTGCCGACTCATTATGAGGTAACACATATACATGGTGTCGAAAGAATAGGTAAGTAGACGACTACCTGTAGATCCAACAAAGGTACAGGACCGATAATATTTGTCACGACGCTACTTGTAACTCCATACAGACAGAGAAAGTTAAGACCAAAGGAGTCACACATACGGGTGGTCACCCTAACGACCCAGTATTCCGTCAAGATAAACGTTAAAAAATTCCTTAGAGGTGGGACAAGAGGTATCACCGACATGATCAAACGTAAGGGTGGTTGTCACATCCTCCCAAGGGAAAAGAGGTGTGGGAGGTCGTAAATAACGAACGTCTAAAAACGTAGCGTCGGTAAGACTGACCACACTTCACCATGGAGTAACACCAAAACTAAACGTAAAGAGATTATTACTCACTACAACTCGTAGAAAAGTACACAAACAATCGGTAGGCATACAGAAGAAACCTCTTTACAGATAAATCAAGAAACCGGGTAAAAAACTAACCCAGCAAATAAAAAGACCTTAACTCGACGTCTTCAACGAACATATAAAAACTCTAATCAACAAACAGTCAACAAATTAAACGATAATAAAAGAGGGTAAGTCTTCCGACAGAAAAGTGGAACGAATATAAAAGGAAACAACACGTCTTCGAAAATTAAAATTAATCTAGGGTAAACAAATAAAAACGAAAATAAAGGTCTTAAGACCCTCCACCTAGTATCTCCTAGGACGACACTAAATACAGCCTCTCACAAAACGGATACAAGAGGAGATCCTCAAAATATCAAAGACCAGAATGTAAATCTAGTAATTAGGTAAAACTCAAATAAAAGCACACCCCACAATCTTTCACTAGATCAAAGTAAGAACATGTTCACCAACTGGTCTCCCTACAATACCCCTCCCTCCACCCTCCCTCCAAGTACAAACCCTTACGTACATGTGGACACCACCTAAGTACAGTTACATACCGTTTTGGTTATGTCATAACATTTCATTTTATTTCATTTTTATTTTTAATTTTTTTTTTGTCGTTTTTCCTTTGTCTTTTATTTTAAACCATTGTTATTCCTTTTTATTTTATTTTAATTTAATTTTTTTCTTTATCAAAATTGAAACAGGTTTACTTCAAAAGGTTTTCTTACAGATCTCAGGTCAAGACCTAAACCTCACATAGTCAAGTCCTCACTAGAGTGTATTCCAGGAATTGAAGGGACTTGGAGTGAAAGGAGCCCTTCGTAACAGTTCATCGGCTCACAGGACCATGGGAGGACCGACATAGAGAAAGTGACACAGGATGTCTCACCGAAGGTTTTGATTTCCATGATAAGTCCACAGTAGATTAGTCACGTGTCCTAGTAATCATTACTCAAAGAGGGGGGTCGGTGGTACAAAACCACAATATATTACGACTACGTAAGTCGAGTATAGGGATATAACGACCATAGAATCACTTAATCCCAAACAAGGGGTTGTGTGTGTCGAAATATGGACTTAGGCACAACTCCACACTACTCCAAACAAAACAGAGAAAGAGACCGGACAACTTCGAACAAACAAAAGTGGTCACAAGAATTCTAGTGAGGTTCGGAGTACAGTAGATGTCGAAGTCATGTTTCCTCTTTAGATAAAAACCTCTTCAGACAACTTCACTGCGTACGAGAGTAAACCTCTTATTATGACCACTACACATACCCCTTAAAAGATCCACATTTGTAAAGTAGAACTGACGTGGTGAGTCTATACCCAGAAACTACTAATCGGGGTAAAATGTCCACCCCTATACCCGAGAACCCAGCTCATTCAGTGGACTTCAGGGTCTCGTTCCTCCTAAATCTCGACCACGACTTGGGTTTCAGACAGAAGTGTCGGAGAGACAGGTGTAAACGTTTCGTCGTTGGATACCCGACTAAAGACAAGAGTGATCAAAAACAAATTGGACGTACTACAAAATTTTTAACTCAAACCCCAAGTATCTACGTTTGATAATATATATCTCACCTATTCGTTGTTCTAGGATGACAATCGTGTCCCTGATATAAGTTATAGGATACTATTTGGTATTACCTTTTCTTATACTTTTTACACACACACACATATATATATATATGGACTTAATGGAACAACATGTCATCTTTAATTGTGTTGTAACATTTAGTCGATATGAAGTTATTTTATTTAAAATCCCTTCCTTTTTTTACTTAATCAACAAAGTGGTACTTTCTTTTAACGTACGAAATATATTTTTGTGTTTTAAGACCGAATCCCCCTTTTAAGTCTTCTAGGTCGGACAAAATTACTCATAAGAGTCCACCGTTTTACCAGTCTTTGACTGTCAAAAAAAACACTCCCCTTTTCGTGAGGTGTCAAATGGTTGTATGGAAGAAAAGGACACCAGGAGTGGAAGAATTTTAAGAATTCACCAACGACGTCCGACAACCCCAACACTACGGTATGAAGACCCCAGTTCTTTTCATTACTTTTAAAAGTTAACGTTCAACTGTTACTCTACCTTTACTTTTAATAACTTACTTTTGTTAACTGACTTCGGGAGTGGGTGGGTCTGTCACCACCGTCATGTTTTCTCATAAAATGTTATGTTGAAATAAAATGTTAACGTTCGGGAGTCTCGGCACCGCAATGAAGGGACCATGACCGTACTTCGTCTATAGGAGACGGGACTTAACTAGAACCCGAACTGTCACAGTCTAACCGCACAGTCTAACCGTATAGTCGTACGTGACAACACTCGATCACCTATATCAAAAACACAATGACATCAATATTTATCGAAATAACTCCGTATTAACGGTCTTTTATTTGAGGTGTAAATTTTTCACATATTAAACTATTCAAACCTGTGTATACATATGGGTACTTTGATAGTGATTTAATCCTATAATTGGTGGGGATTTTCAGAGTAGGACGGGGAAAAATTAGGGATAAGGGAGGAGGAAATGGGGTGGGATTGAGGATACACTCCCTTGAGACGAAGTAGTGACATCTAATCACACATAAAGGTTCTCAAAATACAAATTTACTGTAGTATGTGGTACATAAGAACAGGTTGAAGAAAAGTACTTGGTATGGATAGAATTCTAAGTAAGTACAACACCAAGATAGTTTTCAGACCAGAAAAAAAAAAAAAAAAAAGGTGACGACTCGTGTCAGGGTAACGTATGGAGTCAAATAGGTAAATTTCGTCTAAAAACCTGTAGTACCGGGGTCAAAGACCGGTGAGTAGCACGAGGGAGTATCTAACCCTAACCGTAGGTCCTAAAGACTCCAGAATGTATTAAGACACTAAGATTCCTCTTCGGTCGGAACCAGGATACCCACCGGAACAACCCCCTTATACGTCCACCCGAGAAACTTCCAACTGTCCGACCTCGAGTCTTTCTTGCGGAAGAGATGGGTGGAAGGATAAAACACAAAACAAAAAAAAAACTTTTCTCAACTTTATCGAAGTTAAAAACCGAAGATTTAACTCCTGTGAAAAGGACCGTAAACAGTTGATATACAACGGACACATTTTACTATCAGACACCGACAAGCTTTTAACATCACACCGCTAATACCACACTTTCAACCATAAGACCCGTATATTTCAATTACCACCATCTGTGTAAGGAGCCTTTTTCCAGTTCGATTATAGTTTTATCGATCGAAGATACAGACAGTGGGATTCTGACAAAACGAGGGGTTTCTACTCAAGTTGTCTTGGAGTCATCGGTAGTGTTGTTTCCTGACCTCTTTATTTTTACTCTCAGAGTGAATTGAAGAACCAACCCATCATGTCGAGTACTTTGGTGTAGTATTAAAACACCGGAAACCTCTTTAAGTAAGTCACAATGTTCAACGCAAATAAGGACCTTCTCTTGAAGTAGTTTCGATTGAAACGGTTCATACAACAGTATAGGTAACAAATTTTTCAATAACTGTTATTTCTTTTCATCGGACCCTTATATTAGAGTGTGACGGAATATACAGTCGTTCTGGGTAAGACTTCTGGAAGGAAGAAGAGGGACATAAACATTTCAACCCAAAAGTCTGGGTCATAAAGCCGAGTGTAAGAATTTATGATTTCACGTCATATCGACCACACACACACACACATGAGTCAGCACAGGTTGAGAAACACTGGGTTACCTGAGGAGACAGGTACCTTAAAAGGTCCGACGTCACCCAACGGTAAAGGATGAGATCCCCTAGAAGGACTGGGTCCCTAACTTGGATGTAGTTAGATATACATATCTATTTGTATATCTGTGTGTGTATATTGGATATACACACACACAAATTGAAAGTCTCTTTACTACGATTAAAATCTAAACGTTTACAGAAATTAACATAAACATCTGAAAGAACCACAAAGATCTTGAAAAAAAAATTATTTATTTAAAAAGAAGGGAAAATAACTACCATCAACTCACACCCTTCACAATCCACCTGTAATTAACGGACAATTTTCATTTCCTCTTCCTTTGGGTACTAACCATTCAGTCAACTAAAAGTCACATCAATGGTTCTGTTTTCCCCATTTACTAGAAAAGTCGTTCATCATTACCTTGTTGACCTAAGGGTCTATGTGTCCTTACTTTAACTTGGGAATGGAGTGTGGTATGTGTTTTCAATTATGTTTTACTTAGTTTCTAGATTTATTTTCTCGACACTTGGAGGATCTTCTTTTGTATCCACATTTAGAAGTGTTTGAACCTAATCCGTCTTCAACGAACTACGTTATGGTTTTCATATTCGTCGTTTTACTTCTTGTCCATTTGACCTACAGTAGTTTGAATTTTGAAAGTTTCCTCTAATACTTCTTTCACTTCTCTGTAGAGTGTTTTTCCCTCTCTTACAAACGTTTAGTAAAAAGACAATTCCTGATCATAGACCCTTTAGAATTTTAAGGTGTTAATTTTTTTTTTGAGAATCATGATGTATCGTTGTTTAGGTCAAACTTTTACCCGTTTCCTAAAATTGTCTTTAAAGAGATTTCTTTTATATGTTTACCGCATCTTTATATGTTTATATGTTTACTCGTACCTTTCTACGAGTATAGTAACCAGTAATCTCTTCACGTTTACCTTTGGTGATCATACTGATTTCATTTTTTCCACCTGTCATCATTCATAACCCCTCCTACTCCTCTTTGACCCTGACAGTATGTCGACTCTGACATTTTAGTGCGTTGGTAAAACACTTTATCAAACCGTCAAGGAGTTTTCCAACTTATATCAATGGAATTATCGGTCGTCAAGGTGAGGATTCATGTACGGGTTCTCTTCATTTTTTTTATACACGTATTTTTGAATATGGACTTACAAAGATCGTTGTAATAAGTATTATCGATTTTTCATCGTTACGAGTTTACAGGTAGTCGACTTACCTATTTGTTTTACACTATATAAGTGTGTCACCAGATAATAAGTTGGTATTTTTCCAACTGAAATGGTCGTTTCCAGACAGATCAGTTTCGATACCAAAAAGGTCAACAGTACATGTCTACACTCTCAACCTGATATTTCTTTCGACTCGTGGTTTCTTAACTACGAAAACTTGACACCACAACCCCTTCTGAGAATTCTCAGGGAACCTGACGTTCCTCCAGGTTGGTCAGGTAGGATTCCTTTAGTCAGAACTTATCAGTAACCTTCCTGACTATGATTTCGACTTTGAGGTTTGAAACCGGTAGACTACGTTTCTTGGCTGAGTGACCTTCTATGGGACTACGACCCTTTCTAACAGTAGGGGAAGAGGAGGACGGAAGTCTCCTCCTCTACCAACCTACCGTAGTGGTTGTGCTACCTGCACTCAAACTCATCCGAGGCCCTCAACCACTACCTGTCCCTCCGGACCGCACGACGTCAGGTACCCCAGTGTCTCTCAGTCTGTGCTGACTCCTTGACTTGACTTGACTTTTTCCTTACTTCATGATTATCTACGGTGTTACACCTACTTGGAAGATTTGTAATATGATTCACTTTCTTCGATTAGTGTTTTCCAGTACATAAAATACTAAGGTAAATACACTTTACAGGTTTTAAGTATCTCTGTCTCCCATCTGGTCATCGACGATCCAGGACTCCCCTCTCCTCTCACCTGTTACTGACGATTATCCAAAGACCTTAATCCGTCCCTACTACCAATATGGTTGAAACTTAATCCATTTTTTGTTGCTAATTTGACAAATGAAATTTCCCTGAAGGGTCCACCGCGATCACCATTTCTTGTACGGACGGTTACGCCCTCTCAATTTCTCTACACCCAAGCTAGGGACCCAACCCTTCTAGGGGACCTTCCCTCCCGTACCGTTGGGTCAGATCATAAGAACGGATCTCTTAGGGAACCTGTCTCCTCGAACCCATGTCAAGTACCCCAGCGTGTCTCAGTCTGTACTGACTTCGCTGAATCGTGTCGTGTGTACTTGAAACTTCCACATTTAAAACAACCGATACTTACTATAGAACTAAAAAATTTTACCCATGTATAACCATATTTTGTAAACTCGAAAGACCATTATTTTGTATACTTTTCTTTTATCTTTATGATTTATTTCATAGTTCACAACTGATTTGTTTACTTTTTTTTCCTTTCCTCTACCTTTATTCCGTTTTGGATGAAAAGTCTACTGCCGAAAGTTTACACAAACTTCCACACAAGATCTACCCTCCACGTAATATTGAATTGTTACCAACACCTTTCGTATACACAGACGGTCCGGAAAACCTTGTGTCACTATTTATTCGGGGACCTGGAAACAAACGTCCGTAAACGTCTCAATACCTCCACCCTCTACCCTCCGTCCAGTCCCTCTATCCATTCAGTCTTGAGACGACTCCGTGACCCTGTGTTTCCTACCATGTAGGCACAACTCCCCAGTCTCGGAAACATTTTCGTAATCGACTTTTTTCAATGTTGACCCAATGAACCTCTCAACCTACACACAGAGCAGACGAACCCCTCTCCCAGCCCCACCGACTAAGGTCGGTCCCTTATATATATATATACACAGTCAGTCAAGTCAAGTCAGCGAGTCAGCACAGACTGAGAAACGCTGGGGTACTTAGCGTCGTGCGGTCCGGAGGGACAGGTAGTAGTAGAGGGCCTCAAGTGAGTCCGAGTGCAGGTAGCTCAGGCACTACGGTAGGTCGGTAGAGTAGGACCCAGCAGGGGAAGAGGAGGACGGGCGTTAGGGAGGGTCGGAGTCTCAGAAAAGGTTACTCAGTTGAGAAGCGTACTCCGCCGGTTTCATGACCTCAAAGTCGAAATCGTAGCAAAGAAGGTTTCTTTAGGGTCCCGACTAGAGGAAGTCTTACCTGACCAACCTAGAGGAACGTCAGGTTCCCTGAGAGTTCTCAGAAGAGGTTGTGGTGTCAAGTTTTCGTAGTTAAGGAGCCGCGAGTCGGAAGAAGTGTCAGGTTGAGAGTGTAGGCATGTACTGATGACCTTTTTGGTATCGGAACTGATCTGCCTGGAATCAGCCGTTTCATTACAGAGACAAAACTTATACGATAGATCCAACCAGTATTAAAAACATATATATCCCTACTTTCTCCGACAGATCGAGACAACTGTCATCATTTTCTCGTAAAGACGATGTAACCGTAGGTAAAGGGACCCGTTTCCTCCACACTAAAAAGGTAACCCAAGTATTCCCGCTGTACACACACACACACAACCCTCCTCGACTACACCGCAACAGACTCGGTCTTTCCCCCGAGGTACCTCCTCTTTCCTCCCAACTACCCAACCCAAAAGTCACCGACCTTTCCCCAACACTGACGGACTCCTCTCCGAAAAGGGGGACTTCTCCCTTATGTCTCCTCCCTACAGTTCGTTACCGTCCAATTAGAAGTTCCAAGGATAATTTCACGGTTGGTCTCGTCTACCTACGGTACACAGTGGTTTACAACGGAATTCTTCGGGTGTCGTAGGGAATACGTCTTGAGGTCGATCTCAACTTAAAACTTCTTTACAGCCTGTTTGTGGATAACTCCTTATGAGATAAAAAATTTCACCCCTTGACACAAAAACTTTTTACAGTACTAGTATCTTTCACTTCTTGTCGATATCAGTGTAGTGTTGATTTTCGTTAGGGACCGGGATTTGACCTGGGACCTGACCCAGTCCTTCACGACTTGTCCTGTAATAACCCGGTCTACTGTTTTACCTTCACACCTGGTATCTACTCTACTTTCATGTCCTAGTTACAATTTAAATGACGCCAACTATTAACTCGACATTAGTACAATCTTTTATAGGAATAAGAATCCTTTACCTGTGACTTTATTTAAAATTTCCCGTTATTATATACATTGAAGGAGGGTTCATCACGTCCTTTCATACAGTGTCCATGTTATATATACTATGTATACTTTATAATATATAATATACACATGTATGTCTCTCTTGTACTTACTATCTCGTGTACCTACTTTACAATTGTCATCCACTGAAACCCATTTCTCGTCAGACACATAATAATGAGAACGTTGAAGATACATTCGAACGTTAATAAATGTTTATTTTGATTCTCTTTCACGAGTACCTTCTTGGTCGAGATGTATAGACAGCTAGTACGTCCCGACCTCACACTTCGGTCGAACTAAGAAGGTCGGTTCCTCCCTGAGAAGACGAGAGAAAGTAGAGAGAGGTTTAGGGGACGTAGATGGTGTCCCCCGGGTCTTTCACTCCACCCGTACTACCCCTATGTCACCCTTCCTACCCCCACAGACACTTTTTGGACCGAACTTTATTATGACCGGCGAAACTAGTAACACAAATCTATGAAACTTAAAGGCTTAACCACGACAACCGTTGACCATTAACAGCTACGGAACGACAAAAAATTTTACATTAAGCAAATAGTGAAAACCGACGTGACCCAGAAGTAACGACACGTACCCGAAAGAGATCAACGCCAGTCACCCCCGATGAGAGATTAACGTCATGTGTCCGAAGAGTGACACTGTCGAAGAGAACAACGTCTTGTTTCCGAGATCTCGTATGACCTAGACATCAACCCCGTGTACCCGAATCAACGGGGCGTCGTACACCTTAGAAGGACCTGGTCCCTAACTTGGGTACAGGGGACGTGACCTGTTGGTCCCTTCAGGAAAAAAAAAAAAAATTATAGATCCCTGTCTCCCTTATTAAAAAGGGTGACTTATCTACTCAGAAATTACAAGGTACGTGGACAATGCGTCCAGCATTCCCCTCCGCTTCCCCTGCTGTCTCTTACTTTACCAACCTACAGTAGTGGTCGTGCTACCTGTACTTAAACTTATCCGAGGCCCTTAACCACTACCTGTCCCTTTGGATCGCACGACATCAGTCACCCCAGTGTTTCTCAACCTGTACTGACTCGTTGACTTGACTTCCCTCTTTTGTAACAAACCCTAGGACCTCCTTCCTCGTTACACCCCTATTCTCTCCCTTGTCCCTTCGGAAGAGATCCCTGAACCCATGAAACTCCACTCGACTTTCGTACTCCCTACTTCTCATCCGATCAGTCTTTTACCGGTGCCACGACTGCGTCAACCACTGGACCCTTATGTTAAAGTCCGTCTCTCTTGTTGAACCATTTTTATGTCTTCTCACCGTATACCACGTACAAACACTCTTGACACAAAACCTTACCACTCTCGACCTACAACCACCTCCTCGTAAAATTTCTTTACTTTGACCTCTCCACCTACCCGGTTCGCTTCCTGGTGGGTAGGAGTCGACTACAGGAAAGATGGTGTGACTGTAGACTCCGTAGACTTGCGAAACGAACGGTTTGTGGAACTTCCGACATGACCGTCCTGACCCCTAAGGTTCGCCGACCATCACTGAAGTCAGAGAATCTTACAACGGTGAGTCTCGTCAGGGGTCCGGTCCTCGAAGAGTCTCGGGAGGGGCGTAGGTGAGTTAGTCACGGACGTACAGTTGTTGTCTACTAACCAGAGGTATAGTTTCAGACTTTTTACGACGAAACTCTTAATTAAATAAGACACGCAAGCACAAAGGGTCCCATGTCGACCCCTGTTTAGTGTAATCTTAGTGGACTGACTAAAGTGTATCACCCTATTAGAGAACCAGATAGGTATAACAACGTTTACCGTAATAAAGTAAGAAATGATACCTTCATTCAGTCCGTTTCCGTTTATAATGATACCATAGTAAATATACACTTCGGATTTTTTACTACGTTCACTTGAATAAATGTTTTGTCTTTATGTGAGTGTCTGTACCTTGTGTTTAAATATTAATGGTTTCCCCTTTCCTCCTCCTCCCTATTTCATCCTGAAACCCTAATCGTCTATGTATAACGATATATATTTTATTTTCAGTTCCTGGTTGACATATCGTGTCCCTTGTAGAATTGGATATTCCCTTTTCTTAGACCTTTTCTATGTGTACACAATAAATATATATATATACATACATATTGACTTAGTGATACGACATGTGAACTTTAATTGTGTTGTAACATTTATTGGATATGACGTTATTCTTTTTTTTTTTCTTCTTAGTGAACCTCTCCTTAGTGTAAAAATTTTTATCCTTAAGGATCCTAGGTCTGGATGTTACAACATAATAAAGATGACATGTCGTTTCACTTAGTCGGTATACATATATACATAGGGGGTAAAAACCTAAAGGAAGGGTAAATCCAGTGGTGTCTCGTGACTTATCTGGAGGGACTCGATAGATGAGGGACTCGATATTACTCATCTAAGCGTAATCAATAGATAAAATATGTATCATAGTCATCACATACCTCTTAAGGGAGGACCGAGTCAGCCATTTTTTAGGTGGACGTTACGTCCTCTGGACCCAAACCAGGAACCCAGCCCTTCTTAGGGACCTCTTCCTTTACCGTTGGGTAAGATCATAAAACGGACGTCTTTAGGGTACCTGCCTTCTGTCAGATGTTCCAGCGTCATCAACCTGTGTTGAACCGTTGATTTGGTGGTGGTAGTCACAAGTCAAGTCAGCGAGTCAGCACAGGTTGAGACGCTGGGTTACTTGGCGTTGTACGGTCCGGAGGAACAGGTAGTGGTTAAGGACCTCAGGTGGGTTTGAGGACAGGTAACTCAACCACTACGGCAGTTGGTAGAGTAGGAGACAGGAGGGGAAGAAGAGGACGGGAGTTAGAAAGGGTCGTAGTCCCAGAAAAGTTTACTCAGTAGAGAAACGTAGTCCACCGGTTTCATAACCTCAAAGTCGAAGTTATAGTCAGGAAGGTTACTTGTGGGTCCTGACTAGAGGAAATCCTACTTGACCAACCTAGAGGAACGTCAGGTTCCCTGACAGTTCTCAGAAGAGGTTGTGATGTCAAGTCTTCGTAGTTAAGAAGACACGAGTCGAAAGAAATATCAGGTTGAAAGTGTAGGTATGTACTGGTGACCTTTTTGGTATCGGAACTGATCTACCTGGAAACAACTGTTTGATTACAGAGACGAAAACTTATACGATAGATCCAACCAGTATTGAAAGGAAGGTTCCTAGTCATCACATGTATACAGTTAAGATTACGGAGGGGGAGGTTCAGTCAAAATCTTTCTCTCGAGGTCGGTAGTTCATCTCAAAGTTTATGTCGTTTATTTGTTTCTTCCACCAAGACACTATACTATTCTCAGACCTTACGAAGGGAGGGGTGGTGGATGAAACAAGTAAAACAGTTAAACCCAGTTAACTCGTGTAACTGAGAATTCTTATTCCCTCTCCTTCCAAATTAGGACACTAAGAGCTCCACACCACCCCCTCGTAAGAACTGACATTCTGGACCTTCTACCACACGATACTATGGACCTTATATCTCTGGTGTCTACGACGGTCCCAAGAGGGGTGTCTCTTAATCTACTACGGGTCTCACAGTTCTGACCACGACTCTTTGGGACCACACTAGTAAAACTCCCCACTCCAGTAAGAACTCCACTGAGGGACCTCTTAGCGACGAGATTATTCAGTGATAAAACGTACCTTTACACAACACAGAAAGTCCGTCCACAAGACCTCCTCTCTTTTTCGAGTTGTCAGTAAAAAAAAAAAAAACTCTATGAAACTGAATTTTCCGACAAACTACCATCCGACATAAACGATCCTAATTTTTACATTCATTTCTTTTGTATTCAGTACTATATTTACTTCTGTCCAAAAAAAAGGGACATAGATCCAATTTATATACTGTAGAAACTCATTGAGAACAAATAAATCAAGGAAAAGTGACTTCTTCGCACTCACTTTCCGAGGGAAACCTTCGTCAGAGAAGTGACACCCATACGAAATCATGTATTTTTTTGAAAATACATGTATTTTTTAAAATCATGTATCTTTTTTTTAAAAAAATTATATACAAACATCCCTCACCAGGTAGACAACGTTCCTTCCCCTTGGGACCCAACCTTCGTGTCTCCCTGGGTCTCAACCCAGTGATCCAGACGTCACCTCTGGTCCTGTTATTTCCTTGTCTCATTCGTTCACCCCGAGACAGACGGTAACCAACAACCACAGGTGAACGGAAGAACGGAGAGACCTCTTTACTTACGTTCGGTCGTCACTGTCGAAACGAGTCAGCCGACTCCCACGGAACTTGTGGTGTACCTCTCGTACCCTCCCTTCCCGCGTGCACTCCAGTTTCCCACTACCGGAAGAAGGGGTCCACCCCCGTCCTCCTCCCGACCGTCCGACCGCCTTAATTGGAAAGAGAAGATCTGGTACCTGGACTAGTCCTTCAGACTGGGTGAAGTGTCTTTTCGTCCAATTAAGACCCCCACTACACTAATATGCAATGTCTAAAGAGACCGAAGAGTCAGAAGGATGTAGTAGGTAGGGAAAAGGACGCAACGGGTGACCGGACTCGTCATCTACGAAGTTTGTGGGACGTCAATGGACGACCGAGCAGACAGAAGGACGCCTGCGAGCCCCTGATCCAAAAGGTCGTGTGTCTCCGAATTCTTTACAAACAACTCACTTCATCTTTAGTTTCAGTCCTCTTTGTCACATGTGACAGAAGCACAATTCCATTAAAGACTATCGTTTTCAGAAAAAGGTCCTCCCAGAACCTTACTGGTTGGGTTATCGAATACATTTAGAAAAGTCCGGTCTACAAATTCTGGGCTTACGCGAAAACCTCTACATTGTATAGGAGTCTCCAAGCGTGCACGATATGAAAAACTTTATCGGTCCCGACACACGACACTTTAACGCAAAAGGAACTCTCTCTGACTCGTACATCTCAAGATGTGTCGTTCTAAAAATTGGGTTTCAAGAGGCAAGACAAATAAGTATATAGATTGTATCTCGACCCGCAGGAGAGACAAACACGTAAAGAATTGAAAAACTGTTCAGGGAGGTCGACAAATGAGTAAAGGTTTTATATGAACAAAAGTCTATACAAGTGTTTAATATATATATTGTCTAAGGTATATTGTCCGAAAAGAGGAAGGGGAAAGGAAAGAAAAAAAAAAGGAGAAAGAGAGACAGGGAGGGAGAAAGGGAAAGAAGAAAAAAAAGAGACAAAGAAGAGAGAAGAATTTTCATCGGAACAAAACTTGAACCACTCACAAACTACCTAAAAACATCTTCCAAGTATGAACTTTTATTTAAAGTATCTACTAAAACTTATATGTTTTTATAGAAAAAAATATTTTTTACAGTTCATGCATATGTTTAACTCTCTTATGATCATACTACTTGGAGGTACATGGGAGATGTGTGGAAATGACAATTGTTAAGTACCAAGTAGAACACAGTAGAGAGAGGAGGGTCGAGGGAAAGGGGTTAATAAAACTTTGTTCACAGTAGTACCGGGAAGTAATGTCTAATGTAAAAAGTTGACGAAGGATAATTACCAAATTTTGGTATACTTATCTCGTCTCGTAGTCACCCCTTTTCGGGAGGAGCCAGGCTCAGGGGCACCCGTAGTCCGAACCCCGGTCCCTTACGAGTGACGGGAGTCACGGGTTCACAGGACGTCACTTGTTTATTGCCTCCGGGAAACCCCTTGGTCACTACAGTAGAGAGAAGGCGGGAAGGAGGAGAGGTAATACATGGTCGTTTGTGGGTCGGGGTTGGGACCGTTTTGTTTCGTACAAAAGCGTCGGTGCCTTCAGTCTGTGATAACAATTGGAAAATGTACTTCCCTTTCAAACCAAAAGATAATAGTCGTTCTGGTAGGAGGAATAACACTCTTGTTGATGATGAAGTAAAAAAAAGGGGGGAATTCCATAATATGTGTGTGTGCACGCGTGTGTTTCTACGGGTTTAGAATTTAGACTCACGACGAGTTAAAAATTTAGGTTGGGGGTACTGGGAACAGGTCTAACTCCATCTTGTAGAGGTCGTGGGGTCTTTCACGGGGAAGAGGTTTCCCGTGGGGTCTTTATGGGTGGAGGTTTCCGTGGACGATCAGACAGATCGACAACCATTTAAAACGGAGAAGAACTTGCAGTACACTTACCTAAGTAAGTCATATTTGCCTAAGAAAAACGGAACCAAAAAAGTGAGGTTTATTACAAACACTTCATGTAGGGACAACAAGGCACACTGTTATCGAACAAAGATGACGTCATATTGGTAGGTCGTAACGTCAAAACACACTTCTGCACTACACAAATAGGTAAGACAGAATCCCCGATTATATACAAATGAGACACGATATTAGACATGATTCACGAAGTTCACTTTATCAATTAGAAAATCCGATCAAACACAATGGGTAACACTAATAACGGGAAAACATCCGTTCTCTACTCGATTAAAGGGGGTCCCAGTATATTGATTGTATATTATCTCGACAAATTTGGTTCAGCAGGTCAAAGGTCTGGTTACGTGTAGAGTCACGAAGGTATAACCCGAAAGACACTGAACAGACTGCACTAGACATTCGAAGGTCTCTGATCTCGTCCAGAAACCCGAGACACCAGGAACCCCTACTAGACAGAAGATCTCCTTCTGGACACCTGTGTCTCTCGAAGTCATCGGACCAGCACCGACGAGTCGATCACTCATGACCTCGGTCCCAACCTTAGGACCAAGGGTCCAAGGAACAGAGAATAAAAACAACCGTAAACAAATAAAGGTAGTGGTCGTCTCACGTTATACAAAATAGTGAGTTACCTAGTCGAGTGTGAAAACCAACGTTTGTTGTCTTTGACTGATTGGATTCGGTTTCTCCTTCAATAACCCTCTTATAACTAGTGAGCGTCTCAGTTGTCCCGTTGTCTCTTGGTCTGACTCCACGACTCTCTTCGTCCGAGAACTGTGAAGGGGTCTGTAGGCCGGGACGAGGGTGTTCGTCAAAAATTGAACGTGGCCCTGAAGCATAGGCAGACAGGTCCACGTCTTCGGTCCTTTCTCCGAGATCGACAGATCAACTTCTGTCGAAGGACACAAGGAACCTTCCCTAACGACCAGGGAAGACAGTCGGCGTTGCCCTTCTCCGGAACGGAAGGAGTAATTAAAAAATGAAAAGAAGAGACCCAATTTCAACTAGATATAAGTTATTAGGAACGTTTTTCCATTTAGTTTTAACTTAACCGGTTCAAGTTACTACTGGATCTACCCACCATACCATCCCTCCACTATATACATATGTGTACTGACTAAGTGAGGTAACAAGTCTTTGATTGTGTTGTAACATTTCGTCAATACGAGGTTATTTTTATTTTTTTAATTTAACCGGTTCGGTTTCTCCAGTTTTTCTCTTCACAGAGAGATGTAAAGACCAAAAAATTACACAAACACTTATTACCAAGACGTTGGTCCTTTCTACTATTTCAAATGTCCTATCGTTGGCACCCACAGGAGTCAGATTTTTTCGTAGACCAGTGAATGCACCCTTTTTTAATGGAACGACAGGAAACAGGGAGTCCTTGTCACAGACAAAAGACGTCTGTTCATTACCTTCCAACTAAACCGTCAAGGTAAACCTTTTACAGTGGTCTGAAGTTTCTCGAAGAAGACAGGACCGAACCCTTTACACCAAGCGTACGTTGTCTGTGTTGTTACACGACACGACCAAAGGAGAAATGTACTTCACCTGAATTAATGAACAAACACCTTCCGAAAACAACCTTCATTTTCCAAAAGGAAAACACTCGACGGTGACTTCTGACAGGAAGGTGGAACTCACCGGTGAGTAAGTAAGTAACTAGGACTTAAATGACTCATGTGAAGTCTGTCCTACTATGTCTTCAGTCTATTCCAGATGACAGTACTTTGACAACCAGAGCATTCAGCTCAACCCTTTCAGGAATTGTGGGTTGTTTAAACGAAAGGGGAAAGTAACGAAGAAACCTGAGAATTGAGGGCACTACCCTTTAATTGTAAGGCGAAAGAGAAACAACTAGTGTAGCAGTCACGGAAGACTTTACAAATAAGACAACGGAGAATTGGAAAAAGTTTTCTTCTATGCATACTAGTTGTAATTTTAAAAAGAATAAACTCAAGTACATTTAAATGGGAACTAAAGAGGGATATATTTTAATGTAAATACATACGACCGACTTACTTCTCAAAAAATTTTTTTATTGAAGAACTGACAGAGAAACTAGTCACTCCACCCAATGTTCTCGAGTCTAAGAAACGTTATTCCCGGATACAAACGGATCAATTGACGGTGGTGTAGTCGGTCCCCGATCCCATTCTCTGTCTCTTTACCTACGAACCGTTTGACCTCCTGTCTGACGTCGTGTACAACCAAACCAGAAATCGTTTGAGTAAAGAAGAAGGACTCGTAAGGTGACTTCACGTAAAGAATCAAGGACTGTAGCCCCGTCTCACCCTCCCGGTACACTAACCAATAGTGACTACTGGACACTCGTGCTCAAATTATAAAGAAAGTCCGGTTACTCGAGTTCTCTTCTACACGGAAGAGTACTGAGAAAAAGGATCTCTTAGGAAGGTGTATGGCTTCACGCCCTAAACCACCGGATCCTCTCTAAAGAGTCTTTACAATACAGACCGTCTCTCAACGACCTAATATATAATCTAATATACAACGGAAAACAGTGGGACATCACATTTTACTATAGAGTCATACTATAACTTGTCACGAAATCATAATTTTCCAGTAAATATTTTCAATTTCTGAATGTACCCATGTACCCAACCTCCTCCTTAACGAAGTATCTATGTCCAAAAGGAGAACCCTCACTAATTTTACAGAGTCTTGAATCTTCACCACTAACATGTTGTAACCCTTACGTACCTTACGGCGTCTTAATAAGTGAACTTCGGTCAATTAAAATACACTTAACTCGGTTTTTTCAGTTTATAACTATTTCACGTCTTATTTTTATTGTGAGGATACAGACCGTGGAGTGCGGAAGGGTGAAACATCTCCGTTGTTGAATTTTGTACAACTGTAAAAGAAAACCATAAATGGTGACATAAAGACCTACTATACACAGAGAATTACAGACATCTAATTAGAGAAAATTTATAGTGGACAAGTGCGGGACGATAATATCTACTCCCACCGAAGACTGTGGAGGGACACGTGGGAGGTAGGGGATCCAATTGAATATAGTGTAGAAAACCGATTTAAATATAGATCACAATCGAAGAATACTGATATTCACAACAAGTGACAACTCGATTTCTGTATGATCTAAAAATTTTTTTTTATAACTTCATACCAACTATATGTTACAAAACAATCAAAGTTCATATACTGTTTCACTAAGTCTCTATGTGTGTGTGTAAGAAAAAATCTAAGAAGAGGTAATATCCAATAATTTTCCATAATTATATATTTGTTTCTACCTTTCTCTTAGTGAGGTAACTAGTTAAGGTGGGGGTAGAAGAAAGGTACAAGTAAATAAGGTTGAACCCTTCTACATAGATTCTAAGAGTCCTCTACTTGAACGTAAACAAACAAAAATTAAAAGTAACATAACCCCAAAACAACTCCCTTCCCCTTTTCCTCTCCCTTACAGAAATAAGACAGGAGACTTTTGATTGAAGCTTAGTTCAAGTTCGGAAACATTCGGAGTCAATTGTATAAGAGATCCAAATCAATGTAGAGGGCTCGGTCCCACCCAGTGACGTAGCATAGACAGTATGACTAAAGGAGCTGAGAGGAGAGGAGAGAGACCGTGAGGTAGGAAGGAAGAGAAGCCCGGGGTAGGCGAATTTAATGACCGACAGGACACAAAAGTCAACTGCCTGTCGGGAGACTTGCAAAGTAGAACCAACAGAGTATGTGCAGAGTTTGGTTCGTATCCGTTTTCTTCTAAGAACTGAAGACAAGAGGAGATTTAGGTAGGGGAGGGTCGGAAGGGAAAGAATCATCCGTGGTGCTAGTTCTTCTTTCGAGGGTATCTTTGTATTCGGTCCAAGAAACGAATTTCAGGAAACGATGAAAGGCTGACGAAGACATCCTGTCCGTAACGGAGGGACGCCGGGTGGATGTCTTGTCTACGCTCATAGACGACAGTCCCTGGAGGGTAAGATCTCAAGTGCCAACACCTCCTGTCACTCCTTGACCGAAAGTCGACAAGAAGGCCGTCTGAGATAAAAGAGTGATTCAGAGCCTGCACGCAAGGGAGGCTCCGACCGACGAAACGGAAGGGTGGGGTGGGGTCCTGGGGAATGCAATTCCACCCGAGGTTCGTGTGCGCACCGAGGACAGCGAGGACAGAAGGAGTCGTCTCGTGGTGCCCGGAGTCCGGTGCCAATTGTGTAGACGCTTCGTCAACTCTCAAGAGGGAGGTCGTCTCAAGATCTTACGACAGATTTGGCACCTCCTGGTGGAGACCAGGGAAAAAGTCCGGCGCGTGGGAAATTGCGAATGGGGTCGGGGAGATAAGTCGATTAAAGAGGAAACGGCCGGGTCACACCGTAGACGATTTCGAATCCTTACAAGGTTTTATTAAACAACTCTCGACTCAAATCAAATAAGAAGTTTCTGGACTTTTTTTGTGAACAGTGTATTTTCTAGAAACACTGTAAAGAAACCCCGCTTTAGTTTCGCGTCACACACGTACACACACATGTGCGTGTACATATCTATGTGTACGTATAAACGAAGGGGGTGTGTCCATTTTGAAAACGGGACCTAAAGGATATAAACACGTAAAGATATGAATCGTGTCATAATTCTAGGTCGTCTTGAAATTAAAACAGGACAACACGGCAGGTTTATCGTTTCCCGTTATGTCTCGGCGACTTCACGTCTTAAAGTCTTCCAATGAAATTGTAGGGTAAACTTAACGAATTAAACTAAAAGTGAATCTTAGTCAACGATTCGTTGACCCTTCCGTCCTGTTTTAGTCGTTCCGATTAAACCAAGACAATGATCACACAATCGTAACGAATATAAATGTATCTACCAATCAACATTTTTACGAATTGGGTTATGTCACGAGACAAATAGGTTCTTTTTGTCAACGACACCTTCAATGTCGTTCTGAAATTTACCTAACTGTCACGAAGTCAAGTGCGAGAGTAGAATCCATTTATCTTTAATAGACTTTAAAACTCGGACAGCCACGAGGTAACCAAACAATTCACCCCACGAACTGAACCGACATGATACTTGTTAACATTTTCCTACGATAGGTAACGTACAATTAGGGAACTTTAATATCTAGGCCAACTAGGAGTTTAGTTGAATTCAGTTTAATAACTCCCCCACCATTACGTATAGCAAATCGATAGTAGTATACTTAACAAACTCCCTTTTTTTGTCTGTTAAAAGAGTCATAGAAGAATGACTACTTTTAACTTTAATAATTGGAGTTAACTGGGTATTTCATTTAGTATATAGTTTATACTTATGACCACTGAATTTACAAAACTTAAAAAAACACACTACAGTATGCGAATAGTTCCTTCAGTGGCACCGGGTCATGTATACGGCGGGAGATACGACACAGTTTCTATTCTGCAAATTACGACCGGTCACCAGAGTACCAACACACACTAACAAGAGTCCCGGTTACCTCGCAAATGTACCAAGTTTGACCATCTTTTTGACACAGAAAGTCACTACGACACTTCAACGGTGACTACCTCATTTATTGTTACTTGACTGAAAGTGACCTCTACCTCGCTCGTCAGGATGGAAAGTTTGGTCAAAGGACGGGACGGGAAACAAGACATATCTAGACCTATCTCAGAAAGTACAAGTGATTGTTAATGAAAGTTATCTACTTAACATCAGAACTATTTCTACCGAAAATATAAATGGAATATTGACGAACACTGACGTATCTTTATACATCACTTCTTCCTTTAAACATCTTTATCCTTTCATGGAAGAGAAAGATGTCAATGTACTAAGGTTAAAAAAAAGACTTACTACATTTCACAAACATGACCTGAATCACTTTCAAGTAACTAAGGTTGATCTTCTTTCCCACCAGACTTAATCTCCCTTCAGAATCACAGATGCCCGAAGGGTCCACCGCGTCACCATTTCTTAGGTGAACGGTCACTTCCTCTGTGTTCTCTGTACCCAAGCGAGGAGTCAGGTCCTTATAGGGGACCTTTTCCTTGGGTGAGGTCACTAGAACAGACCCTTTAAGATGTACTTGTCTCCTCGGACTACCCGAGGTCAGGTACCGCAGTGTTTCTCAACCTGTACTGACTCGTGTCTGTGAATAGCAGATACATGAACTCTCGTTTACTCATAACGAGCGAGACTCTAGCAACAAACCGATTCTATCATTGATCCATAAATGAACAGGACAGTCTTTTACAAAGACACCTGTCTATTCTTACTCACATATCAATCCTCTGACTTAAAGAAATTTCCGAACCAGACTAGATGAAAGACTCATGTCAAAAAAGTCTAGACCCACAATTAAGGTTTAAATAATAATTAAATGAGATATTTATGGTAAACTTTTGGGAAATATAGTTTACCATCTTAAAAATCCCTCACTCACATTTAAAATTCTAATCAAAAAATCTTCAATAAAGATTTGCAAAAACTGTCACATAGCGACACTTTTTACAATGTACTTTTATAGGGATTTGAAACACATACATACACACAAATTTTCAATATATGTACACAATGACATTATTACATATGAAATATTTTTGTTCGTCCTTTTATCTGTTTTTTCTAATACTAATTTGTTTTATTACGTCACAGGAGAATTAGTACTAATAGTGTGATAGTCCATATACTTACGAATTCCGTGCACTTACGAAACTCATTTCAAATAGTAATCTTCGTTGTACAATTCGTAAAAAAAAAGGTACAATTCGTAAAATTTTGTTAAAAATTATAGACCCACAGAAAAAAGTCTGGAAGAATCTAGTAGTAAAAAAAGGAAGAAGACCAAACACCCCAGACGTAATGACAACAGAAACTACAAAAGTAAAGTAACGTCCGTAGAAAACTTCGGTGATCAGGTAAATCACTCACTCAAGATGACATACACGGTTCAACGAAGTCACCACAGACCGAGAAACGCTGGGGTACCTGACATGGGATGGTCCGAGGAGACAGGTATCCTAACAGGTCCGTTTTTATGACCTCACCCAACGGTAAAGGAAGAGGTCCCTAGAAGGGCTGGGTCCTCAACTTGGGCGCCGAGTACAGAGGACGTAACCGTCAACCCGAGAAATGGTGATCGAGGTAAAAGATGATGTATTTTGTCACATTTTTCAGTGTTCGGGTCCGTTGGGATTTGCCTTCGTATAGTGGTACGTAACTCTCTCTCCCTGTTCCATGTCTTACAGACTCCCGTTCAAGCAGATAAAAGGAGGATGAGGGGTCTCTTAATTTTGTTGTGAGTTCTTTGGTAACGGGTCCCTTCACGGAGGGTTATTTGAAGACAAAAAGATTTTTAAAACAACTTAACTCCTCTCAACCTAAATATAGGTCTTTACGAACATATATAACAATAACGTATACTACGTTTCTCCACTGAATAACCCTTTCTGGGGCTAAGACCCTTTCTAACTCCCTGTTCTTCTTCCCCCACTGTCTCCTACTCTACCAACCTACCGTAGTGGTTGAGTTACCTGTACTCAAACTCGTTGAGACCCTCTATCACTTCCTGTCCCTTCGGACCGCACGACGTCAAATACCCCAGCGTTTCTCAGCCTGTACTGAATCACTGACTTGTTGCTGTCGACAACAACGTAGATCACTCTTATAACGGGAATTTAAACAAGTAATATTCCCTTTGCTCTATTGAGATCCCGTCGTAGTTCTCAAGACCTAAACCTAAGACTCAGGGTCGATACGATGATTGACCGACACACTGTTGTTTGTCAACTGAAAGATTTTCAAAGTAAAAGGACAAGAGTGTACACCACTACTCTTAATTGGTAGGTTCCTCTCCAAACATTTTCCCGAAACATTGAACAGTGAATATAAACGTATAGTAAATATTACGAAATTACTTTATCTCTTTCAAAAAAGGTATCCAACTCATATATGTGTATGTAGGAGTCACTGTTAAAAAACGAATAAACAAAGTGAAGATCTAACGGAGAAATTTGATACAGGGTACTTAGCGATGAGACGGGTCTTCGTCAAGACCTTTCGACGATTCGGTCCTCGGTTGTCGTGCTGTCTGCGTCACGACGAGTTGTTTGACGTGCATGCATGACCCCCCTGAGGTACCGCTCCAGAGTACTCGGCGGTATACCAACACAGACCCACCTTACCCAACTCTTCTACTCAAAACGTCGGGAAGTCGAGACCTATCACTCAGTATACAAGAAACTATTTCCCTATTTTCTCTAGGAGACACTAGGATTCCTTTCCACCCAGAACCAGTAGGACTCTACAGAACTCTCAATGAAAAGAGCTAGTAAAGAAAAAAAAAAAGGAGTCGGTAAAGGAATAGTCTTACCGAAACTCATCTCATGACCAATACTCGTGTTCGAGTCGTTCGCTTGACGGATCTAACCTTACGATCGAGGTGGGGAGTGGTCAACCAGTAGAACAGACTCAATGAACCGACAAAACACGGAGGCAATGGAGTAGACATTTTACCCTTACTATTATTATAGGTGTAGTTCTCAAAGAACACTCCTATTGTTCTTTACTTGGTACTTTCCAAGTACAACTGTCACGCACGGTATACTCTCCATGAGTCATCTAAAATCGACGATAGTAACATAAATAGAACAGACAACCAACCGTATAGTTTCTCTACGAGTAAGGTGACACGACACACTGGTATTCGTTTAAAAACTCGGAGAGACTCGGACAAACAGGTAGACAGTTTACTACTGTATTAAGAAGATCACAGATCTACTGGATTAAGAAGACACTCCGAATAAATAGAGTACCTTGAAGAAACGTTACACCTCTTCTTTCTATACTGTATATAGGTTACACCATAATAACTTTAAAGTCAGGTAAGGTGTGGGGGGATAAGACGAAATAAAAAGACGAACAGTGAAGGGTAGTAGAAAGGTTAAATAAATAATCGACAGATGTGACTAATCTTACATTTGATGTGTTCCTGTCTTTAGACACAGGCGAAATGACATAGGGAGAGGGAGAACGGATGTTGTACACCCCGTGAGTTTATAAATGATTGACCTAAAAATTTTTAGAAAGAGCCTGCTACTAGAAATTCCTGCATGTCATAGACACTCGTACACCCCGAGTACGGACGGGTCAAACACTGGTCATTCACCGTCTCAGTGTCGGTCGACGTGACCCATTCCACCCTGAGTGCCTCCCCTGAGGAAATGAGCCGTGTACGACACAATCTACCCCGACTCCCGAGGTCCGTACTACTCTTCTGGTCCAGGGACTAGAGGGACTCGACTCGGAGATCACACTCCTGCGTGTGTGTGCAGCGGAAATTTTACTTTACGTGCGGAACACGGACGATGTGGGAGACTCCGCAGCCTTGACAGGAGTGAGACGAGACCGGTCTGAGATGAAGGAAACGAAAGTAAACAAAACCTCGTGGTGTCTGAGAATTGTCAGAGTTCTGTAATCGCGAATGTCGAATAAGATGACTCTTGTAGGAAGGGGACTGAAACGGAGTCAATTCTAGAGACGGAGGAAGCAGAGAGTCGCGTTCAATAAAGTCGTTTCAGAGAGGGGTCGAGAAATAGATTGGGAGCAGAACGAAGGGACGTAGTACGTGGAACAAATATAGAAAGAGTCCTGACTAGCGTTAGACGTTAATATAATTTATCAGGGGAATTAATGGTAGACAGTGAGTCATCTTACTGTTGGGGTGTTCTACTCCTCGTTACAGACAGGCCAAATGGTGAGATAGGGGTCATGGACCATTATCGTAAACCGTGTATCATTCACGAGTTCTTTATAAAGTACTTGCCTACTTTTATTTTCTGACACGAGTCACTGCCACCATTTCGAGACCGTCACTGAATGGAAGACCCTCGAATTATGGACTGATTCTTTATCTCCATCACTGTGTCGACACCGTTTATGATAATATCCCGTTTGGTGGTTTCGAAACACTCGAGGATCTTTCTCGAAGTGACCACCGAGTAACTATTTGTTAGGTGGACGTTACGTCCTCTACGTGCAAGCTAGGGACCAAACCCTTCTAGGGGACCTCCTCCCGTACCGTTGAGTGAGGTCATAAGAACGGACCTCTGTCTCCCCGGACCTCAGGTAGTCCAACGTTTGTCAGTATTTGCTGACTTCACTGACTCGTGCGTCTTCCTCGAGGGTTTAGAAGAGCACACTTATTCCCACTCACTGTACCATCAGTCCCTCCTGAAGGACCTCCTTCTCCTCCACTGTCCGGAGTGTTACTCCGTAGAAACCGTCACTCTCCCATCCTCTTCCTTTTTTTCGTCTTTCTTTCTCCAGTGAAACCTCCGAAGGTCCTGACGTAGTAATAAAATTATCAAAATCCCGTCTATAAGAGTCGGAGTCGTCTGGGTAAAGAGGGAGACTTATCGTTTATAATAATTATACATTGACATACTTGACCTTTATTTTCAATATTTATTATATCGGAGGGTTCTATGGTTTCAAACTTTTACTTAACATTTCCATTTTATTTTCCTTTCCATAAAATAATTCAATGACGAGTCCGTGGTAGTAAGATCTCCTGTATTCCTTTATTTACGAACATGGACAAACATATTTGGGGCACTTATTCCCTCAATTTCTGGCACCGACTACATCCAGAGATCAAGGTCACCGGGTTTTTCGTACAAAAGATATTCCACTAAAAAGTTTTACCAATCGTAAAGAAGTATTACAATGCTTCTTATGTATCGTGTGAGTAGAGAAATAATTTCTTGTGAGGGTAAAAACCCTTTAACAATTCTTATTGTAATTAGTTTGGTACGTTTTGACACGAAACACACTTACACATTTCACCTCAATCCCTGAACCGAGTCTTTACCGTCCATCGGCCCTGAAGGGACCAACGGGTCACCAATTCTGAGACGGAAGGTCACGACCCCCCACGTGCAAACTAGGGACCAGTCCCTTGATTCTGGGGGGTGTACGGTATAACCCGTCGGTTTTTGAATCTTTTTATTCATTTATTTATTTTTCTGTAACGTTTTTGGTGTCTCAACTTTTGACGTTAGGATTTTCACTGGCTCTTGAAACTTGAGGAATGATTTTGTTTGTTGTTTACAAGAGAAAGTACGACACAAGAACGAAATTTATCTAAAATTTTCCTTTGGTCACGACAGGGGACTAAATCCTAATGACTGCACTGAAAACCCAGAATCAATGAGACACGTCAAGGATGAAAGGAACGAATCAACCTGTAAAAAGGGGGAGCACAGACTTTTGGTAAGTGTACAAGATCACAGCAGTAATTTTACGACATAAAACCCTTCGACGAACGGAAACCCCCACCTACCGGTCAGAGGTCCCCCAAAAGTAAAAATAAAAACAGTTGATGACACCTCGTGGGGTTAGTTTCCAGTCTAATAAAATTTAATTACGGTAAATTCCTTAATCAACAGATCTGGTGAAACTGAAGGAAAACGGATCCGACACGTTGCACGGTGGTCGAGAGACTTCCTGTTACTGTAGATCACCGACCAACGACACACACAGACAAAAAAGTATCTCTTGACCTACGATTGGGGGGACCAGTACTAAAGGGTTCTGAGAACCGTCTTACTCCAAGGGGATGGGAATCGTTTAGTACATTAAACAAGAAGCCCGGAACTGATGTAAAGGACTGTCGCAAAGACAGACAATGGAACTTTATCGTGGATGTAACAAAACCAAGACTCTTTACTAGACAATGAAATTCGACCCTTGTTGGTCTCCTCACTACTCAGAAATAATAGAAAACTTCGGACCCAGGACGTAACGAATAAAAGTCTTCGGAATTAAGTTATAGTACAATATATTAAGTCTCAAAAAAACTGGAATTTATTGGAAAGGGGTGACGAGGTCACTGGAGAGACACCATTACATTATTACCAAAGAGATAAAGACTTTATTTTATTGTCCACTGACACTACCCTAACCGGAACTACAACGAATCCCTTTGTCTCATTACAGGTACCACTTATTACCACCATCTCTCGTATCGTATCTCACGGTAAAGAAGGAATCTTTAAGCCTTGACAGGAGTTCAGTAACACGTTCCTTTTCTCGTTGTCCATGAACTAAATAACCCTAAGAATTTATAACTTTTCCATTGTAAATTCCACCGAAAAACAAATGAGAATAAAAATTTAATTAAAAATGACCTCATATCAACGAAATGCTACAACACTATCAACGATGACATGTCGTTCCACTTAGTCGATATCCAAAGACATATAGGGGAGAAAAGACCTAAGGGAAGGGTACATCCAGTGGTGTCTCGTGACTCATCTCCAGGGGCACGACGTGTCGTCCAAGAGCAATCAATGGACAAAATGTGAGTCGTCACATACATACAGTCCGGGTGGGAGGGTTAAGTAGGGCGAGACGGAGGGGTGGGAATCACGGGTATGTAAAACAAGAGATGCAGACACAGAGACAAAACGAGTATTTCGAAAGATTTTTGGGTCCGAAGAACGGTACCTCTATCCTACTTCTACGAAGACTTTTTTACTGTACACTCATAACATTCTTCACTTAAAGTTTTTGTGTACTCATTCTTTTCCCTTTTTTTTTACCATACGAGAGATTTAGAATGTGGAGTCTCTAGTAGAACCAAAACATAAACCACACACAGGGTCAGAGGTTGGAGGATAATAAGGACATAGAGACATATTTCATAATTACCCCTGTACGGCAGAGCGAAGAGAAAGAAAGTGGACGAATAAAGGGGTGAATGATACAGTACTTATTTGTTCATCGAGACATAAAAAGTACCGATGAGCTATTGAGGTACCATATCGTCATGACATTAAAATCTATCTGTTAGGGATACCCCAAGTCTTTATGAATCCTAGGACTGTTAAAAAAGGGTAAGACCCCCCTTCTTGCACTAATACCGGAGCACACGTACAGACAAATGAAGAATCTTCTTTAAGGACCCTTTTCCTGCCGATTCAGTTTCAATATGGGTAACTGGTTGAAAAACCACCTATAACGGTCTTATAGGAAGTCTTCCCATCATGTTTAGGTGACAGAATTTCACACCTGAGTAGAAATCTTATGTGAACTCTCTCAATTATACAAAAAAGGTTCCAATTTCGTTGGAACTAGTCACCCGGACCCATATCCAACATGGAATGAAGAAAAAATAGTTGGAAAACGAAATGCACAACTTGATTTTTAGTACTACCTAAAAAAAAGGACTTTCGGTTTAATATACAGTCAATATAGTCATTTTGACTCCCTTCCCTTGATTAAATAAAGCACCTCCCTCAATGGATTTCTGACTGAACACTTGAGTTGTGTATATGTCGTAAATACGTGAATCGTTTTCTACTGTACTTACCCTCTCAAAAGAGGAATTTCTCGGGAATATCGTTTTGACTTAAGAATCTTACCAAGTATTTGAATTAAGTACCTTACAAACGAATCATGAATACACACCCGAATCAGTAGTAATTTAGAAAATTACCTCAAAGTCTCTACTATAAACTATAAGAATCTATAAATAAAAGGTCAACATATAAAAGTGAAGACTAAAATGGAAAACGTACAAAAATCCCTTTATGGTAAATTAGAAATCTCGATGACCACAAATTAATCAGAATTTTTACTTTAGACCCGGAAGAACCACTAATTAGACTGTAAAAGAAAATCTATACGGTCACTGGTTACCACTGGTGAAAATAGGAATTAGATTCGTATCCGTGTTTGAATTATAAAATCTAATTATAAAGAATCTAACTTCAGTGACCTTTAGGAACTCTTAGTCTCCTTATAGGTGCTCTTAAAAGGGAGAATAGGTCCTCGGGAATATAATAAATTCAGGTTCTTTGTGATGAAAATCTAAAAGATCACCACTTAGGAAAGTCACACTGTACAACTCGTCTTTAATTTTTTTTTTTTTTTTCGGACAAACAACCCTTTTACAACAAAATGAAAGGAATTAAGTAACTAAAAAGGTGGGAAACTTAAAAAAAAAGAAAGAGGTTAAAGGAGAAGAATAATCGACTCTTGACGAACCGTCTTTCTTATTTACCGAAAGAGGTTTCATATTTGGACGGAAGATTCATCTAAGTCAGGTCACCACAAAAAAAGAAACCTTTCATGGACACCAAGGACCTCTCGAGAGACCTCTCCCACGTCGAGCCCGTACTTTTGTCCCTCTTCCCTCCACCCTCCTTCACTTCCCTTCCACAAACACTTCTCCTCCTCCCTCACCCCCTCTTGGGACGGGTCCCGTCAACGTACGGTTCCTACCGATACCACAGACGTGACGATAACAAAGACCTACACAGAACTTTGGTCACTTATAATAGAAAAACATGGACTCTTGTCGTCTGACCATTGATTAAGGTTTTGTCGTTCTCCCTTCGGAGACTTATCTGGTAACAAATTTCCCAACTCTATGTATCCCATTTGAACGTCGGTAGATATACTTGTGTCCGTCTGGGAATGGAAGGAAATTACAACAAACAAAGGCCAAATCCTAACGACGGACGTCGAATAAAAAGAGTTTTCTATGCGGAAGGATTTTTATGAATAGAAGGGTCATCTCCGTCTCACCTACGACTCGAATCCTTTACCCTTCTAAGAAGTAGGTCGGTTGCATCAGGTGAAAGACTTTAAGAGTAGTAATCCTGTAAAGGATCAATGTCTCTGAATACGTATTGTTAGTGCCAATTTTACACAACTTACGGATAAACCACAGATCATACGTAAAAGAGATTAGAGGTACTACCCTCTCTCTCCCCCCCCTTTTTTCGAATAAAAACAGGAGCAAAACACTTACTCTTACGACTCACTCCGAGTCACTCTAATTTATTGAACCAGTTCTACCATTTCAACCAAACACCATCTTGGTTCTAGTCCAGATTTCACAGGACACCTTTACCCCTGGACCCTTCCTTCGGGTAATGGGGCACCGTAGACGACCGTAGAACAGACTTCCGGTCCCCTCTGAGTTCCTCCTCTTGCGACCTTTGCCAAGACTTCCTATGATGACCAGTAGTAGTACGTAAATAGTGGGTAGTCTAATCTTCTTTAGGGACAATAAAATGAAACCAAAATGAATCAGACCCAAACCCTCAGTCCCCAACCTTGTCGTCAAATTAACGGATCCTACTTTGATTAAGAGGAACTCGTACCAATAGTATACAATTGTCAGGAATGACTCAAGATGTCCCTTTACTTCTTTTTCCTGACACACCCAACCTCCGGACGTCAAGTCAAGTCAACGAGTCGGCTGACAAAACCTTTGGGAGATAAGTCGACATAGTACAAGGGATCCGATCACTGTAGAGGTCGTAGTAAACACTGACATAGTTAGACCTCAAATGGGTTTACACCCACACTCTAACAGAGAATGAATGAATCATCGACACATTAAAAAATTTTACTGTCATAATTCGTTTTAAAGTTTATATGCATCATCATCTCTTTTGTTATATTTGAGGAAAACATCGGTAGTAAGTTGATTGATACGTAACAGTTGGTTTGAAAAAGTAGAGAGACTCAGACAAAGAAGAAATAATTTAATCTTATTAGTAGAAGAGGAGTCCCTTGATGGTACTTTTAATGTTTAATATTAACCATATATTGTTATTTTTAATTGTGAGGTACTTAGGAAGACACTACTCTTTGGCACGATTCACTAAGGATACTCCACTCTCATGACAAAAATAAAAGTAAAATGTCTTCTCCATTGACTCCGAGTGTCTACAATTTATTGTGTAGGTCCAGTGTTTTAGTCATAAATTTAGGACAAAATAAAATGAGGTCTCGATATTTCTGTTGGAAACGTTTAGTATTTTCCCGACACGTTAAAGGGAAGGTTTGAATGGGACAAAAGAAATTTTTGTATATTCGAAAACTGAATCAGAATGCGATTCGTCTATAGACACTTCAGGAATTTTCTTTCTTGTGTAAAAACTTTTCAGTCTTTCCGGTTGTTCGTTTCCGTATCACCCAACCTAACGATTTGGGGAACGAGGAACGAATCGGAGACCCACATGAATCCATAATTATAAACGAATAAAGACACCAGGACATACTTGACCGACACAACCAAGACGTAGTGTCGTCTCTTCACTTTGTGTAACACCGGAGAAACACTGTAAGAAGAAAGAGGTATTTGTCGTACGACGTCTGAACCTTTTCTTCGTCTTACTCTGACTTTTGTCCTTTAACGACCCATGGCACTAGGTCATACCGTTGCATTAGGTCCATCCAGTCTTGGTGCGAAGACAGTGCCTCGACTTTGTAATGTTTCTCACTTTACTTTTCGTTCGTCTCATTTGGGATAAACCTGTGTATTTTGCGGGTACCTCTGTCGGTCGAATAACCTTTTCAAGACCGTAAAGAAGACTAATCCGACCTGAGAAAGTTACACTCTCAGGTGAAAACAGGAACCTTCGACAATTAAATCTGACAGGTGTAAAAAATCTACCCTTCGAGGATTGATTTCTCCTCGGACTGTCAACTCCAGAACGGATTGAACGTAAGGAACTTTCAAGGAGGATAAACCATTTTTGACTACCTTCCCGACCAGTGGTCTTCATTATTCTCGTTAAGACATAGAAGTCCATCTTATAAACTACTACTCAGAGTCCAGAATTGATTACCCAATACTCCAAATGAACAAAGAAAGACCATGGAAATTTAACCTTTCCTAATTTGTGTTAAATTCTTTATCGATGGTGTCCAAAACGACCTTTCTTTTTCAGGTGGACCCAGACAGGAACGTCTTTTGTCAGACACTCCTTCAGGTCACGGTTTATACCGAAAATTTTTTGGTAATTTTTTTAACTTCATATCAATCAAATACTACAACGCAATCAAAGCCCATATATCGTTTCCCCAAGCCAATATGTGTATGTACATATATATATAGGTAAGAAAATAGTCTGAGAAAGGGTAGTTTCCATTAATGTTCTATAACTTAGATCAAAGAACATGACATGTCCTTCAGAAACAACAAATAGATAAAATATATAACATCACACAGACACAATTCGGGTTTGAGGATGAAACGGAGAGAGATGATTACGATTATAATTTAAATGTTGACTGTCTCCTCAAGGAAGGGTTAAAAAGAGGAGACTCTAAATTTCGTTCTTAAGAACTGTACGGAGTCAACAGAGCGATCGTTTTACCATCATTATTACCACAGACGACGGATACTACTAACTGTCCCTGGACAGTGTCTCATAGGAGACTTGTGTATAATGGATTATAAAGAATAAAGGGGATCTAGAACTGTAGGTGGTTATCCATAATAGTCCAATGTGTGGTGGGTTTGGGTTGTGGAGTCGTCCACGGACCTCCTAGTCCCGACGAGTAGTCTCATTCTTGCTTCCGAACCCTTGCGTAATTGAAGGGAAACACATAGTACCGATCCCCTACAGTCTCTGAGTACCTAGTCTGTTCAATAAGGAGATGAAGGTCATTGGGACCGTCAAACATTTGGAGGACCCTCACAAGATCTTTGATAGACGCTGGGACCTTTCTCCCTATAACCGTCACCGTAGAGTACGAGCAGATAGTACAGACGTCTCTAACCTGTTCGAAGGTATAAGGGAAGGTAGAAGAGAATGTCGGACAACTCAACCCTTCGAAACCAGTTGAGAAGGACCAGATCTGAATGATACCCTGCAAAGGGTAGGTCTAGAAGTCAGAAAGGTAGGGAAAGTACCTGGGTGAACGGTTCATAATTCTTATCTCACGAATCTTTAAGTTCCATCTTTAGGTATCGTCAGTACAAAAAAGTTTACTTAACTCTTAGGGGGATTACCCCAGGAGATAATTTAACTTGACACAGAGAACAAGTCTTCACGGGAAGGAATCGAGGTGGGAACACAGTCCCGTATAAGTCTGACGTCAAGAAATCTGGGAAATACACCCCAATCTGGGGAAGGACCATTGGTTACCGTCCTCACGACAAGATAACCTGTCGCGGGAAATGGACTCACTGTAGGTAGAGCAGGTTCCGACAAAACCCCTCCTTTATTAAAAGAAGAGGAGAAGGAAGACGAACATGGGGAAACGAGAAAGAGGAAAAGATTAGTAGGGGAACGGGATCCGTGAAGACACCGAGAGATTGAAGTGTCCGTCGAGTCACCACCCTCCTCACAAACTATGTATAAATTATACCGACTTTCTCTTTACCATTTCTAAGCCTCTGCACGACTGTCCGTGGAATAAGAGAGCCACCAAAGTCGATGACGTAGACTTTTCGTTATTTATGGACTGACACTTATTCTCCGAAGGCCGGGACGACCTCTTCTTACGGTACGCTCATTGTAACCTACTCCGGCCTTTGCTTCCCAGGACCAAAATGTAAGTCGGCAAGATGTTCGACGCTAGGTAGCCTCTGTCGCATTCACGTGCAAGGGTCGGGGTGCTCACGAGGTACGGCCCGGAGGTTGGCACTGACGTACGAACCCAGTCGATCCTCTCTAAACTTCGACCTCGGTCTCCGAATAGGACATCCTCCTCCTCCCTGAGTGATACCTTTGGTCACAAACCCTTTGTCCCTTTAGACCTCACTTCACACTGGATGTATGTCATCGAGATAAAAAGGATGACCCGAAGACTTTTTTAAGTATGCTCCTCGGGTAATGGAGTCACTGAAATGGTGCTTTCGGCGACGGCACATAATGACAGGACTCCTGATAGGGGGAGGAAGACATAGTCACCATCTCATCTTTACGAAACGATAAACCCTTTATTTCAATCTTGTCTCCTACCCTTTCTTCATCTAACTATCTCTTCCTCTCACCTAAAATCCTAATCGGAGTCAACCAGAAACGCCCAAGAAGTAAGGTAAAGCCACGGACACCAACCAACACTCGACACGAAAAGACCCATCCCCTCCAGTAATTCAATATTTCGGGGTCTTTCAATATACAGTAGGAAAGGTCCCGGTGAATCTTGGTAGGACTATGAATGATAGATGGAATGACACACGAATACACCAGCATATGAATGGATAGTGATACATATTTACGATAGTCGTTATAAAGGTTGGAACAATTCTAAGATTTTATCAACAAAGATGGTTTTCTTTATACACAAATTTGTCACACTTTAAGAATGGTTTTACGAGTTGATCGGAGGTGGACTTTGACCTAAAACGGTAAAAAATTATAAATTCATATGTTTGAGGCCCATCAAAATTTTACAAAATCAAATATACACACACATAATTTCATATATGTTATATGGACTTCGTAGATCACGGTCCTGGGTGGTGGGTGGGGGTGGGACCCGTCGACCATATGTCATCAGTAGTAGTCGACTCATATTCTCTTGATCAGGTCTTTTCGAATGTAAAGTCGGTTTCCAAACCTAAAAAAATTTTACATAAATTGTATTAATGTAAGTAAACCTCAATCTCTTTTAAACTATCATACGGAAGGGGTTTACATAGTTTGACGCTTCTCTACCCAAAATGTAAAATCCTTTGGTAGGAAAGGTAAGAAAAAGGAAGGCGAAGGTATTATCTTCTGTTCCTTCCCACGAAACAAGACTTGAATTAAAGATCGTACAGGAAACGAAAGGATAGGAAATTCCAATAGAAAAATAACCACGGAACCAACTCTTTTAATCTACCAAAACCTAAGGATGGGAACATCTTATCACAAAAAAACTTATGAACATCTTGTCACAAAAAGTTTCCTGTCCCATAGATAGACGCGTATCCGATTCTATAGTTAAATCATTAAACACTGATAATAAAATCTTTCACTTTATCTTATCTATCATAGTTCGACACAACTTGTATTACCCCTATTCTAACAAACCGCACCCATTGAAAACAGAATCTATGCATATAGACACGTATGTACGTATATACATACATATGTGTATACAGATGTATACATACAAACTGGTCCAGTATTATCTTTTGTATAAAGAATTATACTGAAAAGTTTTTTCATATTTACAGTAACGAAATATTTACATATCGAAATAAGAGAGTTTCCATTTCTGAATGAAGTCTGTTATAAGACGAAGATGGGGATTTTGAATGAATACGTTCACGGAATTGACTTAGATTGTCTCCATCCTGAAAAAAGAAGGACGAATCGGATTGAAACTTTCGTAGAAATCCATTAGTTACTGTTGACATCCGTTTTTAAATGGAAATCCCGGAAGATACACCTGAGCCGAAGAGGGTTTTGGTCGGTGACGAGTAAGACGTGAAAAAACCACTTTGCGAGACACCTAAGAAAGGAAAAATCCACCAGTATCCACTGTTCCAACAAGACTTGGGGCACTTACGGCCGGTCGGGAATGTACGGTCGTCGGTAGTCGACCACCTATTGGGTCCGACGTTGCTCCATTCTCTTTAGGCCAATGCTGAACACTCGTCGTACACGATGCCCTCGGGAGTCGGAAGGACCCTGGTCTCGTACCCGCACCATTGTCACTGAACTCAGGACTGAGTCCTGTCGCATGGGTAAAACGTTCGCTCTATTGGTTCTGGACAGTGTACTCCGACATATTCGGACAAGTCAGCCACCCTCCACTATCAGTGAAGTCCGGAGTCAAACGATTCGAAATATAGTGACCCTCTGGTAAAAAGATTAAAGAATTTGGTCTCCTCCGAGGGAACATGGTTACGAAAAACCGGTCTCCTCGTGGAAAAAGATTAACCAGGGGATTTCTCTCTCGGATTAAGGGGACGTAACCGTCGATACTTGTGGGGACGTTCTGACTGTAGAACGAAAACCGTTATGTAGATGAATTTCATTAACCGTTAATGTCCTGTGTTCCTGTCATCGAACTAACACTGTACTTATAAACGGATTACCACCTCCCGTGTTCCAGACCTCAGTCTATGACACCTAAGTCTAGGGCTTAGACGGGAAGAGATGGAGACACTGACATCTAAGTAATGGGTCAGAGGGACCCGTAGTCAAAAGGATGGAGACGTTACCTGTACTACCAATAACGATCAAAAGTCCCACCACTACCAACAACAAATCAGTGGTTCAGTGACAGGCAAAACACTGGGGTACCTGATATCGGGTGACCGAGGAGACGGGTACCCTAAAGGGTCCGTTCTCATGACCTCACTTAACGGTACGGGAGGAGGTCCTCTAGAAGGACCGGGTACCTAGGTGGGACGTAGAGGACGTGACCTTCCGTCTAAGAAATGGTGACTCGGTGGTCCCTTCGGGAAAATCCCACAACGATTCCTAATTTATATAATCACTTATAACCGGGTCACGTATCTTACAGAAATCACATGTTTGTCACCGACGTTTCTTCTACAGTAAGGTCTTCCCACTCTTTGAATGAAGGGAATCGGTGTCGACCTTATATGTATCACTAACCATCTTTAATAGGCAAATAATGGTCTCTGAAGATTGTCCAGTTAACTTACACGTTCAAGACACCAGAATTACTACGGTCAGAAATCCGAACCTCCTGGCTTCGTGTTAGAACAAAGAACCTGTCTCCACTCCGGGAAACTCCGTCCTTCTGCAACAACTCCTTATACACTTTTTTATTGAGAATTTAAACAAATGGTCCAGTTAAGGCAGTTAACGTTATGGTCGACCTTTTATCAGGAAAAGTACTTTACCTCACTGTTGTTCCTACTGTATAATTTCCCCCATTCAACCTATGTGCTGACCGACCCGTCGCGCACCGAGCAGAAGTCAAGACAGAATTTTACGTGAGAGGAATTGGGGAGACACACAGCTGAGAGTCCCACTGCACCACTCCGACAAGGTGCGGCTCGTCCTCTTCAAAGAGTGGACACTGCTCGTGTCCTTCTTCGTCGTGCAGAAGGACTCTTGGTGGCCGGCCGTCAGACGGTGTAGGCGGTGGTCGAGTTTTCGGGACACCCTCCACCTCCATGCCCAACCGCGTCCCGTCCGTCCCTCTTTCCCGAGCACCCAAATATCCTTATTTCAGTCTAGGTCCATGAAGTTGATGGAACAAGGTTCCTGTTCCCTACTGAACCTTATTGATTCTCTTTGTGTGTGTAGTGCGGAATAGTCTTCCTACGTCCCATTCGGTTGAGGGTTGACTTTTAAAGGCCAAAGGAAAGAGGCCCAGTAGGCTAGTAGAGAACGAAGACATAAAAAGAAAGGGAACGAGTCAATGGATAGTTTTGTTGTTCACTAGTTCACGGATTGGTCGTACTACCATCCACTCACGTGTAACCACTGTCCTACTTTTCTACGGGTTGACTATTGACCTACCACTTCCACTACCCTCCGTGTAAGGAACAGGAGACCTCCACTACTTCCTCAAACTCCAACCCGTTCCCAAATTCTTTCTGAAGGACTTCCGCGATCGTAGACTCGACGATGATTGTCCTACTGGGTATAAAGTCTTTCTTCTCTACTTGCCTCATCCAGTGAAGAATAGTCTATGACTACACCTGAACCTTTATCGTCCGTCGGAACCCAATCTTGAGTCATTGGAGTAAACTCCTCCTCGTCTCCTAGTAGGACGTTTTGTTTTGTCTTTGACTTCCCGTTATATAGGTCCGACGTCCTTGAACCCTGAGCTAAGTATTTAGTTCTTTGATAATTCTGATAGTCTTGGGATGTCTTCAGTGACACTGACTGAAATCTTTGAATTTCATGACGCAGAAGAAGTGAACGTTTGATCAACTTTACTTACTTTGTACGTTGGAAAACTCCTCTCAAAGACGTCATATCTGAAACTTTTGAAACCCATGAATTTGCCCAGATGAAGTCTTGTAGATATAAAAAAGAAGACTCTCTTTTGTCGAGAATTAAAAATGAGGGGGGTGTTTGGAAAAGGACGGTCAAAAGGGAGACTTATCGGATCCCTTTGTGACTTAAATAAGGAAAAAATAACAAAAGAACTTCTAAAATCTTTGTATTCACGGGGAAGTTTTATTTTCTTCCTTCTGTTGTGGTACATAAAATATAAAGAGTAGTACTAAATGCTAGAAGTAATATGTAGAAGTCGTATAAGGGACAGTCAAAATGTGTCAAAATTAGAAAAGGATACACTATATTCTTGAAATGTTATCATATGTCGACTTAGAACTTGTTACACCCTCAATGCCTGTGAACGGGAGACGTACCAACTTTTAGATACATATTGACTATCAACCGGGAGACACAAGTACCAAGGAGACGTAGAACTTAAGTAGGTTGGTACATCTTGACGTTATAAATTATAACTTTTTAGGTACACATTCGCATGGGTACGTTAAGTTTGGTCATAACAATTTCCCAGTTGGGACGAAGAGAAAGAGGGAAGGACAGGAAAACCATAATAAGAGAACACAAACGATATTTGAGCCGTCACGTAAAAATGAAGGAAACGGAACAAATTCCTCAGTAAACATACGATTTTTGTACCCTTTTACTCTCTAATCCTCAGAAAAGAGATGTATCAACCTGAAGGGAACACCGCGTCGACCATTACTTAGGCGGACGTTACTCCCTCTGGACCCAAGTTAGGGACCCAACCCTTCTACGGGACCTCTTCCCTTTCCGATGGGTGAGACCATAAGACCGGATCTCTTAAGGTACCCCAGGGACCCCAGCGTTTCTCAGTCTGTACTGACTCGTTGAAAGTAAGTGTATCAATAGTAGAGGTCGTGAAGTAAGGAACCACATTTAACTCAAAAGTGGACCTTAGTAAAAGGAAGTCGGATTTCTTGAAGAAATAGTAAAGAACATCCCGTCCAGTCGGTGACCGGTTAAGAGAGTCGAGAGTAAACTTTTGTTCTTTTATCGAAATATAAACAGACACTTCTATGGAAATAAAGTGGAATTAATTTTTTTTTATAAAAAGGAAAAAACTTTATCTTCGACATACCTCTATGTTAAGCATGTAGTGTGTTAAGTGTTTAAATTTCACATATCAATAGGTACCAAAAATCATCTAGGTTTTCTTCGGGACCTGAGGATCGTTAGTGTGGAGTAAAGAGAAGTCTGAACCGGGGAGGGGTGGAGACCATTGGTCACGAGGTGAAAGGTAGAGATATCTAAAAGGGCACAACTTGTAAAGTATATGTACCATAGGATGTTATACACCAGGAAACATAGACTGAAAAAGATAGATCGTATATCAAAAGTCTCAAGTAGGTATAACGGCACGTATAGGTGTAAAGTAAAGGAAAATACAGTTTATTATAAGGTAACATACCTATGTGGCATAAATGGTATAAAATAAAAAGTAACCGTAAACCTAACAAAGAAGAAACCCCAACAACACTTATGACGACGATACTTGTAAGTGCATGTTCGAAGACACTCCTCAAAGTCAAGAGAGACCCCACCTTAACACCCCGTATACCATTCAAGCAAATTGGAAAACTCCTTTCCGACGTGATAGAACAACTGTGATAAAATACAAGGTTTGACGTCACATAATTTCTAAGACTAAAGAAGTATGTCGGAAGTAAGGGTTTTCCATAAAAACAACTGGTACTTTAAAATACATTTGTCAAAAAAGAAAAGTACGAACTTCTACGATTAGGTAACAACAGAACGTACGTAATAAAGGACAACACTTAAGTGACCAAAAGAAAAGAAGAAACAAGGGAAAAAACAGAAAAAAAAAAAGGGACTTTCACTTTCAACGAGTCAGTACAGACTAAGAAACACTGGGGTACCTGACATGTCAGGTACCTTAAGAGGTCCGGTCTTATGACCTCACCCATCGGAAAGGGAAGATGTCCCCTAGAAGGGTTGGGTTCCTTACGACGTCATGTGCACTGGATTACTTCGAAACGGTGTTTGGAGGTTTCCTAGTTTCGTTAGGTCTTGAAAGAAACAGACTGTTTTGTTTTCAGTCAGGAGAAATTTCCTTCCGTCATTTTAGACCTATGAGTTGTGTCACTGTAGTGTTACACAACGTAACGTCCAGAGGGCGTAACGTCCCCCTAAGAAATGGTTGACTCGATAGTCCCTTCGTGATCGAAAAACGGGGAATCGATGAATTTTTTTTTTTCGGGATCAAAAAAAGGGGATCGATGAATTTTTTAAAAGAAAAATAAAGACAAAATATAAATAGAATAATAAAACACAGAACTATTAACACACTCACACAAACATAAATACGATGAAACTTCAGACTCCAAGAAGTCCAGACACGTATACATAGTTTTACCCTTTAAACTCCCAATGATAAAGACTCCATAAAAAGGTCGGGGGTGGTTGGGGGTACCTGTTTGACCTAGGAAGCTATGACAGACTGTCCAGTGTAAAAAGACTAAGAACGGACAGGTGACGAAATACTGTTATACGGTATGTAACACTACAGTGACAACTCATAGGTCTAAGATAACGGAAGGAAATTTCTCATAACTGAAAACAAAACAGTCTGTTTCTTTCAAGACCTAACGAAACTAGGAAACCTCCAAACAACGTTTCGAAGTAATCCAGTGCACATGACATCGCAAACAAAACACCTGACACGATCGGGTCGAGGATTCTATACTGGGAAAGTAACAGATATCACTTGCGGGGTCCACAAGTTGATCAGTGAGGAGATCGACGCATCCAGTCTTTGGAAGATCGACATACACTAGAGGGTCTAACAACTCGAATGTTGAAGGGAGAGTAAAATATAATCCGGAACCCGCCCCTCCCCTTCTCAGAACGACATATGTGTACGTCGAACTACAAGTTGGTTTCTGACATCCTCTGGGGCACGTCTAAAGACCTCAAAGAAAGACCCCTCGAGACATAAAAGGGGAGTCAGGAGAACTTAAGACTGCATAGATGAGTTGAGTGACTCTGACCTCACGAGACACACTCAAGAGAAAGGACTACGAAGGTAGGCTTCTCCTGGAGGGTCGGTCTTTGACCTCGCCAGTACTTCCAGAGGAAGAAAGGAAAAGGAGACTCTCGTGCCAACACTTGAGCCACAGTAGGTCGTAGTCTTGGGTCAACAAAACAGATAAAGTACGTCAAAAGAGTAACAGACACCGCTCAGGGACAGGACACACATCACAGGTTAATACCGTGGTTGATGGTAACGGTCATAGGTAGGACTCGTCTACGATCAATGTAAATAACAATATCATTCAACAAGGTCCGTGACACTCACAGACCGAAGTCTGGTGTCCGAACCCTTGCACAGTGTCCCGTACTCCCGTATCTATCCAACGGCAATGGCTAAAAGTACTCTGAGTAAAAACAAACAAAATGGAAAACACCTACTTCAGGTCTTAGAATCGAAGAAGGAATGCTAATTCCGTCTATTAGACTTTTGGTTAACTTGAAACAAAATGTTGGTAAAGTACAATTAATCCTCTGAGATGAAGAGGAAATCTCTTTGTAATGCATTTTAATGTACTCTATGAACCTCGTCAAAATAACCTTCTATTATTAACAAACAGTCGATCATTTGTAGTGAGGACTTGATACTGAAGATACACTATAGAGTCTAAGTCACAGTAGGAATATACCCAACTGTAAAGAAGACGAGGACCATTAGTAAAGAGATGAACGTCCACCAGGTTGTACTGGGCACAGCTCCTCCTCGTCCCATGACCTTGTCGGAGAAGGCAAAGTTCGTAGAACGATGTCCCGTAATAAATCGTCGTCTCCATTCACCGTCGGGACACCAAAGAGAGAAAGGTACCATTACGTGAAGAGAAAGGAGTGAATGGACATCGACAACCCGTCAATCTCCGAATCCCACGACGAGACAATGGATCGAAAAGGAAGACAAAGAGACAAAGGAAGGTGGAGCAAAGGGATGAATACCCGTTCTTCGTTTTTATTACTTGTATAAAATTGTAAACTGTCCCTAAGACTAGTTCTACACCCCTCCTTCAGTCAATCTTTTGTTACGACAGTACTCTTACAGTACAGGTCGTACCACTGATATCAATTATTATGACATGACACATATAAACCGAGAACTTACTACACCTAAACTTGACGTGTCCAGGTCAATGGACACCAATACCGTCGGGTAAGGTCATGAGAACGGACCTTTTAAGGTACCTGT
>SJYO01050590.1:15831649-15950240 GCA_006410555.1 Capra ibex | reverse complement strand
TTTTTTTTGCAAAGTAATAGTAGGTTATAAAAATGAAAATTAAAGGAGTAATAGAGGACTTAAAAAATTAAAAAAATATTAATAGTAAAAATATATCTAGGACTTTCTCTGGTGTTGTTGTGGACAGTGTAGGGTCAGCTCATTTTCAGATAGGTCCTTGATCTGGCTTACACGTCTCAAGATCTATAGGTCCATTCCTCTGTAGTCGGTGCTAACTGCAGGGTTTTAATCTATTGCAACTGTCACTTCCAAAGCAGTTCCCTCTGTTTATTTTAGCCTCTGTTTGCGGGCCTCTTCAGTGTCTAATTTCCACCCTGACACAAGGGGGCAGTGGTGGTCACTTTTTTTAGGCTCACCTGTTCAGTCGTGCTGTGGGGAGGGAGGAACACTGCAAACAAATATCACGGGCGTCTGTGGGGAGTGCTCCCGGTGTCTCAGCCGCACTGGGTTTGCCCCCGCTCATGGCGTGTGTGCTTTCCCAGTCTACACGGCTCAGGCTCTAGGTTGCTCTGCCAGGAGCTGTCTGAGGCCAGCCCTGGGTTGAGTGCACTCCCCGCTCAGGTTCAGGTTCTTGGGTACTCCACAAAGCCGCAGACTTGATTGGGCTTGTGTTTTGTGCTCTTCCCCGGTCCGAGCAGCTCAGGTGACCAGGTGCTTGGCGAGCTGTGACTTATCACCTCTCCCGCCCCAGCCGCTCGGTTTTCTGGGTGAACAGTGGGCGCACCTTCTCAGGTGTGCCGTGTGTCTCCTCTGGGGAGCTGATCTCTGGCTGCGACCCTCCTGGTGGATGCTGACCATCCAAAATCCCGAGGAGTCTTGGTTAGCAACAAGCCTGCTTGCAGTTTGGTAGATGATGCCTCTCTGGGGCTGCGATTGCCCACTTCCGGCTCTGGCTGCCCATCCCTGCCTGTCTCTAGCGGGGGATGGGCCGGTCTGCAGCTGGCTAGCTCTGCTCAGTCCTTTGTTCTGTGAGCGGGCCTGGCAGTTTTAGGTTAGGACTTTTCCCGGGATAGCTATCCCACAGTCTGGGTTGCTATCTCTAGTTAGTTCCCTCAGATTGTCCTCGGGGCATTCAGGCCCAGTCCTTACCCTAAGCAATGCAGCCCACGTCTCCCTGTCCAGTCCCCACTTGCTCGTGGCGGATGCAAGTGTCTGCGCTGCTTCTCTGCTAGGAGTTGCCTTAGGCATGTAATCTGTGGGTTTTAATTACTTATTTATTTTCCCTCCCAGTTATGTTGCCCGCTGAGGTTCCAAGGTTCACCACCAATTCGCCGGTGAAAATGTTTCCTGGTGTTTGGAAACTTCTCTCTTTTTTAAGACTCCCTTCCTAGGATGCATCTCCATCCCTCTCTCTTCTGTCTCTCTTTTTATCTTTTCTATTTTTTCCTACCTCCTTTCGAAGACAATGGGCTGCCTTTCTGGGTGCCTGATGTCCTCTGCCAGCATTCAGAAGTTGTTTTGTGGATTTTGCTCAGCGTTCAAATGTTCTTTCGATGAATTTGTTGGAGAGAAAGTGGTCTCCCCGTACTATTCCTCTGCCATTTTAGGACCGCCCCTCAAGAACCTTGTTTATGTGGGTCATTGACCAAGAGCAGTTGCTGCCTCTGTTTGCCACCAGCCTTTTATGCATTTCTAGCTGCACAAGCCTGTGGTCTGCCTGCCAACCCACAGCTCTGCAGTCCAGGCTTTCAGAGCAAAGAAGCCCGCTATATATTTATTTCACATTTATCTCAACTCTAAATAGTTTCCAAGGAACTCAGACTTGGATTGATTTCCCCAGGCAGTTTACCTCAGTTCAGAACTGACACAAACTCTTCATCCACAGCTAGCAACAAACCTATTAAGGCAGTGTGTTAGTTCCCTGTTGATACCAAACAAATGACCACAAGCTTGGTAGTTGAGAGCTTACTGGTGCTAGGGGAGGGGGAAGAATGGGGAAAGGGATAGCTAGGGAGTTTGGGATGGACATGCACACACTGTTATACTTAAAATGGACAACCAGCAAGCACTGACTGTACAGCACAGGGAACTCTGCTCAGTGTTATGTGGCAGCCTGGATGGGAGGGGGGTTTGGGGGAGAATGGATACATGTATATGTATGGCTGAGTCCCTTTGCTGTTCACTTTAAACTATCAGAACATTGTTAATTGTCTGCACTCCAAAACAAAATAAAAAGTTTTTAAAAAGCAAGTATTAAAATTAAAAAAAAATAAACTTGGTGGTTTAAAACAAAGAACATTTATCCTCTTACAGTCCAGGAGGCCAGAAGTCCAAACTCATCCTGTGGGCGGAGTCAGGCTTGCTGTGAGGTTTCCAGGGGAAAACCCCTCCTCTCTTCAGCTTCTGCAGGAGCTAGGCTTTCCTTGGTTTGCCACTGGGTATCTACAATCTCCTCTTTGTCTTTAGAGGGCCTTCTCCTCCCTATATCTGTCTTCTCTTACGATTAATATAAGGACATTTGTCATTGGGTTTAGGGTTTACTCAGCCAATCCAGGATGACTTCATCTTGAGATCATTAATAACATCTGCAAAGACTTTATTCTCAATTAAAGTCATATTCATAGGTTACAGGGATTAAGACGTAGACATTTCTTTGGTGGGGGGGATGTCACCATTCAACCCACAAGCAGGTGGCCAGTATATTATACTACCCCCATTTCACAGATACATGCTCTTGTAACCAAGGATACAGGTAAACAGATCATGCTTTTGGACCAAGATAAAACTAAATGGCCTGGACACAGATTGAATCATGATATTGGCTCTTTAGCATCATCTTTTGCTCTTTGTAGAACACCAGTGTTCACTGCAGCACTGTTTACAATAGCCAGGACATGGAAGCAAACTAGATGTCCAACAGATGAATGGATAGTCTTGCGGAGCATATTTACAATAGAACATTATTCAGCCCCCCAAAAGGGATGAAATTGGGTTGTTTGTAGTGATGTGAATGAAACTTCAGTTGGCATACAGAGTGAAGTAGGTCATAAAGAGAAAAGCAAATATTGTATATTAACATATATATGAGATCTAGAAGAATGAGACTGATGAACCTATTTTCAGGGCAGGAATAGAGACAAAGGTTAGAGAATGGACTTCTGGACAGTGCGCAGGAAGAACATGGGACAAACTGAGAGTAGTACTGACATATATACACTACCATGTGTGAAATAGCTAGCTAGTGGGAAGCTGCCGCATAGAACAGGGAGCTCAGCCTGGGGCTCTGTGGCGACCTAGAGGCATGGGATTGAGGGGGTGGGAAGGAGGCTCAAGAGGGAGGATATATATATATATATATACACACACACACACACACACATAGTTATAGCTGATTCACATTGTTGTACAGCACAAAGTAATACAATATTATAAAACACTTGTCCTCCAATTTTTAAAAAATGTGGCTAGTGGAAAACATAAAAAAAAGAAAAAAAACGGACCGTATAAGGAAGACTTCTGTTTCCCCTTGGAATATACTATGACAGCAATTCACCTGGGTTAACATGTGAGTGAGTGAGTGGCAGTCCAGTTGGCCTCTCTAGGAAAGTTGGTTGGATTTTGTTTAAAGAGGCCGGCTCCAGGAAGCATGACTTTGAACATCTCAGTTGTCAGTAGGACAGTCAGTTTATAACTGCTATCACTGTTGATCATGAATGTTTTCCCCAGGAAGTGAAGAGGACAGTAAGCTCACAGGCTTGCTCAGATAATCAGTAGACCATTCTTTGCTGGAGGAAGAAATCTTTCAAATCCATCTTCTCGAGCCTATGTCTGGGGAAATAGGATTATAGACTAGTTGTATTCACTAGTGTCAGTGGGCTGGGAATTACATAATGGCTCCTTATACAATCTTAGGATTGGGAGAAAACAGCAGAATGTTGCTTTATTACCGTCTTCCTTTAAAAATGGATGATTAGCACTGTATGTGAAAACTCACTGGACACACTAGTTGTCAGGAATGACTTTGTCTCGTGCTAATGTGCTAGTCAGGTGTCAATCCATGGCTTTATTTCCTTTTCAGTGTGAAGTGTAATGTAGCTCTCAGCCTCAATTTTATGAAATAATGGTTCGGAAGGAGATGTAGTCAGGTTATTAAGTCCTTCCCCAGCTGTGAGAAACTCTTAATTTTTACTCTTCTTAACTCATCAAAGTCATTTAGCTGAAATTACCTAGGTGATTCAGGCAAAATACCTATTCTCTTGCTTTCTCTATTTAGACCTGCCTGTAACTGCCTGTTTAATGAAAGGCAGTAAGTTTAACAATTCCATTAAATTTAACACCTTATAAAGCACACAAGACATTGGCTGCATCAATGCTGCATGAGTATTTAATAATAGGAACTAATGCTTTATAGCACTTCACAGTTTATAAAGCACTTTTTACTTATTATTTTATCTAAGCTTGGTGAGATCTGTGATGTTATGACTATTTTATAGATGAGGTGAGTGAGGGTCAGAGTAGTTGCACATTTAATAGAAATATCTATGGCGATAGAGCTGGTTAATATAGTGCTAGAACTTGAATCTAATTCTTTATCCTCTATTTTGTACTATGTGGATTCCTTTTAATCTAGCACAGTTGTTCAGGCAGTTAAAAAGCAAGGGCCATGGGTAACTGATTTGTTCCAATTGTGAAATTTCACAGCTAGTTAGGACGCCATGGATCGTGTACTTGTAACATGTCATTTGGCACAATAGGGTTGGACCTTCTGCTTCCTGAAGTCCTTTGAAAACTCTAGGTTTAGTTAAGAGACCTAGATTTGTGAAGACAAGTGCTTCAGTCTCTTTAAGGAGAGGTGAAGAAGCTGGAGTTCAGAGAGCATGAGAGGCTTACCCAAGATCACACAGCTGGCTTGTGGTAGAAGTGGGAGTTTGGATCCAGATATCATAATATCCAGTTCCTCAGGATATTAAAGTATATAAACAGTTCTAAATAAAATAATAGCTAATAATAGATTTCTGCAGGATATTAAGATAATAATATACCAATGATCAGACAGAATTTAGTCCAGAAATACATTTTCCCCCTTATTCTGGTTCTCTGATCCTAACATTGGAGGAAACATTGACCTAAACCAAACTAGTTGTGATCTTTCTTGAGGGAATTTGAATTTAGAATTTAGTGATATAAGAGGAAGAAATGAAAGTGCTCTCTTGTTTGGGTGGCCCGGGTCTAAAGAGACTAACCCTTAGTTTCTGCTGCCTAGATCCCTATAGTTTCCCTATTGCTATGTTTCTGAACCTTTAATTTTCAGATTTTTCTTTTGATTTTGTAAACTAGTATACAATTCTAATAAGCTTTCTTTGTTTAAGATAATACATGTGGATTCTGTTGCTTGCTCACCTGTAACCTCTTACTCTAAGAGTGAAAAATTTGTTTTTCACCATTTGACATTCATTTGTTTAACAGATCATCTCCAGCATATGCATATAGCAGTATCAGAATTATTAGCCCATACCTTCATTAGAAAATTAAGTACAGTGTTTCTATAAAGTTCTTTTCACCTTTAGTGTTATAGACAAGTTTTTTCCAACACTACTTAGGTCAGCGCCTAACTTATTGCTTTCAGTGAAATTGTTTCATACATTTGCTATATAGTTAGATTCTTTTGTGACATTCTGCAGTCCATCCTGGGATCCCCTGACTTCCTAAATTATTTTTTTAAAAGAATTTTCATACAATCAGGCTCCTTTTGCTATAAAACCCCAAATGCGTGGTTTTGACAAATGCATAATGTCATGTGTCCACCTTTACCATATCACAGGGAATACTTTCACCACCCTAAAAAATCCCCCCACTATACAGTTATGTGTTGGTGTTTTTTTTTTTTTGCTTTCTACAGCTTCCCTGGAGCCCCCGCTACCACCATTTTTTTTCTTATCATCCCTGTAGTCTTTCCCATAATATTGTATAACTGGAATCACATAAGGTGTGACCTTTTAAGACTGACTTCTTCACTCAGCAATATGCATTTAAGACTTGTCCATATCTTTCCTTCACTTGTTAGCTCATTCCTTTTTGGAGATTAGTAGTATTCCACTGGTTGAATGTACCATAGTTTGTTAACCTATTCATCTATTGAAGGACATGTTGGTTGCCTCCAGTTTTGGGTGGTTATGACTAAAGATGCTCTAGGCATTAATGTACAGGCTTTTGTGTGGATGTACATTTTCAAATACTTAAGGGGTTGATTCTCAGGTTGTATGATTAGACCAGGTTTAGCTTTGTTAAGAATCTGCCAAATTTTCTTCCAAGATAGACACTCTATTTTTGCTTTTCCACTAACAATGAAAGAGAGCTCCTATGGCTTGGCATCCTTATCAGCTTTTGGTATTGTCACTGTTCTGGATTTAAACCATTCTAAAAGGCATGTGGGCTTCCCTGGTGTCTCAGTTGTAAAGGATCCACCTGCCAATGCAGGAGACAAGGGTTTGATCCCTAAGTTGGGATGATCCCCTGGAGAAGGAAATGGCAACCTACTGCAGTATTCTTGCCCGGAGAATCCCATGGACAGAGGAGCCTGCAGGTCTACAGTCCAAGGGATTCCAAAGAGTTATACATGACTTAGCAACTCAACAACAGCAACAGTAGGCATGCAGTGGTATATCATTATTTTAATTTTCAATTTGCTAATGAAATGACATTGAACATCCTTTATATGCTTGTTTATTAGTAGCACATATATTCTTTTGAAAATTGCTCAGATCTTCTGCTGATTTGTTGACTGGATCGTTTGTTTTCTTATTGTAGAGTTGTAAGATTGCTTTGTACATTTTGAATGCTATACCTTCACCATGCTTTTGCTTTGCCATTATGCTTTCCTAGATTGATGCTTATCTTTTGATGCTCTCAAGAGTTTCTTTTGTAGAGAAGTTTTAAAGTTTTAATCAAGTCCAATTTATCAATTTTTTTCTTTGCTGTATCATGCTTTGGTGTATCATGCTTTTGTATTCTATCTAAAAGGGAAGTGAAGTGAAGTTGCTCAGTCATGTCCGACTCTGCGACCCCATGGACTGTAACCTACCGGGTGCCTCTGTCCATGGGATTTTCCAGGCAAGAATATTGCAGTGAGTTGCCATTTCCTTTTCCAGGAGATCTTTCTGACCCAGGGATTGAACCCGGGTCTTCCACATTGTAGGCAGAAGCTTTACTGTTTGAGCCATTCAGTTCTCTTGCTCAGTCGTGTCCAACTTTTTGCGACCCCATGAATCGTAGCATGCCAGGCCTCCCTGTCCATCACCAACTCCCAGAGTTTACTCAAACTCATGTCCATCGAGTTGATGATGCCATCCAGCCATCTCATCCTCTGTCGTCCCCTTCTCCTCCTGCCCCCAATCCTTCCCAGCATCAGAGTCTTTTCCAATGACTCAGATCTTCGCATGAGGTGGCCAAAGTATTGGAGTTTCAGCTTCAGCATCAGTCCTTCCAATGAACACCCAGGACTTATCTCCTTTAGAATGGACTGGTTGGATCTCCTTGGAGTCCAAGGGACTCTCAAGAGTCTTCTCCAACACCACAGTTCAAAAGCATCAGTTCTTCAGTGCTCAGCCTTCTTCACAATCCAACTCTCACATCCATATATGACCACAGGAAAAACCATAGCCTCGACTAGACGGACCTTTGTTGGCAAAGTAATGTCTCTGCTTTTGAATATGCTATCTAGGTTGGTCATAACTTTCTTTCCATGGAGTAAGCGTCTTTTAATTTCATGGCTGTAATCACCATCTGCAGTGATTTTGGAGCCCCCGAAAATAAAGTCTGACACTGTTTCCACTGTTTCCCCATCTATTTCCCATGAAGTGATGGGATCAGATGCCATGATCTTAGTTTTCTGAATGTTGAGCTTTAAGTCAACTTTTTCATTTATGTTTGAGCCATTAGGGAAGTCCATTCTATTTAAAAACTCTCTACCAAACTAGAGGTTAACTAGATTGCTTCCTATGTTCTAGCAGTTGTATAGGTTTGTGTCAGAGTTAATTTTTGTGGCAGATATATGGTCTATGTGTAGGTTCATTCCTTTTTGCTTATGGATATCCAATTGTTTCAGCAGTGTTTGTTGAAAAGACTATTCTTTCTCTATTTGCATTTGCTCATTTATCAAACATCAATTGACTACACATGTTTTCTGGGCTTTCTGTTTTATCACACTGATCTATATGTCTATTCTTTCCTCAGTAACATGCTGTCTTGATTGCCTTAGCTGTATTAGCACGTCTTGAAATCATATAGTATCAGGCCTCCAACTTTGTTCAGTACTATGTTGGCTATTCTAGATCTTTCTCCTTTTTGTGTACACTATTGTATCAGTTTGTTGATGGCTTTAGAATTAGTTTGTTGTGCTATATATATAGGCCAAGTTGGGAAGAATTGATATTTTAACAATATTGAATCTTCCATTCTATGCACATGAAATATTTCTCTATTTCCTTAGATCTTCCTTGACGTCTTCCATCAGAACTTTGTAGTTTTCATTTTATAGATCCCATACATATTCAATTAGATTTAGACCTAACTATTTCATCTTTTGGAGTGCCATTGTGAGTGATATTTAACATTTTTTTTTGATATATAGGACAGCAACTGACTTCTGTATTAACCTTGTATTCTGTGACTTTGTTGTACTTGCTTACTAGTTTCAAGAATATTTTATTGATTCCTTGAGATTTTCTACATATACCATTATGTCATCTATGAACATAGTGTTTATTCTTTCTCAATTTGTGTACTTTATTTTTTTTCTAATCTTATTATATTAGCTAGAACTTACAGTATGATAATTGATAGGATTTGTGAAAGAGGACAGCCTTGCTTTGTTTCTGATTTGGGGGAAGAAAGCATCCAGTTTTACAACATTCATGCATGTGTGCAAAGTCACTTCAGTCATGTCTGACTCTTTGCAACCCTATGGATGGTAGCCCAACAGACTCCTCTGTCCATGGGATTCTCCAGGCAAGCATACTGGAGCAGGTTGCTATGCCCTCCTCTAGGAGATCTTCCCGACCGGGATCAAACCCTTGCCTCCTGCATTGGTAGGTGGATTCTTTACCACTAGCACCACCTGGGAAGCCCCCTTACACCGTTAGGTATAGCTTTTTGTAGATATTCATCATCAGGCTGGGGAAGTTCCTCTTTACTCCTAGTTTCCTGAGAGTTTCTATTTTATTTTTCTTTTAAAATGGGTAATACATGAATGGGTATTAGATTTTGTCTTTTTTTTGTTTTTTCATGTCAATAGATAGAATTAAATAGTTTTTTCTTTACTTGTTGATAAAATGGCTTACTTTTTTTTCCCCCAATATCAGACCATCCTGCATACATAATCTTTTTTATGCATTGCTGAGTTGAATTTGCCAAAAATTTTTTTTGAGGATTTTTGTGTCTATGTTCATGAGAGAGATTGAACTGTGGTTTTCCTTTCTTAAAATGTTTTTACCCAGTTTCAGTATCAGGGTAATTCTGGCCTCATAGAATGAGTTTGGAAGTATTTTGTGTTCTTCTTTTTTGGAAATGACTAAAGAAAATTGGTATTCTTGCTTCTTTAAATATTTGGTATTCACAAGTGATTTGTTCTGGGCCTGGTACTTCATTGTCTAGAAAGCTATTGATTATTCAGTTCCTTTAGTAGATGAAGGCCTATTTCAATTATGTATTTTGCTTTGTGTGAAATTTGGTAACATGTGCCTTTCAAGGCATTTGTCCATTTCATCTAAATTATCAACTTTGGGGCAAAGGATTTTTGTAATACTCCTTTTTTCCCCTTTAAATTTCCATAAGCTCATTAAGGTTAACTCCCTTTGATTTCTGATATTTATACATTTTTTGTCTCATTTTTCTTGGTTAGCCTGGCTGGGGATTTATAAATGTTACTGATCTTTTAAAAAGACTAACTTCTAGTTTTGTTGATTTTCTTTATTATATTTCTATTTTCAAATTCATTGATTTCTGTTCTAATTTTTACTGTTTATTCTGCTTGCTTTAGGCTTAAATTTTCTCTAGTTTCCTACAGCAAAAGCTTAAATAATTGATTTTACAGTTTTCTCCTTTTGTAACATATGCTTTTAATGTTATAAATTTCCTTCTAAGTATTGCTTTCACTACATCTAAGATTTTGGTAAGTTGCAGTTTCATTTTCATTCAGTTCAAATAATTGTTAATTTCTCTTGAATTCTTTGATTCATTTGTCACTCAGAAGTGTTTTGTGGTTCAAAAAAAAAAAAAAAAGAGAGAGGTCTTTTGTTTAATCTCCAAGTATTTGGAGATTTTTCAGCTATGTATTATTGATTTCTAGTTTAATTCCGCAGGGTCAGGGAACATACTTTGTATGGTTTCTGTTCTCTTAAATATGGTAAGATTTGTATTATGGCCTAGAATGTGGTCTATTTTTGAGTATGTTTACTGTATGTTACTATATCTTTAGTGACTTTACTGCCTGCTGGATCTCTTAATTACTGAAAGAAGGATGTTGAAATCTTCAAGTATATTATTAGATTTGTTTCTTTCAGTTCTAAATTTTTTTTTCTCATGTATTTTTATGGTCTGTTGTTAGGTGTATTGAGGATTTTTATGTCTTTTTGGGAAATTGACCTTTTACATCATGTATAATGTTATTTTTTATCCTGTATAATTTTTCTTAATCTAAAGTCTACTTTGCTTAAAGTTAATATAGTTACTCCAGCTTTCTTTTGATTAGAATTAGCATGGCATATCTTTCTTCATCCTTTTATTGTTAAACTTTTAAAGTCTTTGTGTTTATAGTAGATTTCTTGTAGATAACAGACGATAAGTCTAGGTTTTTCTTTTAAACACTAGAAAGTTTCCTTTATCTCAAAAGTGAGACCAGATGGTCACTCTTTCCCCTGCTTTTGAACATTATTCTGACAGTGATAGCCCATGTGTTTACAAAAGAGAAATAAGTAAGAGGAATTGGTTTTGGAAAATAAAAAGGGAAATTATATGATCATATGATCTTTTAATATAAAACAACAATAATGAAAATCTACTAACAACTCCAGACACGGTAAATTTAGCAATGTGTACAATAACCAAAATAATGTACAAAAAATAACTTTCTTTTAAACATCAACAGTGTAAGAAATGCCGTGGGAAGAAAGAGCCACCTCTATGGACCGTTGGTGAAGGCCTTTATTGGGCGGTCGCTCTCGGGCAGAACTCCCGGGGGCGGGTGAGCAAGGAGACAAAGGGAGTCTGCGAGGTAGGAGGGGTGAGGAAAGGTTTTATAGCTAGGGCCGGGTTCCCATATAAGGAAGAAAGCGCGGGTTTCAGCGGTGTCTAAGGGTTCTGTGTCGGCTTCCTGATTGGATGGCTTGGTTGTCGGCCCGCCTCCTGGGCTTGTCTGCGGCTCTCTGCTGGGACATGTCCCGACATGTCCGACCTTGCCTTACCTTTCAAACAGAAATCAGCTAGAGAAGGTACTGGATAAGAGATTATTTTTCCCCAGTCATGTTGAAAGCATAAGTTATGTAGGTATAAACTTCAGAAGAAATGCTCTGAGTATTAATAAAAATAAGAATAAAACTTTGCTGAGTGATAACAAAGGACACCTTGGAATATTAAAAGATAATTATTCGGGTGGGGGTAGGAAGATTTAATTTTATAAAGAACTAAATTATCCTTAATGTAATTTATAAACATATGAAATCTTTCCCCTAAGACTCCAGTTTTAACAAATGGTTCCAAAGTCTCTTGGAAAGAATAAACATGTAAGATCATCCTTAATTGCTGAAAATGAGAGGAATACAGAGAAAACATGTCCTATAAGTCATTAAAATGTATTATAAAAACACGGTAATTGAACTATTATGCTAATAGTATAGAAACAGGCAGGGTAAACAGTGAGATGTAATGGAATCCAATATTCGATTTAAAAGGCCACCTAAATTAATTGATAATTTATGCAAAGATGCTTTTTTACATGGGAAAAAAATAAAGTGTTTCCCTATTTCACTTTTTACACCAAAATAAATCCCAGGTAGATCTCCAATTTTAATATAAAAATAACCTTAAAAACACTACTTAAAATGATGGATATAAACTTCTGTAATACTGGAATAGGATAATTTTTATGATGAAAATGAATATGTCAGAAACAGTAAAGAAAAATTCATAGTTTATTATGTAACAAAGCCAAACATACACATACAACCACACACATTTTTGTACGGAGAAAACAGTGTAGACATCTATGAAAAACAGCTTTTAAACACCAAGGCATATTTACAGAAGTTATTTTAAGGCTTACATTGTGGGAGACTGTGAGGGAAACTCATGTCATGGCGTGACTTTATTGCTTAAGTGTGGCAAACGCAGGGTGGTCCCTGCATGTCCCATGGCAGACATCAGTAATCAATCACAGCTCTTTTCCCTGTTGAGCCAGTTGCAGAATCCTTGTGGCTTTCTAGAGAGCTACTATCCACTGACCAGAGGTGACACACATGTGGTCTCCTTAGAGATCCTGGCTATGATTAAACTGATACTGTGCAGGAAAGATAAATCCCGTTCACTTGGTAGAACCAGTGTAGGTTTTCTCAGTTGTGAGAGAAAGAGACCAGCAACAGCAGACATGTGGTGCTAACAGGAACCCCAGGCAGATATCTGAACAGAGGCTTGAGAATTTAAGGAAGATTAGGCATCTCATGCTTTGAGCAGAGCTTGATGAATGGACTGAGGGGAAAAGAAGTTTCAATGGAGGGCATCATCAACTCAGTACACACTCATTGACTGAACGTGCAAGGTGTGTAGAGCTTTGTGTTAGGCATTTTGAGAGAGAGATAAATGAATATACAAGAGCGTTCAATATCAAGGAGTCCCTGGACACAGCTTAGACATCAGCCAAAGTGAGACTAGTCTCATTTAGAGAGAGATTCTCACAAGATGTGAACCCTCCAATTAGTTGACACACCCCAAAAGTCAGTCCTAATGTTCGCACTTCCCGAAACTCTATGCTATCTATTTTCTTTTTATGCTTGGACTGAGTCAGGGGGCCTGCACTGGTTAACCAACTCAGTAAACCCAGATAATAGTTAACTTGGAAAATCATTGCAGTACTTTGAAATGAGAAACAAGTTACATTTCATCACATCTGAAAAAAAAAATCCACCATGAAGGAGTACTATTATTTTACATACTACCCTATAGTTAGTATAGTTAGTATATAGTTAGTATAGGTAATACTGAATAGGTAGTACATACCAATTGCAGTGTTTGTGTGTGTGTGTGTGTGTGTGTGTCTGTGTATGTGTGTGTGTTGTGGAAGTTCTCCACAACACCAAGCAATTCTCTGACATCAGCTGGATGTTCTAGAATTCAATCCAGTTTGACACTGTCTACCTGGAGACAGCTTCGGATCCCGCAGTTTAAGGGCTCAGTTCTACATGGCTGGCCCTCTCCTCTGCTGCTGCTGCTGCTAAGTCGCTTCAGTCGTGTCCGACTCTGTGCGACCCCATAGCTGGCCCTCTCCCCTACCTCAGTCCAATCACAAGTACAAGTTGTCATCTGTGCTTCTGATCCACTGACTATAGATTGGAGGTTCCAGTGACAACCTCCTTCAGCTTGATTCATTCGCTAGAACCACTCACAAAACGTAGGGAGACATTTTACTTACTAGAGCATTGGTTTATTATAAAAGAATATATAACTCATAAACAGCCAGTTGGAAGAGATTCCTAAGGCAAGGTATGGAATAAGGGCATAGAGCTTCCATGTCCTCTCAAAGTGTGCCCTCTCCCCAAATCTCCACTTGTTCAATCGGCAACCCAGAAGCTTTGGGAAACTCATAATTTTGGGTTTTTATGGAGACTTCATTACATAGGCATGACTGATTACACCATTGGCTACTGGTGATTGATTCAACTTCCAGGCTCTCTTTTCTCTTCTGAGGTCAGGGGGATGGAAATGAAATTTCCAATCCTCTCATTACATGGTTGGGGTTTCCCCAGTGTCTCAGATGCCTGCCAATGCAGAAGATGTGAATTTGATCCCTGGAGGGGGAAATGGAAACCCACTCCAGTATTGTTGCCTGGAGAATCCCGTGGACAGAGGAGCCTGATGGGTTATAGTCTATGGGGCCTCAAGAGTAGGACAGGACTGAGTGACTACATAAGGGCAATAATCACCAGGTTGGCTCTCCTGGCAACCAGCCCTCACCCTTAGGTGCTTTCCAAAAGCCACCTCATTAACATAACAAAAGACAACTTTATCTCTCTCCTCACTTGGGAAATTCCAAGGGTTTTTGGAGCTCTGAGCTGGGAACAGTGGATGGAGAGCAAATATATATTTCTTATTATAGATCACAATATCATGACTGCCAGTTAAACTAGTATTCAATGGTTTAAAAAGAAATCTCATGGAGTTTCTATTTTTTGCTTATTGAAAGATTTCATTTATAATTAGATGTAGACTTTAAAAAAAATTGATCTTGTGCATATATAAAAGGAAAGGTGAAATAAAATACTTAAGGTTTTCTTTAAACTTCTCATTCAGAGTCTGAACGTTTAGAATAAAGTTTTGACCCTGAGTCATGGTTGTCTGTGTGTTTTTTTTTTTTAATACAGCTTTTTATTTTTATTTATTTATTTGGCTGTGTGGGTCTTAGCTGTGGAACCCAGGATCTTTGATCTTCTTTGAGGCATGTAGGATCTAGTTCCCTGGCCAGAAATTGAACTCAGGCCTTCTGCATTGGGATCGTAAGTCTTACCATTGAACCACCAGAGAAGTCTCATTGTCTGTGTTTTTCCACCCAGCATTGTTCTCTGTGCCTTGAAGTGTGTGCACGATAAAGCATTTCATGAAAGTATCCATAAAAGAAATCCAAGCCTTTCGTGATGGACTTTTAAGTCAGATCTCCAGTTACAAAGGTGACTGTGAACTTCAGCTTTAGGAATGTTGCTAAATTCCCAAATATTTGGTTTGGGAGGGTGTGATTAAAAGAGCGCTCAACTGTTGTTTCTGGGATTTCTTCCACGTCTCCATTCACTTCTGCAAGTTTTGATGTTTTCCTAAGGGACAGGCTAACATGATGGTGGCATGGGTCACTAGAGATCGGAAAAGTCACCTGATTTTACAGGTACTAAAATGCTGAAATAGATACAGGATAGCATGGTAATTACCAAGGATCTAGAGAAGCCCTCATACTGTCCAGAATATTTTCTCCCTGAAATCAAAAGGGGCAGCGGCCAAAGCCCATCATCATTGCTTGATGAGCCCTTGGGAAAACGGGGCTCACCATAATGAGCAGCTTCACCAAGGCAAGAGGTCTTGCATACCTCCTGCATGGAATAAAATGGTCTAGGAAAACAGAATCCTTATGTAACTGAGCAGAGTTAATAATGTTTGTAGAGTTAATAAGTTAATAATGTGCTGGGGAGAACTTGATGAGGTTTACTAGTCGAAATCTATTGAAAAAAATTGTATACATTTTATAAAAATTATTTCCCAAAATCAATTTAGTACTTCAGAGAATGTGGAAAAGCAGAGGACTTGTTGAGAGAATGTCAAGGGACCACTTTCTCTGTATTGTTGCCCACTGGGCACATCCTACCAAGGAAGAGCATGCTTGCACTAAGTCGCTCCAGTCGTGTCTGACTCTTTGCAACCCCATGGACTGTAGCCTGCCAGGCTCCTCTGTCCTTGTTCTTCTCCAGACCAGAATACTGGATTGGGTTGCTTTGGCCTTCTCCAGGGGATCTTCCTGACCCAGGGACTGAGCTTGCATCTCTAAATCTGTTGCATTGACTAGTGGGTTCTTTACCACTAGTGTCATCTGGGAAGCGCAAATGGTTGCTCAGTTGTGTCCAACTCTTTGCAACTCTGCGGACTGCAGCCCACCAGGCTCCTCTGTCTATGCCATTTCCTTCTCCAGGGGCTATTTTCAACCCAGGGATAGAACCCGGGTCTACATTGCAGGTAGATTCTTTGCCATCTGAGCCACCAGGGTAACAGCAAGGAAGGAAGGATGTCAACGCAGGTTGGTGCCTAATCCTAGGGCCTTGACTTCTGAGCTTAGTGGTTTGTCTTTTGTTTGACAAGGAGATGGGTGCCATGTCGGGGCACAATCACAAAGAAAGCCTTCAGTTGAGTCAGTGCTTGGACTGAATTTTAGAGACAAAGCTTTCCCCTTTTGAAAAGAGCAAAAAACATTACTACTGAAGTGGAAGTGTTTTAAACCTGAGAGCCAGTATGCTGTATGCATTAAAATCAGATGCTTGTGCATAATTCAGGCCTACAGATTTCATTAATGAGATCATTTCCTAGAGTGAGAACAAAAGATTTCTTTGGCTTCTGTCACAATCTGGAATCTGCTCCACATGTTAGTAGAGCAAAGTGCCTCTGGAAGTCAGGACATGGCATCTGAAGATGGTTTGCAATGGGGCATTGCTTCCTAAGCTTTGCATTGTAAGTGACAGAAAAGAACAGATGAGGAATTCCTTAACAAGGTCTTTCTTTTAGGACAATCTGGACTTAGAATGATCAAACTGAGAAGGGAAATTTTTTGGAAGTATTCTGCTGCGGAATTACCCACAACTATAAGGCAATGGCACCCCACTCCAGTTCTCCTGCCTGGAAAATCCCATGGATGGAGGAGCCTGGTAGGCAGCAGTCCATGGGGTCCCTAAGAGTCGGGCACGACTGAGCGACTTCACTTTCACTTTTCACTTTCATGCATTGGAGAAGGAAATGGCAACCCACTCCAGTATTCTTGCCTGGAGAATCCCAGGGACAGAGGAGCCTAGTGGGCTGCCATCTATGGGGTCGCACAGAGTCGGACATGACTGAAGCGACTTAGCAGCATATTGATCATGAAGCAGTGTGCTTTATTTACCCAGCAAATATTTGTTGAGTATAAATACTATGGCAGTCACCTGTAATAGAGTGCAGAGTGTGTTTGCCATTGTAAATGTATTATGGCAACAAATGTGGATTTGCTAGTATTCTAAGTACTAGAGATAAGAGATACATTGTACTATAGTGAAGTGAAGTTGCTCAGTCCTGTCCGACTCTTTGCGACCCCATGGACTGTAGCCTACCAGGCTTCTACGTCCATGGAATTTTCCAGGCAAGAGTACTGGAGTGGGTTGCCATTTCCTTCTCCAGGGGATCTTCCTGACCCACGGATCGAACCCCAGTCTCCCACATTGTAGGCAGACGCTTTACCCTCTGAGCCACCAGTATTATAAAAGCTGAGCCACATGGTACTATAAAAGCGTCTAATAGGGGAATTTGATCTAGCCAGGGAGATCAAGAAGGGCTTTCCTGAGCAGGTGGTGCTTAAGGTATTTGAGTAGGAGTCAAGCACTTGACGAAGGGAAGGGAAATACTCACAGCAGAGGAAATAGCATGTTCAAAGGTTCTGTGGTGTCAGGGAGCTAGGCTCAAACAAGGTATGGAGAGAAACCCAATGTGGTGGGGATGAAACAGTAGCAGGATAAGAAGCATGATATGAGGTTTTGGGAACAGGTAGAAGTCATTCGTGCTTTTTTGGTGAGAGGCATGATTTTTAAATGCTACCCTTAGATCAATGAGAAAATCATGGAGGACTGACACTATCAGATTTGCGTTTAGAAAGATTTCCCATTTCTTCTCTGGAGATCTGATTGGAGGGAGTTAAGAGCAAGTGTGGGCCAGCTAGTTAGAGAGGCTGCTTCATACCTGAAGGTGTCAGGACCCCAGTAACGCTCATGTGCAGAGCCAGACTTCTATGTTCACTGCTACTTTGGATTAAAACATGAGAGAGTCAGTTCCTAGGAAGGCTGATAAGAAGTCCGGGAGTCCCCAAGGAGAGAGGGGTCTACAATTCTCAAGGAGAAGGAAAGGACAAACTTTTTTGGTCTACATTCCTTAGTCTTAGTCAATTACACAACCCAGTTTAAACTCTGTACTAGGGATTATACAACAATGTATCCTGCTTGAGGACAGTTTCTCCTTCCTGAAAACCTGTGGCTAATCCTGTTATTTTAAAATGTGAATTATGGGAGTGGGTCTAGTAAGATCTTTACAACCTCCAGACATTCTTTTGATTCACTGTAATAATTAATTAAAAGGTATATAACTCCATTGGTAACACTAGAAAGGGGGGCACTCTCCATCCCCATTCTGATGTCTATGTCAGAAGCTTTCTCTATCTCTTTTATACTTTAATAAAACTTTATTATACAAATGCTCTGAGTGATCAAGCCTCGTTTCTGGCCCCAGATTGAATTCTTCTCCGGAGGCCAAGAATCCTAGCGTCTTTTGTGGTTCAGCAACAACCTTTCAAACACTAGATCAAACCTTTAAAAATGACTATTCTTACTATTGTGTAGCAAAATCAACTTTCAAACAAAATATTAAGCTTCAAAAGAAAACAATATTGAGCTGCCCTTGCTCAGGTGGGAATGGGAAGATGGTAGACAAAATCTGACTATGATGGTTAATTTTATGTGCTAAGTTAGAGTGCCCAGATAGTCAGACATTATTCTGGGTATTTCTGGGAGGGATTAAGTTTTAATTAAGTGGACTTTGAGTAAAGCAGACTGCCCTCCATGATGTGGTGGGCTCCATCTGATCAGCTGAAGGCCCTAATGGAACAAAAAGACTGACTTCCCTCAAGCAAGGAGGAGTTCTGTAGCAGAGAGCCTTCATATAGGAACTGCAGCATCAGCTCTTCTGAGTCTCCAGCCTGATAGCCCACCCTGCGGAGTTTGGACTTATCAGCCTCTATAATTATTGTGCGAGCAAATTTCTTAAAATTTCTCTCTCTATATATATCCTATTGTATGTGCATACACTATAATGTGTGTGTGTATGTATATGTGTGGGGGGGTATGTGTGTATGTATTCGTGTGTCAGTTCTATTGGCTCTGTCTCTGGGAGAACCCAGACTAAAGCATCCTTTATTCCTTCCCCACCCTGCTCACCCCACTATACTCCAACAGTGGGTACCATCCTTATATTCCTTAGAGCTAACTCTGAAAACTGTTAAGTCCTTGAGAGAGCATTGGGGAAAGGAAGGAAGGAAGGACGATTCACTGGACTTGTATATGAGGCTCTAGTACCCCTCTTAGATCTGTGCTCTCTGATCCCTTCCCTCTCCTAGCCTTAAAATACATTAAAGAGTGATGATTAAAAAGTGGAAATTAGTTTTTTAAATAGGAGTAGAAGTAATTTTATTCCTAGCTTTCAATTTTAATCTAAGGATGCAATTGTATAACAGAGCCCAGCTAAGGGTGAACAGAGGATGTCAACCTCCCTGGAATATTAATAAGACTCATTACCTTCCTGGGCTGGACAAATAGGAGCAAATACCTCATCACTTAGATTCACAGCACTTTTTTTTAAACAATTTTGAGTCTTGATGTCTTTCATAATCAGATGAACATTAAAGTGAAGGACACTTTCTGTCCCCAAAGGTCTGTTTAAAAATCATACACTTAACATTTTGCTATGATTTGAGACATTCGTGAATGCCATCTTGAAAATTCCTGTGTAGGGGAAAGCTCATTTATTGATACTTGGTTGGTGGGCAGTATGATAGAGTGGAAAGAACTCTGTTCTTGGAATCCCAAGATCTGGTTCAACTTCAAGATTGTCTCAAACTAGCTGAGTCATGTTGAGCAAATGGTTTGAAATACATAACCTTGATTTTTGCAGCTGTGCAATGGGATGACTACCTAACACAGAAGACTGCTCTGCTGTCTTAGATCACTCGTGTACAGAACTGTGTAGACTTTAAAGGGCTGTGTGGATGGATGGAAGATGATGGTATCTTCTCATTAGAGAAACCTGACAGTCACTTAGGCCAGCAGCCCCCAACCTTTCTGGTACCAAGAACAGGTTTCATGGAAGACAGTCTTTCCAGTAACCAGAGAGAGGGGGATGGTTTGGGGACGATTTAAGCACATTACTTTTATTGTGTACTTCATTTCTATTATTATATCAGTTCTATCTCAGATCATCAGGCATTAGATCCTGGAGGTTAACGACCCCTGACTTAGGTAGAGCTTGCTTGAATCACTGGACACAGGAAAAATGAGTTTGTTTTGTTTTAAATTTATTTATTTGGCTGCATCCAGTCTTTTGCAGTATGCAACCTCTTAGTTGTGGCCTGTGGGATCTAGTTCCTTGACCAGGGACCAGACCCAGGCCCTCTGCATTGAGAACACAGAGTCTTATCCACTGGACCACCAGGAAAGTCCCCCAAAATGAGTTTTGATGCGTGAAATCTTTGTTACAGGGCAGACAGCATACAGGATGTTAAGGAAGGAGAAACAGACAGGAAGCAAAGGAGAAAACACATGGGTACTGACAGGAAGAAGGAAAGATAAACAACAACAACAACAACAAACCCCAAACCCCTCATCTTTTCACAGTTTTCATATAATTGGCTACAGTTCAGTAATTTGCAAGGAGCTACCTGGACGTAAAGACCTGGGTGGGGTCAGAAGTGAGCAAGTCTGGGGTTCCTGGTTCCATAGCGTAGACAAGGCTTAAAGATGGGCAGATTTTTGAGGTCTCCTTCTAATCAAAAGTTTGAAAGGCCAATTGAGAAAACCCAAGCGGATGGTATTCCATCTGTTTCTACATACATCTCGGGCATCAAAGTAAGTATATTAACTGTGTGTGTGTGTGCGTGTGTGTGTGTGTGTGTGCACACGCTCAGTTGCGTCCAACTGTTGGCGACCCCATGGACTGTAGCCCACCAGTAGCGATGGCAAATGAAGCAGTGGCTCTTCTGGAGGATTGCTATCTTCCTCTGACTCTTCACAGTGGTACCACCTTACAATTGAAGAGATTCCTTTCTCTCAAGGAGCTTGCACACTCTGATACTGCGAGAAACACCTGGACCTGGTTTCTGCTATGGTTACTTCACAGCTGAGAAATCTAAGTTTGAGATGGACTGACATGACTAAGATTTCATTGCTCACTTTTAAGAAGTATCTGTCTAACCCTGAATCTTGTGGCTTTTATATTGTATTGAGACCCATCCCTGAGAGGTAGCATCATGCCAGATAAGAATGCAGATTTCAGCAGTGAGTCCATCTTCCAGCTTCCCCATTTACCAGCTGTTTGGTTATGGGAAAGTCAGTTAGACTCTTGGTGCCTCAGTTACTCTTCTATAAAGTGGGGGTGCTGACCTATACCTTCCTCTTGGAGTTATCATCAGAATTAAAAGAGAGAAAACATGAATCAGAGAGTCTCTGGTGGAGAATTTTTGGGGACTGTGGCGTAGCTGAAACTGGGTATAGTCCTAGGCACTTAATAAGCACATTGCCCCCCTTTAACACAGGAATGGTGCTGGTGGCTCTTCTCACATGGCTTGACCTCACCATTCAGGTCTCAGTTCAGATGTCATCTCCTCCAAGAAGTCGTCCGTGATTGAGGATGGCTTCCTTCACTCTCTGCCCAGTTATTCTCTATTGCATCATCTTCATTCTTTCCCAGGGAGCCCTAACCACAATCTGTAATTCTCATTTGATTGACTTGCCTTCTTGTTCATTAAGCCTCACAGAATGCTGACTTAATGAGGGCAGGGGTTTTGTCCATTGTCTTTACTTGTAATATCACACTGCCTGGCACAGTTCCAAATATATGAAGAGGTCCAATAAATAATCTTTAACAAATATATATATATATATATATATATATATATATATTTATGTAATTGGCTCCTCCAGGTCTTAGTTGTGGCACACTGGATCTTCGATCTCCACTGTGGCATGTAGGATCTTTAGTTGCAGTGTGTGGGATCTAGTTCCCTGACCACAGATGGAACCCAGGCCTCCTGCATTGGGAGCTCAGAATCTTAGCCACTGTGCCACCGCGAAAGTCCCCCAGTAAATAATCTTGCATGTGTTGTGTGCAGCAGGAACTTCTGCCTTATCTAGGAGTTTACCTGATGGGGGCAGGACTGGAACAGAGCTTGAAAATTCATGGCGCTAACCCGCCTCTATCAATCACCTCTCTGGGACTTTCTCCCCTGAAAGAGTGATTGTATTAGCAGCACTCTTCACCTCCCTCAGCCTCTGATTAGTTATCGCTACACACCTTACACTGCACACCTAGCAGCATCTAGCATCCAACCTCCCCATGTCATGATCTAAAGGGAAGGGTCTTCTGTGCCACAGGCATGGGTAACATAGTGCCTTTCTGTTTCTGAAGGATGAATGAAGCCAGATGCTGCAAGTTCCAGACAGATCTCACGGTGGCTGCCTCATCCTCCATTTCAAATCCTATTTGTAAACACCACCATTCTTGTCACCTTCTAATTATAACCTGATTAAGGTAGAGCATGTCCCCAGGATGGAGGGCACTGCCGATCACAGCAACAAGAGCTTGTTTGCCTGAAGAGAGATTACACTGCTTTTTACTCTACAAAAGGAACAGGCGTGATAAATTACAGTGCTACCTTGAAATTAAAATTTTTATTTTGAAACCAGCAGTGCTGAGGAAGAGCCGCCTGAGATGCAATTACAAGGTGATAAAGCGCGAGGATGTTGAGTTGACGTCAGCAGCAGGCTCAGTTTGCCACCTTGATTCTGAATTTGCTCTCTCCAAAGGTGTGATGCGCATCTGAGGCTTTGCCAGGGGGACTTGTTGCGGGCACTGGCTGGCTGCAGGTTGCTGACCCTCGCCTTTTGGGGGGCTGCTGCAGAAGGTTTGCCCGGTAAAATGCAATTACCTCTGCTGCAGAGAGGATAGCAAACCATCCTCCAAAGCTAGAAATAATTATTCTGTCTCAGACTTCAGTAGGAATATCGACTGTAGCTCCAGGTTGTTAGACAACTTTAAAAATAGGATTGAGGTTAGATTGGAGCCCCAGGGAGGAAAAAGTGGTAGTGAGGATGGAGTGGGGAGACCTGAGGTTCAGTCTAAGCTGTTTCTTACCCAGTTTCTTTGTTCAGGTCAGCTCTCATCTGGGAAATGAAGGCATGGGTTGGATGATTTCTGAACTCCTTCCTGCCTGTTTCTTTCTAGGGCCGTGGATAGTTAGGTGCCCTGTCTGGTGGTCATCTAAAACAGTGCCTATTGCATCGGACACATGTTTAAACTGAGAGGAGAAGATAGGGGCTGATTTTTGACGTTACCAAGGTGGCTTTGTACTAGGTGTCAGGTGGGATATCCTCTCTCCAGGGTATGTTGAACGTTCTCTTACTGTTTGTGACACTTGAAGGCCTGGGTGAATGGAGTGGTGAGCTTCAAATCCATCTACTTAGGTGGATGGAATTTTCCAGGCAGTACATTCCCATCTCTTAATAATACAAGTCTCTTTACAGGCTGCAAAGACCAGTTCCTGGCTAATTTCTGGTCATTGTAGAAGTGACTGCTCTGTGAAAGCTCTGTGAACTCAAGGATCCTGTTGGTCTATTGACCCATCTTCTCCTGTTGGCACATAGTAGCTGCTTAATTATTTGATAGCTTAATAATGGGCTAAATGACTGAGTATGATACATGTAGGAGAAAAAAGGAGGACTTGGTGTCTTCTTATTTTCATTTGGATCCATCAGTTCCTGTCTGTTATGGTTGCTGAGAATTCCTGGTGAAATTCCTGGGCTCTGGTGGCCCAGAAAGTTCTCATTTTTTCTGAGGGGGGCTGTCAACCTGTACAGCGAGGTTCTTTCGTGGTGAAGTTCAGTCTGTTCCTTTTCTCCATGATCCAGTTGGAAATGGCCAAGCATTCCCTGGTGGCTCACATGGTAAAGAATCTGCCTGTGATGCAGGGGACCTGGGTTTGATCCCTGGGTCAGGAAGATGCCCTGGAGATGGAAATGGCAACCCATTCCAGTATTTCCACCTGGAGAATTCCATGGACAGAGAAGCCTGCTGGGCTACAATCCATGGGTCACAAAGAGCTGGACATGGCTGAGGGACTAACACTTGTACACTTAAACACATATGATGGATCAGAAGTGAGAAATAATCTGGGGACTTCCTTGGGGGTTCCAGTGGTTAGGGGTCTATGCTTCCATTGCCAGGGGCAAGGGTTTGATACCTGGTCGGGGAACTAAGACCCTGAAAGCTGTGCTATTTTGCCAAAAAATAAAATTTTTAAAAATGAAAAAAAAAAATCCAGAGAAGAATGTTACCCAATTTAGTCTTAACATCTGTAACCCAATTCCTAGGCCAGTTAAGTTCCCTCTAGATTATTTCTCTACTGTCATGTTCTAGAATATTTATGTGCTCTCACAGCTGTCTTTCCAGCTTCATCCTGACCTTCTCTGGGATGGATCTTATCTTTTTCTTTTGTGTCTTCCTTACCACACCCCTTTATCCATGCTGGCTGAGAAAGAATGTCCTTCAGAGATATTTGCCATTCTTAGGTACATGATCAAGAAAGAAACAACCCTTTCACAAAGGGAGTGTTAAAGATTTGGGGGCATCTAAACTGGTCCTATCACTTCATGGGAAATAGATGGGGAAACAGTGGAAACAGTGTCAGACTTTATTTTCTTGGGCTCCAAAATCACTGCAGATGGTGACTGCAGCCATGAAATTAAAAGACGCTTACTCCTTGGAAGAAAAGTTATGACCAACCTAGATAGCATATTCAAAACAGAGACATTACTTTGCTGACTAAGGTCCATCTAGTCAAGGCTATGGTTTTTCCAGTGGTCATGTATGGATGTGAGAGTTGGACTGTGAAGAAGGCTGAACACTGAAGAATTGATGCTTTTGAACTGTGGTGTTGGAGAAGACTCTTGAGAGTCCCTTGGACTGCAAGGAGATCCAACCAGTCCATTCTGAAGGAGATCAGTCCTGGGATTTCTTTGGAAGGAATGATGCTAAAGCTGAAGTGCCAGTACTTTGGCCACCTCATGCGAAGAGTTGACTCATTGCAAAAGACTCTGATGCTGGGAGGGATTGGGGGCAGGAGGAGAAGGGGACAACCAAGGATGAGATGGCTGGATGGCATCACGGACTTGATGGACGTGAGTCTGAGTGAACTCCGGGAGATGGTGATGGACAGGGAGACCTGGCGTGCTGCGATTCATGGGGTGGCAAAGAGTCAGACATGACTGAGCGACAAAACTGAACTGAACTGAACTGAACTGAAGGATGACAATGTATTTTCTGAAGTGACTACAATCACCTTTAAGAAAACCCAATGTAGATGCAACTGCATTCCTGACATAAATTCCCTCCAAGCAGCCAACCAGTCAGTTTTTTGTCTTTCTTAAATTCACAGAGTATAGAGTACTTAGAGCTTCTGTTGGTAAGATAGTTTTTACCCTTGACTTTGTGAGACTGCAAAGACATGTGTGTATCTTTCAGCTTGTTCCTAATTGCTACATGAAAAGGCTTCATTTCTTAGGCAAAGACATTCAGACTTCCTTTCTGCTGATGCAGGACTGACCGTCTTTAGAGCCAGTGCTGTAGAATTCTGGACCTTCCTCAGACAGATACACTAGACAGTTGTTTAATGGTTTGTGTTACTAAACCATCACAGACATATGTATCTTCCATGTCTCTATGGGTCCCTCTTGCTATCTTGTAAATATGAAATTCAACGTGTGTTGAGAGCCAGCAGTATGCCCGGTACCACTTAGATGCTGAGAATGTAATAGAGAACACACACAGGGACATACACATGGATATCTGGGGAAGAACATTCTGGACAGTGGGAACAGCTAGTGCAAAGGCCCTGAGGTGAGGGTGTGCTGTGCAAATGTGAGGAAGACCCTAAGGAGGCCAGAGTGGCTGGACTGTAAATGTCTTAGTGGGTTTTTTGTTTGCTTAAATTTTTTTTGTCAATTTAACAGTGTTTATAATTGCTATAGTAATAATTTTAAACACTGTTTCTCTCTTGAGAAAAAAATAAGAGAAGTAGAATATATGCCCAAGTATCAAATGGATACCCAGATATTTCTATCCAGATATAACCACTAAATACTCCCAACATGCCCATGCATTTTTTAATTTGAGTATAATTGCCATAGAATGTTGTTTTCTCCTGTACAAAGTGAATCAGCTATATGTATACCTATATCTCCTCCCTCTGATACCTTAGTTTTAACATTGAATAATAAATATGGAAAGGAGACTCATTTGTTTTATGAGCATATTTTGGGGTGATACCAAAACTCTTAGTAGGCTGTTTGCCTCAAAATTTACTTTTGTCTGCTTTAATTCCATCTGTAAGAGCCTCTGTGTTAAGGCCAGTCATCTGTCAGTATCAGTTCAGTTGCTCAGTCATGTCTCACTCTGTGACTGCATGGACTGCAGCAGGCCAGGCTTCCCTGTCCATCACTAACTCCCGGAGCTCACTCAAACTCATGTCCATTGAGTTGGTGATGCCATCCAACCATCTCATCCTCTGTCGTCCCCTTCTCCTCCTATCTTCAATCTCTCCCAGCATCAGGGTCTTTTCCAGTGAGTCAATTCTTCACATCAGGTAGCCAAATGCCTGGGTACAATTCTTAGATTCACCCCCAGCTGAGTCATTTCTCTTAGTGTTTTAGTGTCCTTCACCATAAAATTAAGGTGTTGAGGTAAAACAGGAGGGAGAACATTTGTTTTACACACCAGCACTAGTTCTGTGATAGCAGTTTCTTAAATTGCCCACAGCTTGCATTCAGCTTTGAGCTGTGCACTAAATTCTGTGATTGATTAATGATGTCTGCCTTAGGCACAGACAGGAGGTGTTGGTGAGTATGCTATGAGCTAAAAGAGTGTGAAAATTCTGTCATCCTTCATAGCTGGTTTTCAAGAGAAGGACCACAGTATTTTGCTGGTTTTGGCTTTCACTTGTAACATCATAAAATGTGTGAAGGCTCTGGCTAGGAGGAGGAGAAATTTATAAGAAGTGATTGGAAAATAAGAATCTTATATCCTTTTATGTGACAGAGCAAATCCTCATTTGTTATCATAAAATATGCATTTTCCTTGGTAGCCCTCATGATAAAAATACTTCTAAGATCTGTAGGATCATAAATCAATGAGCTGTGTTAGAAAATATTTCCTCAGTTTTACAGAAAATTGAAGCACAAAGCCATAAATAATTGTCCAATTAACAACTTAGATGTATTTAACTAGTATGCCTATATAGTTTGTTCTCCAAAACTGGATCTTTTGAGAGTGAAAGATGGTACTGTTAATGATTGCACCTGGGGACTTCCTGGTGATCCAGGGGCTAAGACTCTGCACTCCCAATATAAGGGGCCCAGGTTCGACCTTGGTCAGGGAACTACATCTCATGTTCTGCAACTAAAGATCTTGCATACGGCAACTAAGACCCAGCATAGCCAAATAAATAAATATTAAAAAATTAATTACTCCCAGACAACAGGTATCAGCCAGGCTCTTTCTAGCAAATGGAGATGAATGATCACCCCAGCTTTACTTGGAAGACCTGTATTTGGTGCTTGGTGTAGGGGCAAAATTGGAACCTGAATGTTCTTAAACAAAGCCGTTTCCTTTTACCCAAAGTTCAGATGCCTTAGACAGTGTAGAACTATGTTATTTGCAGCTACCAGTTTTTCTGTGCTCACTGTGTGTTCAGTCTTGCGCTAAATACTTGTTTCATGTCTTCTTAAAACATTTTAAGGTCAATATTATCCTTCCTATTTTGTAGATAATTGAGGCAAACGCTAAGAGAGGTGAGTTTAATTTTAATGATAAGGTCCCAGAGCTAGTGAGGAATATCTATAGTCCAGTCTAACTCTATAGAATCTGAAGTACAAGTTCAACCAAAATTTGATTCATTAAAAGTATTTTCATGAAAAATAGCCAACTCTTATAAAAGGAATTCTTCATCCCTAATTGAAATATTTTATATTTGAAACAGATTTTAAGTAAGACCCGAGGTCATGAGCTAATGTACCACGCCAAAGTTATGTTCAGATTTAATCATTTTTTAAAGACAGGAATTGGGAAAGATGCTAGGACTGAAATTAGAGTGAGCTCCCAAGCAAATAATAAGAAGGGGAAGTACCACCTTCTGATATGGATAAAGAAGGCCTGACCTAATGAGAGAGAGGTTTTGTTTATTTTTCTGCTCCAAACAGAAAAACTAGGTAGTGGATTCTAGGAGTGAGCTGGAGGGAAAGGGAAAAACTTTAAGGCTGCTGATCGAATGTGTGCTGGAACCACAATGCAAGGATGCTCCTTTGATGAACTCAGACTGTTTAGAAAGGTAGAGTGTTCATCCATAAATGAGACCTGGCCAGCAGCAAAGAGAAGGCACTCTGGAGTTCTTGAAACTAAGTTACCTTTAATCCCTAAGTGATGTGTAGGGTCTGCAATTATAACTTTGAGCTTTGGATAAGAATAAGTTAAAAAGAAATATTTTAGTCAGAGTAAGTGCATGAAAGAAAGTTACTAATTTTTATTTTAGAGTCTGCCAACTTTAGAGTTGCTTCTGAAATAGTGATTTAATATGTGTTTAATCAAGATTTGATTTGTGAAAAACTTTTTGGATATATATTTGAATATACATTGATTTATATAATATATGTGAAGTGAAGTGAAAGTTGCTCAGTTGTGTCCAACTCTTTGTGACCCCATGGTCTATACAGTCCATGGAATTCTGCAGGCCAGAATACTGGAGTGGGTCAGTCAGTCAGTCAGTTCAGTCACTCAGTCGTGTCCGACTCCTTGCGACCCCATGAACTGCAGCACACCAGGCCTCCCTATCCATCACCAACTCCCGGAGTTTACGCAAATCCATGTCCATCGAGTCAGTGATGCCATCCAACCATTTCACCCTCTGTTATCCCCTTCTCCTCCTGCCCTTGATCTTTCCCAGCATCAGGGTCTTTTCAAATGAGTCAGCTCTTTGCATCAGGTGGCCAAAGTATTGGAGTTTCAGCTTCAACATCAGTCCTTCCAAAGAACACCCAGGACTGATCTCCTTTAGGATGGACTGGTTGGATCTCCTTGCAGTCCAAGGGACCCTCAAGAGTCTTCTCTAACACCACAGTTCAAAAGCATCAATTCTTCAGTGCTCAGTTTTCTTTATAGTCCAACTCTCACATCCATACATGACTACTGGAAAAACCATAGCCTTGACTAGATAGAACTTTGTTGGCAAAGTAATGTCTCTGCTTTTTAATATGCTCTCTAGGTTGATCATAACTTTCCTTCCAAGGAGTAAGTGTCTTTTAATCTCATGGCTGCAGTCACAATCTGCAGAGATTTTGGAGCCCAGGAAAATAAAAGTCAGCCATTGTTTCCACTGTTTCCCCATCTATTTCCCATGAAGTGATGGGACCAGATGCCGTGATCTTAGTTTTCTGAATATTGAGCTTTTAGCCAACTTTTTCATTCTCCTCTTTCACTTTCATCAAGAGGCTCTTTAGTTCTTCTTCACTTTCTGCCTTAAGGGTAGTGTCATCTGCATATCTGAGGTTATTGATATTTCTCCTGGCAATCTTGATTCCAGCCTGTGCTTCCTCCAGCCCAGCATTTATCATGATGTACTCTGCATATAAGTTAAAAAAGCAGGGTGACAATATACAGCCTTGATGTACTCCTTTTCCTATTTGGAACCAGTCTGTTGTTCCATGTCCAGTTCTAAGTGTTGCTTCCTGACCTGCATACAGATTTCTCAAGAGGCAGGTCAGGTGGTCTGGTATTCCCATCTCTTTCAGAATTTTCCACAGTTTATTGTCATACACACAGTCAAAGGCTGGACTTTCCCTTATCCAGGGGATCTTCTTGACCCAGAAATTAAACTGGGGTCTCCTGCTTTGCAGGTGGATTCTTTACCAACTAAACTATCAGGGAATATATATATATATTGAATATATATATATTGTATATATGAATACATATATACATATTTAATTTCATTGTCGAAATAGGTGGACTTAACAAAGCACCATCACTGTAATCCCATATCCTAAATAAGAACTGAGAACTATTGCCTGTTTCTAATAGATGGCCTAGCAGAATATTTAAAAGTTAGGATTATGTAGAAGAAAAAAAAACTAACTTAATTACTAGGATTGAATAATCATAGTAAGGATATAGAAATCCAGGTAGTGATAATCCACAAAGGAAATGATCTCTGTTTTCTTACTATTTATCATCTATTATTGTCATTCTCGAGATCTTTCAGTACATGTGTCCTTAGGGATGGTCACAATCTGGCCAATGTCACAACTTCTATCCCTTTCTTCTATCTTTGCTCATTCCTTTCACCCTTGATTCGCTACCTCATCTATCACAGTGCATAAAGAAAATATAATTTTAGCAATTTTTGGTTCAGTCCTAGCTAAATCTGGGTGGTTTCTTTTGTTCATGGATGATGGACAGTTCCGATATCATACAGAATAAAAGGAGTACAGAAGACCAAAGGCTATGTTCTTTTCTGCATCTCACATCCTGATAATTCCAGATGATCAGGTTATTGCTTGCTAACCTCTAAGTAGTCATTTTAAAGACTGGTATTGCAGGGCAGAGTGCTTTAAATCCATAGGGCGCTTCTGTTCCACAGAAGTCAGTGACAACATTGCAACCACTCAAGCTAAAACGTATGAGTAGTAATTGAAGCAAATCAATAATTTAAGGCCAGTGTGGACATAACTCTTTGGTTTGTTTTCATGTATTTCTGTTTGGTTGTTTTTCTGTTTTTTGGCTTCCAAATCTGTTGGAATGCTTAAACAGTGTGGAGTTGTAAGAGGCACAGTTAGAGTGACATGGTGCTGTTCAGTAGAACAATCAAAGCGGCATCCCAGATGGACTGGGGATGTTATTATATCAAGCAGAGTTTCAGTGCCAAGTCAAATTGACAGGGTAGAGCTTTGGTCTTTGGAGTAGACCGGCGTGTAAAGTCAGAGTATGATTATTGGCAAGTAGAGCTTCCAGCTGAATCTTGTGACTGGTTGGGCCAGAGACTTAACAATTGCCCTGGACAGGGAAAGAAGTGGTTTTAGATCTGGGAGCAGCCTGAGCCTTCTGGTGATGGACAAGAGGCCCCAGCCATGGGAAAGTGTGTGATGCAGACAGGTCCTGACTCTGCTGCCAAAAAGAATGTGTGCAAGCATGTGTGTGCATGGCGGGTGGCGTGCATTTCCAGGCAATATTTCAGGACAGATGTTCAGAGCAGTCAGTAAATTCTGGGGTTCTAGATCGGGTCACTGTTATGGGTCCCCAGGTTTCACTGATTCACTCTTAGACCTCTCAGGACTCAGTGTAAAGTCGTATTTACAAGTAAGATTCAGTATAGGGAAAGGAGACAAAGGAAAATCTGCCAAAGCAAGAGGCACATGGCAGAGAGTCTGGAGGAAACCAAGCATAGGCTTCTCAGAGTCCTCTCCTTGTAAAGTCACCCAGAACAGGCTTAATTTCTCCAGCATCGAGTTGCTACCCATGCGTGGATGTTGTCGACCAGAGATACTCATTAGACACTCAGTGCCCAGGGTTTTCACTAGGGTTGGTCTCGTGGTATGGCCTGAACATGCCAAAATCCCAGGCTCCCAGAATGGAAGCAAGTATTTGGCATAAATCACATTGTCTGTACAAACTCTTGAGATGCAGTGAGCCACTCCCATCAGGTAGGGATGAAATCTATGTTCCCAGATGCTAACTGAGGGCCACCTTGGCCAGCAGGTCTTTCTGAGGATAGCAGTCCCAGGCCCAGTGTGTTCAACTCTCTTCTGCAAAGTGATGTAAGGCATAATTCTACCAGAAACTTGAATGACTGCCCTCCTTGCTCCCCCAAGCATGAGGGAGAGTTTTGCAGAGGTGAGGAGTCTGCAAAAAATGCCTTGAGATAATTTCCGTGTTGTGCCTCCTGGTGGGGTCAGAACCATATGCCATGGTTTTGCGTTTAATGTCACTGATAATCCTCTAGGAAGCTTGTCTCTCACTAACTACATTCCTGCTGGCTGTAGGGGGAAATTTCCAACTTCATTGTAGTGAAGCCCTTGGGTTACCTCATCACTCCTTCCACCTCTATCTTTGCCCTTAGGTTTTTAGAAAAGACTTAAGATTCATATCAGACTCATTATCTTTTAAAATTTGTATTTATAACTTGTTTGGCTGCATCAGGTCTTAGTTGCATTATGTGGGACCTTTGTTGAGGTGCCTGGACTCTAGGTTTGGTACTCAGGCTTCAGTAGTTGGGGCACATGGGCTTAGCTATTCCGAGGCATGTGAGATCTTAGTTTCCTCCACCAGGGATTCAAACCTGAGTCCCCTGCACTGCAAGGCAGATTTTTAACCACTGGATCACCAGGGAAGTCCCTCAGATTCATTCTTGAGACCTCTGGAGTTCCAGAACAGAGACTTGCACAGAGTAAACAGTAGGTGCCTAACACATGCTTCCTGGGCTACATGGCAGGGTTATCATGCTCCCCTGCAGAGGTCTCACTCAGAGAGACTGTCAGGCTTAAAACCTCATGCCTGAAGATCCAGATCTTCTTACCAATTTAAGACTGTGAAGGAGAGAAACTCCCAGCTGAGTCTGAAATGAAAACGTAAGCAAGGAAGGCTAAAAATACAGAGCAATGTGGGATTCCTCAATTCAGAGAGGCTGTGACAGCGCCAAGTGTCAGGCAGCTCTGAATGGGGAAGAAGAGAAATAAATTTAGAAGGTTTAATGCAGAGGGGATTCTAGGGGTGCTTGGAAAGCCTAAGAGAACAAATGGAATGTAATTTTCTTAGATAGGCAAGTGACATTCCCTCCTTACCCCAGTCCCTGGGCCTGGGCTTTCTTACTCCCTACGTATGCTCAGGTCAAGCATCGTTGAGAAAGTGCAGCCTAGCGGGTGGGAAGCACCATCTCTGACCTTGAACCCGGAGAGGCTGTGGGGAATGACACCATCTACTGGGACTCCTGGTATCCGGAGAGAGTCATCAAACATGGGTACTAACGGTGGAATCAGCCTTTGAGTCATGAGTTGGTTTTCAAAGCTTTTTAGGTGTAGAAACCTCAGAGAATGTACCCAGAAGTGCAGTCTACGAGGCAGGTAAAGCAGAACCGCTGATTGAAGTTGCGGTTTCTGGCTCATTACAAAGCAGATGAACAAGACAGAAGTACAGGTAACAACAAAACTATAAAATTAATGAACTTCCCTGGTGGCTCAGAGGTTAAAGCATCTGCCTGGAATGCAGGAGACCCGGGTTCGACCCCTGGGTCGGGAAGATCCCCTGGAGAAGGAAATGGCAACCCACTCTAGTACTCTTGCCTGGAGAATCCCATGGAGGGAGGAGCCTGGTAGGCTACAGTCCATGGGGTCGCAAAGAGTTTCACTCAGATTATAATTAGAAGGGATTGACAGCATGTCTCTTTGAAAAAAACCCTGTGACTAGGAAGGGTTAAAAAATTTTTTTTGTGTGTCCCTAGAAGAAGCAGATGCTTCATTCTATATTCAGTCCACCAAAGGAACTTTAACTTGCTTATCATCAATTACACAAAACATGAGAACTTAGACAGCGGACCATACTCTTTGCAAACCATCTCAGGATAGATAGAGACTTTCTTGTTTCTGAGAGTTCTTTTGCTGGAACGAATGAGCTTACTTTTAAGACTGGAAGAGGGGGAAAGAAGGAGGGAAGGGAATAGGCAGGGGTCCAGGCAAGGAAAACCTGTAGACTCTCAGACAGTGTCCCATCTTATATGACACCTGTCCCCTTTTAATACTTACAGCTTCCTTGAACAGTTCACGTGCTTAGACACATGGGTCTGGATCCAAGCAAATCTTACTGGATGACCCAGGGTGGGTCACTTAACCTTTCTAAGCATCAGTTTCCTCATTTGGAAGATGCAAGTATGTGTGCTAAGTTGCTTCAGTCCTGTCCGACTCTGTGTGACTCTATGGATTGTAGCCTGCCAGCCTCCTCTGTCTATGGGATTCTCTAGGCAAGACTGGTTGCCTAGAATGGGTTGCCATGCCCTCCTCCAGGGGATATTCCCAACCCAGGGATCAAAGCATAAATGCTAATTTACCCCTCATAGGATGCCCTTTTGTGAGAGTTGATGAGATGAGCTTAGCTTAGGAAATTATGATGTAATAGAAACCAGCAGTTATGACTATTAGGTAGACTTCAGATTTTGCCTGACTATTTGGAAGGGGTGGAGACTTTGCTAGCTTCATCCTCCCTTCAGTTCAGAAAAACACCAGTAAGCTGGGAGTGAGATGACTTTCCTTCCAGCCTCAGGTCTGTTAATTGTTAATAACAGGCTTGCTGATTGGCACACTTCACAGGATTGCTATGAGGATTTAATGAAAGAGTGGTAAGAGGTGCTTGGTAAACTGTAAAATTCTCTTGTAATTTATCTTATTTTTATTGACCCATGGGCTATGCAGAGCAAACCTTAGCCCTCCAACACAGTTATCCTCCAGTTTGTCCAAATCTGGACATAGGAAAACTAGTATCCTGTAATTATCTGTGAGTCCTAATGTGTGTTCTAGGTACATGCAATATCCTGTGAAGAGGTGAAAGGTATTGCAAGGGGAAAACATCTTCTCACTAAATAAGTTTGGCCAGCACACTGTCCTCTTAGCCATCTACAAGGCCTGCGTGTGTGCTAAGTTGCTTCATTTGTGTCCATCTCTTTGTGATGCTATGGACTGTAGCCTGCCAGGCTCCTCTCTCCATGGCATTCTTCAGGCAAGAATACTGCAGACAGTTGCCATGCCCTCCTCCAGGGGATCTTCTTGACCTAGGGATTGAACCCATGTCTCTTAAGTCTCGTGCACTGGGAGGTGGGTTCTTTACCACTAATGCCACCTGGAAAGCCCATTCACAAGGCCTACACTATGTTAAAGGTTCTGAGAAGTCCTGCCTTAAAGAAATCTGCTGAACTTTGTTTTACCCAAGTTCCTCATGTGTATTTGCCCCCAGAACCTTCTTTGGGGAAGGCAACCTTCTTTGCCTGTCCTTTGTTTTTTTTTCGCCATGCATACAGGTTGTGGGATCTTAGTTCCCTGACCAGGGATTGAACTCAGGCCCTCGGCAGGGATAGCTTGGAGTCTCAGACACTAGACCACCAGGGAATTTCCAGGGAAAACCCTTTTTCCATCTTGCAGGGCACTGTTTTGGAAATTCTGCCAACCTTTGACATATTAGGTGAGGCTTTGCAGTGTCATGAGTCTTTTTCCATTTAAATGTCATTCCTTTAACTATGTTGCATGGTTTTGAGCCTCTTACACCATCACGATCATTTTTTTTCACATGTCCCATGCATTTATATTTGCTTTTGTCTCATTTGTACTTGAGCACACAGTTCTGGGTGTGGCCTGATAGACTATACTAGGATAGTAGCCACACCGGAACTCTAGGTTTTTTTGTGGAAAGAGGAGTGTGGAACTGGGGAGGGTCACATAGGTCATGACCAGTCTCTCTCCACATTTTCAATGTACAAATATTTTTATTTTATTTTTTACAGATTTTATTGATGTGGGCCATTTTTAAAGTCGTTATTGAATTTGTTATAATATTGTTTCTGTTTTTACATTTTTTTTCTGGCTGAGAGACAGGAGGGATCTTAGCTTCCCAACTAGGGGTCAAACCCTCACCCCTGCACTGGAAGGTGAAGTCTTAACCCCTGGACCATCAGGGAGGTCCCTCAAGGTACAGATCTTTTAAAATCCCACCTTGATCCTTGGGGTGGTCTGGTGTTTGGACCTCAAAACGTAGGGAAAGTATGGTGCTGTCCCTCTGCCTGGAATCCAGTGGCCTCTAGAGGGCATCGTGGTCACAGGGAAAGACTTCAGTCTGATTTCTCAGGACTTCTTGGGCATGAGGCCTACCCAGCTGCTGCTCTGGGGAAGTGCTGTACTCTTTTAGTTTATTTTAATTTTCTTCACCGAGTGCCTTAGGAAATAGTCAAAATGTCAGCTGGAGCATAAAGGCAAGCCCTGAGGAAAGGTGCAGCTCCCAGAAGAAAGACTCAGCAGTGCCTCAAAGAAGAGAAGGGCTGGCGTCAGCTGCCCTGGGTGGTGGCTGCAGCTCCCATGCCATCGTTGTTGCTTTGTACCCCTTGCTGTTGCAATATAATGCTTCTGATTTAGGGCTTCACTTACTAGCAAAGACTCATACTGAGCTGGAGCCAACTTCCTTATGCAACAAACACTCTACTTGCCTGGACTCTGAGTTTTAGAGTGATTCAAAGTTGAATGGAAATGGAAAGTGGGCCTTTTATTTCAACAAGTAATGCACTGTTGTCTATCAGGATGTAACATAGCCACAGTTATCCATGTGGTGGAGAGAAAAGGTTTACTGGTGCTGAGACACTTTTCTTGCCTCTGCTACTTACCAGTAGGTAAACTTGGGCAAGTCATTTCAGCCCTGTGTGCCTCAGTGTCGTTGGTATGTTTATATAGACATGAAGCAGCAATACCTATCTTAAAGGACTGTTGTAAGGACTGAGTATAAGGACAAACGTAAAATGTCTTATGTAACAATGGCTGTCAAAGTGAGGTCCCTATGTCAGCAACGTCTGCATCACCTGGTAACCTGATAGAAACGCAAATTCTCAGGTCCAATTCCAGAAACACTGAATCAGAGACTCTGGGAGTGGGACCCAGTGATCTGTCTTTTAACAGGCCCTCCAGGTGGCCCTGAGGCATGCTAAAGTTTGAGAAGTACTATGGTATAATAATTCACTTTGTTGTTAATTTGCCAAGTCAAGTTCGACTCTTTGAGACCCCATGGACTGTAACCCACCAGGTTCCTCTGTCCATGGGATTTCAAAGGCAAGAATACTGGAGTGATTCACCTTTTTCTTTTCCAGGAGCTCTTCCCAACACAGGGATTGAACCCGAGTCTCCTGCCTTGGCAGGAGGATTCTTTACCACTGAGCCACCAGGGAAGCCCAATTATTAGCTTATTGAGGCTCAAAGTAAAAGCACTTTTGTTTTTGTTATATTGCTGTTATGAATTGTTCTAACAATTATTGTTATAACTATTGCTATGAATTGTTGCTGGGAATACAAAATACCCGGTCCCTATTCATGAGATGGACCGCCTTGTTGGAAAATCAAGGTGTTGAATGTGAAATAGCCAAATAATCACTGTGGTGGGTTTTTTTTTTTTTTCACAATAAGAAAAAGAAATTTTGAGATAAGAGAAATGGATGCATATAGGACAGGAGGGACCTGACCGAGGTGGACCTGAAGGATGAACGGTACTGAAAAGGCAGGTGGATGTAAGCAGGGCATTCTGGTTGAAGAGACAGCAATAGTGACAGCTCATAAAAAAGTTTTGAGATGGCAGCTGCCTAAGTCAACGTTTATTTAGAATTTCTGATCCATCCAGTGTAGGTCAGAGTAACTATGTTAGCCCTGGGGATACGGAGACGAGAAAGACCTAGAGCGATGAATTCTTAAAGGCACTTGAAGAATGAAGAATCATATTCACCCTCATCATAAATACCTTAATGTGTTTGAGGACTTATGTGTTAGACACTGTTATAAGTAGTTGATGTGAATCTGCTCACTTAATTCCAGCAAAAAGCTGATGACATATGTATTCTTCCCATTTTATGCAAGAAGAAACTGTGACTTAGAGGGGTAAAACAGATCTTGTACACGTCATGCAAGAAAAGGACTTGAACCTAGCTCTGTCTGAGATTCTAAGTGGCTGTTTTTTATATATATACTTTTTATTTATTCATGTATTTGGCTGCACCGAATCTTAGTTGGAGCATGCATTATCTAGTTCCCTGACCAGGAATTGAACCTGGGCCCCCTGCATTGAGGGTGTGGATTCTTAGCCACCGGACTACCAGGGAAGTCCCTCTAAGTAGCTTTTAAGTAAGCGGTCAATTTCTCTTGAGGGCTGGAGGAATTGGGTGGCAGAGCCAGTTGTGCTCACGCAACATGGCATTTGCTCTGGATATTCCCCTCTGTGTAGTGAAGTGGACTTAGACATTGAAAATCTCCAATCCTCCAGTCTCTCCCCTCATCTCAGTGGTGATACAGATGGCAGGCTTATGTTCTAGGTATACTCTTGCAAGATCATGGAGCCTTTGTTGGCCTGAGACCCTGAGCCATTTAGTGGAGCAGAGTCTCTTGGAGATCATGAAGGATATGTAGCTTAACAAGAAGGATCCTTCTGCCAAGTTAAGAAGCTGTGATTTGGGGGCTATTTCTTACCTCAGCATAGGCTAGGCTATATAAACTTTACAGTTTATAAAAGGAGATAAAATTAGATATATAGGAAAGAGAAGTCTGAGTTTTGGCCTAAGGATTTTCCAATGTAGTTTGTAGGCAAGATGAACCACAGAGAGCTTTAGATATATATTTTATTTTTGTAAGAAGAAACACGAACTTTTAAATTTGTCTCTTTTAGGAACTGACTGAATAAAGGTAGATACATCAGTATATATGTAGCATTTAAAAAAAATACTCCTGCTGTAAAATGTTGTTTGCTACTTATCATCCTGAAACCAGTTCATCTCAGGATCCTGGAAAATCCAATATTTGGAGGCTAATTCTAAATTTTATTGACTTTTGTGTACATACAGAATCAACACACACACACACACACACACACACACACATACACACGCACACACACCCCTATGGACTCACCGAGACAAGCAAAACAATGACAATGAAGAAAGAAAAATTCTGTCACGTGCTTGTGTGTCCTAATTTTCAGCCTGGAAAAATATGATTCCCTTAGACATTTTCCCCACAGGTGCCTCCAGGAATGTCTTCAGAGTTCAGTCCCACAAGTCGCACTTGATCTTGAAGTTCACACTCAGGTCTTTCTCTCCGCCTTTGGCAGATGAAATGCGACAGCCCCGCTCTCTGTTAGTCTGGCTGCCGGCATGTGTAGGATATACTTCCTTTAGTTTTTCCCCCCACTCCCTAAAAAAATAGGCTGGGAGCTCTTTCCGACGTTTTAGATTCTTGGTGTGAGCTTAGAGCCCAGCTGAGGTGGGTAGGATCCTGGGGCTGGCTGAGGGATGCTTTGCTATTTATTATTAATGTCGAATTATAACAAGAACCTCCACAGCGCCTCTAGGGAAATATCTTTGAACAGAATAGAGGACTGGGGTGAACCTTTGAGCCAGGTAAAAGTTCAAGAGCCAGTTTCCAAGGACAAGTGGAAGAGAGTGGGAGAAGGAGGTATTATTTAAACATTTATAGATAGAAACATGTGTTCATTATATGAGGATCTAAAAGCAGGAAAAGACATATCTCAGCAATGAATATATTCATAAGGAAAACCGATGCGGAATCAGTAGTGCTTGTTTATGTGGTTTTCATAAAGGCCAAAGCTCCCTGAGCTGTACAATGCCAAGAGGCTATGTGTTATTAAACCAAGGAGCATCTGAGGGTGGGGCAAGCTCTCGTCCAATCTCTAAATTCTTGGCTGTACAGACATGGAAGGTCTGGAAGAGAAGGTGGGTGTATCTGGGCCAGCATGGCAGAAGGGCCGAGAAGATACGGCATCAGATCTTGGACTGGGTGTTTGCACACATGTCACTTAACATTAATGGGCTTCAGTCCTCATCTGAGAAATGAAGATTTGGCTGTTTATTCAACAAATGTCTCTGTGCCTTGAATTTCTAAATGCTTGAGGTATGCCTAAATGTCTTATTAGGGGAGTAAGACAGTGTGGTCATGTGCTCATTTAAGCAAGCAAATGAATGAACCAGCTAATTTTGGTAACTAGTGGTACCAGGAAAAAAACAAAACAAGTTGAAAATACAGAAAATGACTGAAAGGATAGGGATGTAGTTTAGATTGGATTTGAATAATAGGAGAGAGCCAGGCTAAATTCCCAGGGGCAGCAGGAACCTGTGAACACGAGGAAGCTGGGACTGTGATGAGCAGGAAGAAGCAATGTGACTAAAGCAGAGGGGTCAGGGTGGGGTGGAGGTGGCAAGTTTGGATGGAGAGACCGGCGAGCAGCAAATGACACAGGGCCGTGTAGTCTGTCCTGAAATGTTTGGATTTAATTCTGAGCATAGCGGGCAGCCATTAGCAGCCATAAAAATGGAGTGAGGTGGTCAAATTTCTATCTCAAAAGGCACCATTTTGGCTGTTTCTCAAAAATAGATCATTAGGGAGCCCAAAGTAGGAGCTGTGAGATGAGTTATGAGGCTCTTAAAAGTGGCTCAAAATTACATTTGGGGACTTCCCTGGTGGTCCAGCAGTTAAGACTCCATGCTCCCAAAGCAGGGGGCTGGGGTTCGATTCTTGGTCAGGAAACTAGATCCCACATGCTGCAGCTAAAAGATTTGCATACCAAAACAAGGATCTGATGCGCCCTAACTAAGACCATACAGCCAAATAAATCAATAAAAATAAATATTAAAAAAGTTATATTTGGATCAGGGATGCAAAGGAAATGTAAAACGTTGCCTTTTGGTGTCTGCCTAAATTCAAGCCCCAAACACCCCCCCAACTCCATCTGGAAGTCATAGCAACCTAGGGTGTTGGCTGTTGGAGATGCATATTCCATGTACTGAATCCGAGATGAAACATAAGCTATCAAGCTCATTATTAGCAAATGTCTCCTTAATAGGGATGTGAAGAGTGATGATTCCTTTTCCTAGGTACCCATTTAGCCAGGAAACAGAAATTGCTTGAATAATTAATACAGAAGGTTTTTCACTGATGCAGCTGGATACGTAGGTAGTGGCAGCATGTGAAGCAGGGGCAGTCAGGCAACCAGAAACTAGAGCCTAGGAAGCCCCTAGTGCTCCCAGGCTGGGGGGACCAAGGGAGGAGGTGGCTCAGCTGGAGCCCAGGGTGTGGACCCCTGAGGAAGCTTGGATGCGTGGTGGGCTTCTCTGCAATGAATGAGAGGCTTGAATGCATTGCCAGAGATGCTTGGGAGAAACCCCTGCTGTTTGCTATCTCTTCCTGCCTTTTAGTCTCTTGCCAGTGAAGTCACAAGAATCAAGCCAAAGTGCCCCCCACTTTGTAGACTTTGCTGTGTTGTAGAGCAGAGCAAGGGATGGGGAGGGGTAGACCTGGGGGCCAACAGATTCAGGATGGGCCCTAGCGGTGCCTTCTTCTCAATTTAGAAAGCAGGGAGTGCCGTTTAGGGTTGGGGGAGAATAGACAGTGGGCGAAAGCAACCCCTCCCTACAGTTAATTGTCTTGGTGTAATAAGACAATGGTGCCTTGTGTCACACATGGCAGTCTGATGTGGGTATTGCTGATTGGAGAGTGGTTTTCTCCAGAAAGTGGTTCAACGCCACCTACCCTTGGAACTCAGCGAGCTTGTCAGGTAGCCAGCAAGTGGGAAAAGTATGGAGAAACCCCATCAGTTTCTTTCTTTAACCCTCACCACACCTCTGTGAAGGGGGTACTATTATGCAAATGAGGAAAGTGGGGTAACAGAGAGGTTAATGAACCAGGCCAAGGTCACACAGCTAGCAAGTGATGGAACGGAGATGAAAGAGGGAACCATGTGGAATGGAGAGCAACAGCAAATGGGTGGATTATCTGTGGCTGAGAGTGGCTTACATTGCTTAGAAGAGAAAGAGATTTGAAAAAACAGTGCCCCAAATCCCCAATCAAGAGGAGAAAATTAAATAAGGTTATACATCGGACCCTTGCACAACATGAGTTTGAGCTTCTTGGATACACTTACCCATGGATTTTTTTCTTTCAATAGTAAATACTCTGATCCTCTGTGATCAGAATTGTGGTTGGTTGAATTTGCAGATACTGAACCTCAGATAAGAAGGGACTATAGATTATATGCAGATTTTTGACTGTGAGGATGGCTGACTGTATATAGATACGTGCACTTAAACTCATTTTTCACTGTTACTGTGAAAAATGTAAAATTTCTGCTCTCCCTTAGAGCTTTCTTTTAACTGTGTAGATGTATGCTTGTGTTCTGTTTCTAGGCTGAGTCATTTTTAGAAGTAAACAAGGTATAAATTAAAAATAAATGTCTGCATACATATTGGATGAGAAACACCTGGTTTAATAGCAGCTTATAAGAAACAGATTTAAAGGTTTTGGTTGACTGCAAGCTTATTATGAATCAGCAGTGTGAGGTGGCTTTCGAAAAAGGACTTCATCTTAAAGTCGCATCAGTAGAAGCTAAGTGTCCTAAACAAGGGAGGTAAAAGTCTACTTGGTCCACCCTCAGTGTTTGGTTCTGAGCATTGCATTTGAGGAAAGGTACTGACACAATATTAAAAAGCAGAGACTTTGGCAACAAGGGTCCATCTAGTCAAAGCTATGGTTTTCCCAGTAGTCCCATATGGATGTGAGAGTTGGACTGTAAAGAAAGCTGAATGCCGAAAATTTGATGGTTTTGAACTGTGGTGTTGGAGAAGACTCTTGAGAGTCCTTTGGACTGCAAGCAGGTCCAACCAATCAATCCTAAAGGAAATCAACCCTGAATATTCACTGGGGGGACTAACGCTGAAGCTGAAACTCCAATATTTTTGCCACCTGATTCAAAGAACTGGCTCATTGGAAAAGACCCTGATGCTGGGAAAGATTGAAGGCAGGAAGAGAAGGGGACCACAGTGGATGAGATGTGGTTGGATGGCATCACTGACTTGATGGACATGAGTTTGAGCAAGCTCTGGGAGTTGGTGCTGAACAGGGAAGCTTGGCGTGCTACAGTCCATGTGGTTGCAAAGAGTCAGACACGAGTGAGTGACTGAACTGACTGACTGACAAAGTAATATGTATCTCAAAGAAGGCAATAGTGATGGAATTTTTTTTGGGGGGGAAGGCCCCTCAGCATGCAGGATCCTAGTTCCAACCAAGAACTAAGGGATCAAACAGATGCTCCCTGCCGTGGAAGCGAGGAGTTCTGAGCACTGGACTGCTAGGGAAATCCCAGAAAAGTTTCTTACTACTGATCAGGAGAGACAGTAGAGTTGTGGTCTGAGTGTGAATTCAAAAAGAATTTCCAAATACAGAGTATTTCAGAAAGGAGTGAGTTTACTAGGAAGAAAGAGCAGAGATTATGAGGGCACTGAAAGTGCAGCGGGCCAACCTCCTGGCAGAAAGGGAGAGCTGAGCCCTTCTGCGGGTTAGTAACCGACTGTTACAGCCTCACGACAGAGACATTTCCTGCTGGAAGGGTGGCGTTAGGTAACTGGTTAGGGTGTGCATTTTTACCTACTGTGGGGTCGGGGAGCTGGTCACTTTAGAGCAGGGGTGCTCAGGGCAACGGTTGCTCTGGGGCTCAGTCAGCTCTGGAAATGACCTTGGTGTGGCGCTCTGCACCTGTGACCTTGGTATAGGGTTCCACAAGTAGAATAAGCAATAGGTTTTCTCTGCAGAGCTCCAGGGAATGGAGTCTAGAACTGGAAGCTCAAGGAAAAGTGATTCCAATCCAATGTGCAGGAGAATTTTCTAACAAAAATAAAGTGGGCTGAGTGTAAATGACCAGCCACTAGAAACCAAGACTAAATAGAGCTCCTCACCACAGCTTGCAGAGCTCTACATTTGCGGTCCCTGCTTTTACTCTCCAGGACCCATGTTCTGCAGACTCTTCCATGCCTCTACATTCCAGCCCTACCAGCCCTTTTCGGTTCTTTGTACACAAGCTGACTTGGCCTACCACAGGCCTTTTGCACAGGACTTCTCTCTGCTTAGAAAGTTTCCCTATTTCTTTTTGATTGATAATAGACATCCCGACAGGTATGCGGTAGTTTTGATTTACATTTCCTTGATGATTAATGATTTGAAATTAAATAAATTAGTAATGTAAAGCCTTTTGAACAGTACCTGGCATATAGGAAGCTCTCTGCATAGTTGCTCAGTTGTGTCTGACTCTTTGCAACCCTTTGGACTGTAGCCCATCAGGCTCCTCTGTCCATGGGATTTTTCAGGCAAGAATACTGGAGTGGGTTGCCCTTTCCAGGGCATTGTACCGATTCAGGGACCAAACCCACGTCTCTTGTGTCTGCTGTACTCACAGGTGGGTTCTTTACCTGCTGAGTTATTGGGAGGTCCAAGCTCTCTAAGTTTTAATTAATTTTTGCTGTTATTAATATAAACGTTTATTGTTTATGGTTGTGCTCTGGCCAATGTACTAGACACATAAATACAACATTTAAGCCAGTCAAGTAGTAATTATACCACTCTTACTGGGGGTTAAATGACTCGCCCAGGTTCCCACAGTGAGGAGTTTGGAATTTGCAAGGAGAGAAAACGGAAGCTCATTGCAAGTGGTGGGAACAGCCTGGCCTGTTGGGTGCAGAGCTCCTGCAGTCTGGGTTGTGTGTGAGTGTGTGGGGGGAGGGGGGCCATTACGGGAGTGGGATACGTGGATATCATCTGTTTTACAGCCTGTCTCTAAAGTCCGTCTTATGTCTAGAGTCCTTAGCTGTACCCTGGCCTCAGCCCTCTCTGGCAAGTTCTTGTTTCTTTATCCTGCAGTGAGAGTGGAAAGTGCTCCTTACACACTTGTTCCGGACAAGCGACACAAAAAGGCATGTTGCTGTTTGTGTGTTTTATTGGTTTCCCAGGTGGCTCAGCAGTAAAATATCTGCCTGCCAAGCAGGAGACATGGTTCATTCCCTGGTTCAGGAAGGTCCCCTGAAGAAAGAAATGGCAACCCACTTCAATGTTCTTGCCTGGGAAATCCCATGGACAGAGGAGCCTGGCAGGTTACAGCCATGGGGTTGCAAAAGAATCAGACATGACTCAGCGACTAAACAGCAGCAAAGTATAATTACTGTACAAAGTTGTGTTGGTTTATAGAACAATGTGAATTAGCCGTAAGTATACGTACATCCTATCCCTCTTAAGCCTCCCTCCCACCCCTTAATAAAAAGAATTGCTAAGTCATTCTTTTCCCTGACTTAGTAATATTCCATTGTGTATAAGTACTCTTTCTTCTTCTTTTTAAAAAATATTTATTTATTTATGTATTTGGCTGCACCGGGTCTTAGTTGCAGCATGTGGTATCTGTAGTTCTGGCATGCAAACTCTTTAATTGTGGCATATGGGGTCTAGTTCCCTGACCAGGGATTGAACGTGGGCCCCCTGCATTGGGAACATGGAGTCTTAGCCAGTGGACCACCAGCGAAGTTCCATGTCACTCTTTGGAAGCAGCCAGTAATCCATTGCTCAATTTTCTTAGATTGAGGCGGGCTGAGATTCTCTTTTCTGCACCACTTTACCCCCAAGAGAAAGCCATCATGGTAACGATACGATAGCTCTAGTGAGATTTATTCACTTGTGCTTAGACTGGCGAGATTTGTGGATCACTTTTGAAGCGTCTCTGGAAGAGAACCAGGATATCATCTACTCCATATAACAACAGCTATGCTTCGGTACCTGCTTGATAGGACAGTGTGTAAAGGAGCTCATTTGCACAATGCATTGAATTTCCAGTTAAACCTTAATGATAATTAGATGAATTGGATTGTCCCCTATGAAACTGAAAATATCAGTGTTGCTTTCCTTCAGTCTAATGATATAAAATGTGAAGCAATTTTGGGGGAAGTGTTTTTTCCCTTAGTCCCCTCATCTAGTCTACTTTCATAATCTTTCCTGTTAAGTATTGTGCATCAAATTTCCCAAAGAATAAACACTCACTCCTGTATTTGTTGTTGCTGTTGCTCAGTTGTGTCTGACTCTTTGTGACCCCACTGAGTGCAGCACAGCAGGCTTCCCCCTTCTTTACCATCTCCTGGAGTTTGCTCAAACTCATGCCCACTAAAGCGGTGCTGTTCTTGTGTATGTAGAGCCTTAAAGACACAAACAGGTCCTATGAAGTGCCCCTTAGCTTTTTTCTTGTCTGCTGAAGAAGGTAGGCAGCTTCCAGATGAATGTACCACTAGAATAGAAACCCATGTTTATTAAGATTTCCAAACATCCATTAGGTAACCAGTTATTTCAAACAATTCTTTCTCTTTTTTTTTTCAAGCATTTGTTTTAATGGCAGTAAAATAATCTGGACTATCTCTTATTAAAAGTAGATTCTCTCCCTCTCTCTGCTGTGTTGGGTCTTTAAGACTGCTGAAGCTCTTAAGATCTGAAAAACATTATGCCTATCCCTACTTTAATTGCTATGTTTGAGTCAAAGTAAAAACAACGCTAAAAACTTTCCCCCCTATTTTTTAAATGGAAGTAGAGTTGATGTACAGTATTATGTAAGTTACAGGTATACAACATAGTGACTCACAGATGTCAGGAAGGTAACTGACTTGGGGCTGATGGGAGAGTATGTTCTCTTCAATGACACAGTAAAAATACACAGGATCCCTACTGTGTGAAGAAAATTAGAGGTCAGTATTCTCTTCATCCTTCAAAGGTTAGAGATTTGCAGTCAGAAAGGAAAGCTGTAGAGGTATACTGTCATAGATTTGCAGGATAGGTCCAGAAAGGCACGTGAAGAGAGAAAGCATTCTTTCTAGTAGGTGAGAAAGCAGTGGGGACTGTGGTGTGGATTACCCTGCTGGAAGAGAGCTTTGGTTGGTGATGTAATGTGATGTTCCAGAGTCTCAGACCCTGATCTGGGGCCCTCTTGACCAACGTGAGTAGTTCTAAGTACCAAGGTCCCTGGGTGGTGGAGGCTGGCACCATCTTGTCATCTTGTCTCAAACTCCATTTTTTTTTTTCAAGATTTGTATTTTAATGTGGACCATTTTTAAAGTCTTTATTGAATTTGTTGCAATATTGTTTCTGTTTCACATTTCTTTTTTTGTTTGTTTGGTTTTTTATTTTTTTGGGCTGTGGGGCATGTGGGATCTCAGCTCCCTGACCAGGAATCGAACACACACCCCATGCATTGGAAGGTGAAATCTTAACCACTGGACCACCAGGGAACTCCCTCATTCTCCTTTTGATTCCTCCTTTCCCCATATTCCTCCAGTCATCTGTTATCACTCAGGATGTTCTGGCTCTGGAATTTTCTCAGTAACAGTAAACCCAAGTCAAACCTGCTTGAACAGAAGAGAAAGTGTTGGTGGCAATGGTGGGAAAAGTTCACTGGGAGGATGGACTTTGCCCAGGGGCTCCAGTGATGTCGTTGTGAATCTGGTGCTTCTCCAGATCTGGTTTTCTCAGTAAGCAGTTAGTTCAGGCAGGCCCCTCCCATGCAATAGCCCTGACTGCCTCCAGCCTTGCAACCCAACCTCTCAGCAAACACAGTCAAAGCTGTTGCATTTGGATTAGCTAGCATCACGTAAGCTGCTATAACAAACAACCCCTAACAATTAGTTGTCTTGCATGTAAGAATTTATTTTTCTCTCACATGACAGTCTGATGCTGGTGTTCCTAATGGGTGAGTGGCTTTTCTCCATGGAGTGAGGGGTTTCTTCACCATCCTTTAGGGCTCACAGTCCTCTTCATTTAGTCAGCAAGAGGGTAAAGAAAATGTGGAGAAACCTCATTAATACTTAAAGAATGTGTTCTCTGCATCTTCTCACCTTCTTGTAGCAAGAATTGGCCCCATGACTAAATGCGGGCACAAAAAAGATGAAAAATGTAGCCACTGACTAACTGCTTCCTAGAATCAATTCCACACAGTAGAAAGGTGGTATGATGTGATTTCTTAAAGTGTACCGCTTGATGATTTAACATTTGTATACCTTGTGAACTTAACTAATGTATCTATCACCTCACAGTGTCTTTGCTTTTCCCTTTGGTGAGAACACTTAAGATTCACTCTTTGCAAGTTTCAAATAAACGACACAGTGTTACTGACTATAGTTATCATACTGTGCATTAGATCCTCAGGACTTACTCACCTTATAACTGGAAGTTTTTACCCTTTGACCAAGAGCTCCCCATTCCCCATTCCATTCTACTTTCTACATCTGTGAGTTTAGCTTTCTTAGATTCCACATATAAGTAAGATCAAACAGTACTTTGTCTTTCTGTGTCTGAGTTAGCTTAGCATGATGTCATTCAGTTCCACTCATCTGCAAACAGAATTTTATTTTTTAATGACTGAATAATATTCATATATATAATATATACATATATGCTGCTAAGTCGCTTCAGTCGTGTCCTACTCTGTGCAATCCCGTGGACTGCAGCCCACCAGGCTCCTCCATCCCTGGGATTTTCCAGGCAAGAGTACTGGAGTGGGTTGCTATTGCCTTCTCCTATATATATACATATATATATGTATATATATCACATTTTCTGACAGATGACTGGATGAAGAACATATACATATATATATATATATATCACATTTTCATCTATTCCTCTGTCAGCAGACATTTAGGTTGTTTTTACATTTTGACTGTTGTGAATACTGCTGCAATAAGCATGGGAGCAGAGATACCTTTTCCAGATCCTGATTTCATTTCCTTTGGATATATACCCAGAGGTGGAATGGCAGGATCATATGGCACTTCTGTTTTTAATTTTTCAGGAACTTCCAAATTCTCTGAAATTAAGTCTTAGATGGGTTTGGGTCATATCCTTATCTTGAATTAATAACAATGTCTAAGGAGATGAAATTCATTCATCCATTCTGTCTTTCATTCGATAAATAGTTATGACAGCTATTATGTGCCAAACATGATTCTCAACTCTGGGAAAACAGATCACAGTCCATATATTTTCTAGTGATGCCAGATAAATAATTTAAATACATAACGTTTTAGTTCAGTTCAGTCGCTCAGTCGTGTCTGACTCTGCGACCCTGTGGACTGCAGCACGCCAGGCTTTCCTGTCCATCACCAACTCCTGAAACATTTTAGATGGTGCTATGATAAACAGTAAAGTAAGAAGGAGGGTGGAGAATACTGGGGAGTTGCCTTTTTTTTTTTTTTTTGACCATACCATGTGACATCTGGGGATCTTAGTTTCCCAACCAGGGAATGAACCAAAACCCTCTGTGGTGGGAGTGCAGATTCTTAACCATTGGACGGCCAGGGAAGTCTTGGAATTTTTGATTGGGTGTTACAGAAGGCTTTGCTGTGAAGTTGCTGTCTGAACAAAGATTTGAAGATGAAGGAGTGAGCCATGCAGATATGGGGGAAAGTGCTCTAGAAAGAGTGAATGACCAGTACAAAGCTTCCAGGCAGGAGCAAGCCTGGCATTTCTGTGGAAGAGCAAGGAGGCCAGTGTGACTGAAAAAGAGTGAGCTGGGGGGAAAGAAATAGGAGGAGAGGTCAAAGGCTTAGGAGAAGGCGTGTCAGGTAGAACTTCACTGGCCATTGAAAGGACTTTGGCTTTTACACATGAGATGGGTAGTTTGGGGAGCGTTTTGAGCAAAGCAATGACATGATGTGAATTAGGTTTCAAAGTTATTCCTCTGACTCCTCTTGAAAATAGATGATGGAGGAGACTAGGAAAGTTACGGGAAAGGCAAATATATTCACCCAGTGATGAAATGATATTGACCCAGATCAGGATGGCGAAGGCAGAAGGAGAAGTGGCCAGATTTTAGGTATCTTTTGAAGATAAAATGAATTATGCTGATTAACCACTCTTGAGAAACTTTTTGTTTTTGCTTTTGATTTTGTATTGGGGTATAGCCCACTAATAATGTTGTGATAGTTTCAGGTGAACAGCGAAGGGAGTTGGCCAGATCTGTGGAAAAGTTAGTCCGTCAGTCACGTCCGACTCTTTGCGACACCATAGACTGTAGCCCACCAGGCTCCTCTGTCCACTGGGGATTCTCCAGGCAAGAATACTGGAGTGGGTTGCCATTCCCTTCTCCGGGGCATCTTCCTGACTCAAGGATCAAACCCAGCTCTCCTGCATTGCAGGCAGATTCTTTACCATCTGAGCTACCAGGCCATACATATTATAAATGTATCCATTCTTTGGAAGGCATGTTTGTTTGTTTGTTTGTTTGTTTCTGGAGCCAGGAAAGTGGAGTCAATACATCTCAGCAGCACGGAAGTCAGAGAAATGTTTTCTTAATGAAAACTTGAGGTACTCCCACAAGAGGAAGGGAATAGTGATCGGGCACTTCTCAGTCAAGATGGACAGACCAGATTCTGTTATAGTAAAAATCAGCCTCAAAACCTGAGTAGTTTAATGCCATGGAGTTGTACTTTTTGCGCCAGCTGCATGTCCAGCGCCGGTTACCAGGGACTCTGTGCTTGTGATAGCAATTTGGCGTGTTACCCATACTACCTGGACCTTAGACATGTGGAGGCCAGGAGAGAGGGAAGGGAAAGACTTTTCTGTCTTGTTATCCTCACTGCTCCTTGAGGGAGAACAGAGAGCCCCATGCAGGGCTAGACTCCAGAAGCACCGGGGTGGGTCATGGGTAGAGAGAGGGGAGGGGACAGAGGACAAACCCTCCTTGTGGTTTCTGTGTGATGGACAGGAGGAGGCACGCCGAGGGGTTTCAGGACTGGCTAATTGGAATACTTTAGGTGGGTTCTGCAGCACAGGGCTCTCCTTCATTGTCTGGGACAGGGCCCCAGATGCATTGGGGTGGGTCCGTGGTGGCTTGGAGTGTGAGGGCCCAATAAGGGAGGTCATTAGGGGTGTGGACCTAGTAGGCTGTTCCAGAAGGGGAATTGACTGGCCTTTGGCTAGGGCCTGGGTCATCCAAGCAAACAAATGATATTATAGTCAGAGAGTCAGGCTGCCAGAAATTCTACCATTTCAACGTGGTGCCTCAGGGCTGGTTATTGTCAAGAGAATGCTGTACTGGCTCTTAAATGCTTCATCAAAAGAGACCCATGATACTTCCTATGATGTTAGCTGGTTCCAACTATGTTGGAGAAGTTGTGTGTCTGGAGGGAGAGGAGAACCAGAAATCCTAGTGGGCATTTGTACAGTCTACCCCAGGAGTCAAACCGAACAGATATCCACCGTATATGCCGTGTTTTCCAACATCACATCATCTGTTTACTTTTCTTATACTCTAGTCATTCATCTTCGGTAATCTACTCATCCTCTGAGACCTTGCCCTAAAGACCTTTCCTCTATATCTGATTCCTCTGTAATTGCCCTTTCTCATCTTCCCAGAAAATACTTATTTTTCCTTCCTCTGTGTTCCAACAGCAGGTGATTTATGGCAGCTTAAAAATGTATTTCTGGTTCTGAAGTTAGCACAGCGCTAGTTATCTATTGTGCTCAGTGAACCAACCCCCAAGCCCAGTGACCTATGAAAACAATGATCATTTATATTACTCACATATATATTTGTAATCATTTATCCTGCTCCCCTATGTTTGTGATGTGGCCAGGGGTCAATGGGGCAGGCTGTGTCTCTTCCATGAGGTATCAGCTCCAGTGGGTCAGTGGGGTCCAGATGGATCTAAAGGTTCACTCACGTGCTGGCAGGTGAGAGTTGGGCTTCTCCCCAGGGCAGTTTTGGCTTCTTCACAGCATGGTGGCTAGGTTAAAGAAGGGAGCATCCAGACAGAGTTAGGTGACAGTCATGTTGATTTTTAACTCTTTATTGACTGCAGACCTATTGATAGACCTTTTATTACCTGAATGTTACTGACCAGAGATGTTATCAACACATTTTTAGAGAGTGTTACAATTAACATCACCATTCAGAGTTGTTTGAGTTTATAATTGATCAAGGATTCATCATATAACTTATAATTGTCATTATCATTCACATTTTGTTCCATTAGGTTTTTATTCCATTGTGGATATTACAAACATTAATTTTTAAAAAATTGATGGATCACAATAGTTTAAGTGAAGAAGAGTTTTCCAGTGAATATCATGCAGATAGTTTCTCTGATTGTCCGAGTCACATACGTACTAGTGTCTCAGAAGATGATAGTTCTGCAGAGTGTAGTTCTGATTCAGACAGTGTGAGTAATAGACCAGCAAAAAGACAAAATACCTTGGTGACTGATTCTGACATGGAAAGTAAAAAGGAAACTCACAGGGCTGGAGAATGCTCCTTTGCTTCCACAGAAGAGTGGATTGCAGACAACATTTCATGAAAATTGGAAGACTTTAGAGGTGTGTCAGGTATACCTACTGAATGTAACAAGCAGTAAAGTATTAGGGAAATAACAGAATTAATTTTTGGTTAGCCAAAATTAAAATCACTGGCCACAGATGTTAGTTTCTGCAAAATCCCCCCACCAATACTGAGTTAAGATTTAGCCATAGAAGTCCAGTGGTGTCACTCTGGCTCAAGTCACAAGTTTACCTCGATTCAAATGGAGAGAATATAGACCCCGCCTCTTGAAGGAGCCATGTTAAAGCCACACTGTAAGGAAAGCATATGGGATGGGATATATTGTTGTGGAAATTTTGAGAAAACATTTGATATGGCAAGTTATCACTGCAAATCCATTTTAGAATCAAGCAGGGTGATATGAAATTTGTTGAATGGATTCTTATGTATCTGTGGGCTCCTTGAGAAGATGAATTAAGATTTATTCATCTTTGTACAACCAGTGCAGAGCCCCAGAGGTAGATTCTTGGGTGCAAACACTGTTGCCTTTTTAACAGCCACTGTTTCACCCTTTTCTCCTTACCAACAAATCCCTCACTTTGTTTAGGAGGCAAGGCTTAAAAGTAGGAAACAAATCATGGTTTATCTAAAGCATCAATGGCCCTCATATCCCTTTTTCCTGGTTTGCTGAATTAGGAATGGTCATATGATCCAATTCTCCCCCAAAGATTTGTAAGACAAAGTGTTGCGAGGAACTGTGGAACATATTTCCTATTCTAGAAAGAGACGAAGAGATGCTCTTGGAGAAATCCCACCTTCTTTCCTGCCTTTGGATGCTGTTATATGAGGATGTTGTTTGAAGCTGAGGTAGCCATCTTGAAATCATGCCTATATTTCTATGTGAGTCTCAAAAAAATCTAACCCATATTTCTGGCATTGTTTAACTGCTAGATTAACCAACTTCTGGACCTGCATCTCTCAAACTTCTTGTTATGTGAGGTGATTAATTCCTATTATTTAAAGCCAGTTTTACTTGGCTCTTTCAGCTGTTAGAAAACTGCAACAGAGCTCAATTATTGTTCATAGGATCGAATCCCCCTAACTGGTTGACCAACTTACTCTGTGGTCTGTGCCATGCACAAGCATAGTGCAAAGGATGGTTACCTCTCATTTCTGTGTACACTGCCAGTCTAAGTTTCTTCTCTGAACCTCAGGGATTTCAAAGTTGGATTGCCTGGAAATGTTTCCAATCAGAGCCCCTTAGCCAGTATAAGTCGAAGTGGTAACTTTCCTTAGCAAATTTCTTTTTTGGTCCAAACATTAAAAACACAAAAGGCCTCTGGGAGAGCTAGCTTCTTGGCATCCCCCAGTCTTGCAGCTGAGACGTAATGACTAACTACAGGCAATTAGAGAGTGAGTTGCTACTGAGGGCTGTGAATAAATGGGGAACGCAGCTGGGTGGAGGCAGGTCTTTCTGGCATCAACCGGGGAAAGCTTTGCCAAACCACCTGTAAACTTCCCTGGGCTGCTTCAGCAAAACCTCCCACTTTTAAGTGAAACGTTGCCCCTGTTCGGGGCATATTACCTGAACAGTTGTATTTATTTGACTTTCAAAATTCTTCACAGATAGTTACTATGATTTTTAATAGCACATTTTATCCCATCCCCCAGTAGATTCTAAATTGGGCTCCAGCACCTTAGCCCAGAGTATTTTATGATGGAATAAGGATGATGACCAGGCAAAGCCCTGTTTGTGGGTCAAGTGTGGAACTGGATGGCTGTGGTTTTCACAGCTTTAGTCTTTACCAGCGTCATACCTAATCCTTCCCTTTCTCTCCTTCCCTCTTTCTCACACCTGGGAGGGCAAGTGACCCCACAACTTGACCTATTAGATGATTGTGCTATCTTCAATCAGAATGACTGGTTCAGGGCAGCACACACCGAGGGGGGATACCCCAAGTCCATGTGAGACGTTTGATGTATGGATTCTGGGATGAAGGAGTCTCTATTCTTGTGTCTGTGGGCAGCAAGGATGATGCCCACCTGTTGTGTATTTCCACTTCCCAAAAGAGTGTTTATTTGGAACTAAAAGATGGCAAAGCAGAGGAAAGCCCAATTTCTTGGGTTATCTGAACCAAGAATCCCCACCTCATCACCATATCAATTCATTTTTTCCTTAACATTGTTTGTACTGCGTTAATATTATTACTTTGGCAACCTGATGCAGAAAGTCAACTCATTAGAAAAGACCCTGGTGCTGAGAAAGATTGAAGGAAAAAAGAGAAGGGGACAGCAGAGGATGAGGTGGTTAGATAGAATTACTGACTCAATGGATGTGAATTTGAGCAAACTCCAGGAGAGCAGAGGACAGAGGTGCCTGGTGTGCTATAGTCCATGGGGTTGCAAACAATCAGAGGTGATTTATCGATTGAACAACAAAGCATTGTTATACACGCCAAGAGTCCCTGTGAGTTGGGCAGAGTTTCAGGGTCAAATGGGGACAAAAACTGCCCCACTGCTTACACTTCTACTGTTATACTTAAGATAATGATTTTGTGAGTTTGAGGACCAAATCATCACCATCTAAATAGGGCCCTATGGCACCGGACAGGTAAGTTTTGATACAGAGGATGTAGCAGAAAAGATTCTAGAGCTGTAGGTGTAGTCAGCCTTTTTCAAGCTTTAAGTACCCAGAGTTCAACCCAAGAATATTGACTACCCTAGTGGTTGAGGTGGAAGGTGGAATGGCAGGACTGTATAAGCTAATATTTCCTATGTCAAAGTTTTGTAAGTAGTTGTGGTGATGTTTCTATTGGAAACAAAAAAAGTGAAAATGATACAGCAGGAACATTTACATTAGATATTTCGAAGAAGCTTCTATGAATGTATTACCCATGGAATTTCAAAAGTTTCTCTGTTGGGAGACATTTAGGAAAAATGAAGAGATTGGACTGACTTGAATGTACCCATAATGCAGAAAGAGAAAGATGTTAAGGATAGGGTGGCCAGTTGTCCAATTTAGGCTGGCACTGAGAGGGTACCCAGGATGTGTGACTTTTAGTTTTAAAACTGGACAGTTCTGGGGGACTTTGCTGGTGGTCCGGTGGTTAAGAATCTACTCTGCAATGCAGGATATGTGAGTTCAATCCCTGGTGTGGGAAGTAAGATCCCACATGCCTTGGGGCAATGAGGCCCAAGTGCTGCAGCTAGAGAAGCCCGCGGGATGCATTGAAGACCCAGCTTAGCCAGAACTGAACAAACAGACAGATACAGCTGCATGGTTCTAGGCAGACTGGGAGGAATTGTTAATCTTACTTGAGGTATTACGTGTCCAGTATATCAATGCATTGATCAAGAACCTACTATATGCCCAGTATTTTCTTAGACTCCAAGACTGCTGCTGCTGCTAAGTCACTCCAGTCGTGTCCGACTCTGTGCGACCCCATAGATGGCAGCTCACCAGGCTCTCCCGTCCCTGGGATTCTCCAGGCAAGAACACTGGAGTGGGCTGCCATTTCCTTCTCCAATGCCTGAAAGTGAAAAGTGAAAGCGAAGTCGCTCAGTCGTGTCCGACTCTTCGCGACCCCATGGACTGCAGCCTACCAGGCTCCTCCGTCCATGGGATTTTCCAGGCAAGAGTACTGGAGTGGGGTGCTATTGCCTTCTCCAAGACTCCAAGACTAAGTCTCCATAAATGACTAAGATGTTGTCTTTTCCCACGAAGATCTTAGAGTCATGAAGAGAAATTCAATCCCTCATAAGAAGTTCTGTGGCTCTATGAGCAGTTTCACTCAAAACATTTGAGTTTTGGCTGATGTGAAATCTCAAAGCAGGAAATGGGGTTGTAAGGTTTCTCATGCATCTAGGGATGCTGAACAATTACTGTGATTGGTTGACTAGGCAGAAATAAAGTCTTTTTTTTAGAGTATTTTTTCCTTTTTAAAAATTGAAGTATAATTTACAATGTTGTATTAGTTTCCAGTGTACAGCAAAGTGATTCAATTAGACACATATATTCTTTTTCAAATTATTTTCCACTATAAGTTATTATAGTGCTTCCCAGTTGGTGCTAGTGGTGAAGAAACTGTCTGTCAGTGCAGGAGAGGTGAGAGATGCAGGTTTGATCCCTGGGTCTGGAAGATGCCCTGGAGGAGGAAAGGGCAACCTACTCCAGTATTCTTGCCTGGAGAATTCCACGGACAGAGGAGCCTGGTGGGCTACAGTCCATAGTGTTGGAAGAGCTGGACATGACTGAACAATGGAAACTTCCCCTTTCATAGGTTATTATAAGATGCTGAGTATAGTTACCTGTGCTATATATTATGTCCTTGTTGTTTATCTATTTTATATATATATATATATATATATAATAGTGTGTATATGTTAATCCCAACCTCCTAATTTATCTTCCCCCGTCCCCTTTGGTAACCATAAATTTGTTTTCTCTGTCTGCAATTCTGTGTCTATTTTGTAAGTAAGTTCATTTGTATCATTTTCTTTAAGATTCCACATATAAGTGATATAAGTGATATTTGCTTTCTGCTGTCTGACTTAAGAAATGAAGTTGTTTTGATTAAGAAGTATAGTGTGGTTACCTGTATGAAATAGACATTATCAGTGCCTTACTTGGTTTCCATTTACAGGCTGGTATAGTAAAATTAGCTGTTGTGAATGTTGGCTGTAAATGGCTCTAAAGAATTTGCTTTGGTCCACAAGGGTCACTTCAATGGGAAATCCTTGGGAGGTTGTGGTCCCACAGCCAATGATATGATATAAAGCCTGGTGTTTCTGCCCTAAGGGAAGACAGGGCTACGATGCGCTACACACTCCAGAGCTCCCTGTGGGATCAGGCTGGGGCTGAGCTGCATCTAAAACCACTTCTTTGTTCTGCCCTGTCTCCCCATTCCCTCACTTCCTTACAGGTTTTTCTGTCCAAAAAAAAAAAAAAATCATTTGTGCAAGAATCCCCATTTTAGGCTTGTTTCCAAGGAACCTTGCCAAAGACATTGTCTTAGAATAACTTTGAGAGTTGAGAGGAAAAAAAATTCAGCAGTCAAGTATGTCAACTAACTTGTCACTGAAAACTTTATGAAATGTAAAATTTAAGAAAAGTCAAAGTTTTCTTTTTTCTATTTTATCTAGTCACATGTTGATGTTTTCTTGATGAGGAATGGTTTTGCTTCATTAACCCTTTTATTAAAATACAAGTTTGAATATCTAAGCAGTAAACTGTACTCATAAAGTTAGGCAACTTTCTTCATAGTTTTTTGTATCTGAAAGTGGCCCATGGTTCCAGTGACCAATCATTTTTCTGGTTTGTTTTCCCAGCAGAATTCTGTTTTCCTGGAAGAATGAATTCTGAATTAAAGGAATTAAAGGAACAATCCAAGAGTGATGATAAAGAGAATGTTAATATTAGTTGTGGCCAGAGGAAGGTGAAGAGTATGGTATAAAAGTCAAGAGTATAAGTTGTAGGGACTTCCCTCATGGTCCAGTGGTTAAGACTCCCTGTTTCTACTGCTAGGGGTGCAGGTTCAATGCCTGGTCAGGGAACTAATATCCTGCATGTCTCACTGTGCAGCCAGAAAAAGTATAAGTTTTAGTTTGACAAGCTTACTAATATTCCTAAATATCATTTTCCCTCATTGATTCAATGGCAATATTAATTGTTAAAAATGACCCCATAGAATTCTTGTAAGAAATTAAAGTGATAATGCATGTTAGTATGTTAGTAAGTGCTCAGTAAGGGGGCAGCCATTGTGAAATGCCTAGAAGAGAAGAATCCTTGTAAACAAAGACAGTCTCAAACAGAGGTGTGCTGGAGTTGCCCACAGTAACTGGGAGTTAAACTCTCAGAAAATTCATAAGCCTGTTGTTAAACATAGCCATCTTTGAAATTAGCTGTGGAGGGAGTATTTATACCATGACAGTTGGCAGAGGCTACAGTCCAGGGCTCCTGTCACCAAGAGCTGCTTGTTAACCATTTATCAGCACAGCAAGGTGCCCAGGGTTGCTCAAAGCTGGTGGTCTCAATGGATCATACTCTTTTGAAGTGGGTATGCTTTGGTTAGCTCTTAGCTCTTGCCCTTCTGGCTTCAGATTTCTTCTATGCAGCTCTCTGCCATTTTTCTGCTGTCATATTTCATTCCTTTCTCTCAAATCTTGCCTTTCCTTCAAGACCCAGACCAAACATCACCTCCTCCAGGAAGTCCTCCCTGAATATTCCGACCCTCCTCTGGTACCCTCTTCTCCATACTCTCCACTTACCACCCACATCACTCACTTCTTGTGCTAACAGTCTTGTGTGTCTGTCCAACCTCTTTGAAAGTTCTTTAACCTCAGTGAAGGCAGGGACCTCTGTTTCATCCAATCCCTCCTTCTCTAGAATACAATTCAATAATAACCAGTATTCAAAGACACCAGTCCCGTGAGTCAAATAATACAGTTGTGTGCCAGTTTCCTTTAACTGATCTCAGCCAGTCAGTTTCCTCGTTGGCAAAAATAAATAGTTGGGATCCAAGTCTACATTCTTTGCCAACACCATTCTGATAAATTAGAGTTGAATAGAGCTAAAATTTCCCCTCTGACCTTGTGAATTCCTCAAGAACTTGCAGCTTAGATGTATAGTCATCCAACCCAGCTGCCTTGTAGGATCAGATACACATAGTAAGTTTTCCACCAAGGTTATCATTAACCCCAGCAGGAACAGTGCCTCCAGGTAGATATTACATGTTGGGGCAATTATGGCATACACTATCTGAATCCATGAGTAAGTCCAATTTACATCAGTACATCCCACGCCCAATCCACTTCTGTTTGTATAAATTTGTTGTGTGATTTCAACCACTTTGAAACACTCTCTTCCTGGCTCGTGAATGAGTCAGGGTTCCCAGAGGGCTGATGCACGAAATCACGATCAGAGATGCTTGCTGAATCACATCCTTTGTGAATGATCACTCACAGGCAGGGAAATAATACAGCCCTCAGCCCACGCACTGTTGATCAGCATCTCAACTATCTCATCAAGACCATGGGTCACAGGGATTGTGTGCCTGGAGGTCAGAACAGAGGTCAGAATGGTATTGACCAGTTGCTGGCCCCGTGGACAAGCTCTTCTTCCCTTCTTCTTGGGTAGTAGGAAAGGTCAGTCACTCTGTATTTCTGGCAGGTCTACCCTTTGCCTCCCTCCCCTTTCTGAGATTAGTTTTGATGAGGCTTCTGCCCTGGAAATGTTAACATTTGCCTCCAGATGTTGCTGATGTTTTGGAAATAAAGGTTTTGCCTGGGACATGACAATTGGACACAACCCCTCACCTTGATATTCATCAGGCTGCAGGGGACATTTTCCTTATACATCAGCTGGCATCATGACATTTCCTAATCAAGGACCAGAGGCTCACAGGACCACATTTCCTGAATGGTCTAATTCTGTGATTCCTCAGCCTCCTTTTTGCAAGGCTCTTAAATGCATACTCTCTGCAGTAATTCTAGAGCTTTCTCATTCTCCTTTTTTTCCTGCATACATATCTGCCTCCCTCCTCCTGTCCTCTCTCCTTTCTTTCCTTTGCCTGCTGTTACGTGGCCCTGGTGATGCAACCTAGATACTACCCAGGCCTCCAGGAGCTAAGCTTTCCCGCTGTTACCCTGAGCTGACATCCCCTCTCTTCTGTACACATCCAAAGCCTTTGGCGAATCCAGCTCAAGGTCCAACCTTCAGGATCTGAGGCCTGATGATCTGAGGTGAAGCTGATGTAATAATAATAGAAATAAAGTGCATAATAAATGTAATGGGATGAAGTCATCCTGAAACCATCCCCCTGCCCCAGTCCATGGAAGAACTGTCTTCCATAAAACAAGTCCCTGATGCCAAAAAGGTTGGGGACCACTGGTTTAACCCAACCATGGAAGCAATTGTTCACATCTTTGTCCTTTATTTAATTAAGCTTTGCTGAGCACCTGTATGTGTTAGGTGTTTGCCATTCACTGAGGACAAGGATGAGGTTCCTGTTCTCATTGAACTTACACTGTAGTAGGGGAGAGAAGAACAAATAAAAAGTAGATTAGAAAACATCAGATCTCAAAGATGGTTCCAGAATCTCTACATCTAAGGGCTCAGTGGTGGAAATTTGATGGTAAAATTGTTTAAAAGGCATTGACATTTCCTTAATTTGATTTCACCTGGTCAGGTTTAATGTTACAAAATGATAAGATGTTGCCAGGACCTGGGGAGAGGGAGGAATCAGGAGTCCAGAGTATTAGTTTTGCAAGATTAATGTGGAGATGGAGGGTGGTGATTGTTGTACAACCATGTGAATATACTTCCTGCCGCTGAAGTGTTTACTTAGAAATGGCTAAGATCAGAAGCCATGGATAAACAACACGGTTCTACTGTATAGCGCAAAGAACTGTATTCAATATGCTGTGATAAACCATAATGGAAATGAATATGCGAAAGAATATATATATATATCAAGTCTGAATATATATAAAGTCTGAATCACTTTGCTGTATGGCAGAAATTAACACAGCATTGTAAGTAAACTATACTGCAATTAAAAAAATTTAGAAGTGGCTAAGATGGTAAACCTTATGCGAATTTTACCACAGTTAAAAATAATACTTAAAAAACAAATAAATGGATAAGAGAAAACGTTTGCAAAACATTCCATATAAGATTGAGAAAATATCAGTAGTCTATTTCCAAAACCATTACTGGGGAAACTGATGTCTTTGTATCACTTATCAGAGAGTGCTGTGTGCCTTGCAAAAATAAAGCAGGGGCATCTGCTAAAAAGAGATGCACTGACTGGTGGTCCTTGTTCAGTTCAGTTGCTCAGTCATGTCTGATTCTTTGTGACTTCATGGACTGCAGCACAACAGGCTTCCCTGTCCATCACCAACTCTCGGAGCTTACTCAAACTCATGTCCATCAAGTCGGTGATGCCATCCAACCATCTCATCCTCTGTCGTCCACTTCTCCTCCTGCCATCAATATTTCCCAGCATCAGGATCTTTGCCAATGAGTCAGTTCTTCACATCAGGTGGCCAGAGTATTGGAGTTTTCAGCTTTAGCATCAGTCCTTCCAATGAATATTCAAGGTTGATTTCCTTTAGAATGGACTGGTTGGATCTCCTTGCAGTCCAAGGTACTCACAAGAGTTTTCTCCAATACCACAGTTCAAAAGCATTAGTTATTCAGTGCTCAACTTTCTTTATAGTCCAACTCTCTCATCTATACATGGCTACTGGAAAAACCACAGCTTTGACTAGACAGACTTTTGTTGGCAAAGGAATGTCTTTCCTTTTTAATATGCTGTCTAGGTTGGTCATAGCTTTTCTTCCAAGGAGCAAGTGTCTTTCAATTTCATGGTTGCAGTTACCATCTGCAGTGATTTTGGAGTCCAAGAATATACAGTCTTTCACTGTTTCCATTGTTTCCCCTTCTATTTGCCATGAAATGGTGGGACCAGATGCCATGATCTTACTTTTCTGAATGTTGAGTTTTAAGCCAATCTTTTCACTCTCCTCTTTCACTTTCATCAAGAGGCTCTTTAGTTCTTCTCTTTCTGCCATAAGGGTGGTGTCATCTGCATATCTGAAGTTATTGATATTTCTCCTGGCAATCTTGATTCCAGCTTGTGTTTCATCCAGCCTGGCATTTCTCATGATGTACTCTGCATGTAAGTTAAATAAGCAGGGTGACAGTATACAGCCTTGATGAATTCCTTTCCCTATTTGGAACCAGTCTGTTTTCCCCTGTCCAGTTCTAACTGTTGCTTCCTGACCTGCATACAGATTTCTCAGGAGGTAGGTCAGGTGGTCTGGTATTCCCATCTTTTGAAGAATTTTCCACAGTCTGTTGTGTCCCACACAGTCAAAGGATTTGGCATAGTCAATAAAGCAAAAATAGATGTTTTTCTGGAACCCTCTTGCTTTTTCAATGATTCAACACATGTTGGCAATTTGATCTCTGGTTCCTCTGCCTTTTCTAAAACCAGCTTGAACATCTGGAAGTTCACAGTTCATGTACTTTTGAAGCCTGGATTGGAGGATTTTGAGCATTACTTTGCTAGCATGTGAAATGAGTGCAATTGTGCAGTAGTTTGAACATTTTTTGGCATTGCCCTTCTTTGAGATTGGAATGAAAACTGACCTTTTCTAGTCCTGTGGCCACTGCTGAGTTTTCCAACTTTGCAGGCAGATTTCGTGCAGCACTTTCACAGCATCATCTTTTAGGATTTGAAATAGCTCAACTGGAATTCCATCACCTCCACTAGCTTTGTTCATAGTAAGGCTTCCTAAAGTCCACTTGACTTTGCATTCCCGGATGTCTGGCTCTAGGTGAGTAATCACACCATCATGGATACTTGGGTTATGAAGATCTTTTTCGTATAGTTCTTCTGTGTATTCTTGCCACCTGTTCTTAATAATTAGCTCTGATAGAGTGCCCAAAGAACTATGGACGGAGGTTTGTGACATTGTACGGGAGGCAGTGATCAAGACCATCCCCAAGAAAAAGAAGTGCAAAAAGGAAAATGATTGTCTGAGGAGCCCTTACAAATAGTTGAGAAAAGAAGAAAAGGGAAAGGTAAAGGAGAAAAGGAAAGATACACCCATCTGAATGCAGAGTTCCAAAGAATAGCAAGGTGAGATAAGAAAGCCTTCCTCAGTGATCAGTGCAAAGAAATAGATGGAAACAATAAAATAGGAAAGACTAGATATCTCTTCAAGAAAATTAGAGATACCAAGGGAGCATTTTATGCAAAGATGGGCACAATAAAGGATAGAAATGGTATGGACTTAACAGAAGCAGAAGATATTAATAAGAAGAGGTGGTGGTCTTGGAAACCTCTCCAAATTGATGACAATAAGTGGACAGATACACGTCAGGGAGAAACCAGACATGTGCTAATAACAGGAGCAGAACTGATCCCAAAAAAGTATAGCTAGTGCAAAGGCCCTAAGGGAATAATCTTGGAATTCTCCAGAAACTGAAAGAAGGGGTCTGTGTGGCTGAAGTGTGATGGGGGAGGGGCATATTGGGCAGTGGGGCTGGAGAGGTGAGCGGTCATTCCAGAATGCAGCTCTGGCCATGTGTTTTCATATTGTCTATAGCTACGTGGATGATACTAGGGCTGAGTTGAGTAACATATTGGGTTGGCCAAAAAGCTCATTTGGGTTTTCCGTGTTATAGAAAAACCTGAACAAGGAAAACCCCAATGAACTTTTTGGCCAACCCAATATAGCCTGGCAAATCAAAATTATTTGTTATATGGCCCTTTACAAAAAAAGTTTTCTGACCTCTGCTTAGAAGTTTGAAAGCAGGGGAGTAGAAGTTTAGGAAGATCACCATGGCCCCAGGTGGAGTATTTGTGGCTGACCCTCTAGCTGTCCCCTGTGTTGGTCTGAGTGTCCAGCTAGACTGAAGACCTGCGCTCTATTCTGTTCCCCATGCAGGGCTGGGCCAGAAGAAAACTCAGGCAAACAGAGGCTACCGGACTTGTTTCAGGTCCTAAGCTTGAAGGAAGAGCTTGGAATTCCCATCCAACTGATTTCATAGCCCAGCTGCTTCTGATCATAGAAACAAAATGCCACTGTCCTCTATAATTCTCGAACAAAATGCAGTAAATCAGTGAAATGCTGGTGGCATAGAGAAAGTGTACATAAAAGGGAATTTTAAAAAATATTACGTTTGGTTAAAAGAAATTTGCCAGGAGTAGAGATGACCTCCAAACATCATTATCCCATCCTCTGATCTATGGGAAAGTAATGTGAACACCAACAAGATAGATGATGATGAATGATGCTTGATTGATGTGGGATATATTCAGAAATCCTCATTTGTATTCTTCAAGTCAGCAGTCAGTGGTGTTGAATAACTTACATCACCAAAAGAACTGTTTTCAAATAGTCTCTCTGGCAAATTTGACACTCTCAATCCTTGAAATGTTCCAAGGAAGGAAGCTGAGATTACCAAAGTGAAGAAAAAAAAAGGGAAGCTAGGTACTTGAACCAACAGAAAGATTTTTTTTTGTTTTTGTTTTGTTTTGCCAGGCCTAATCCAGCAGGTAACATTTAGGATGTGATTTTCAAAAAAGTGCACTTTGGCTAGCAGCGGTGAAATCGTGAATCACAAAATAATGACATTGTGAGCTGTAAACAGTTTTAATTTATACAGGTGACATTTAAAATGCTAATCAGACCTTAGGATAATTGCTGGAAGTTTGGAAGTCTCTGCTGGGAATTCGTCCAGTTTCTACAGAAATGATTCAGAACACAACCAGATTGGTGAAGGTGTTTCTGGCTTGGCCAACTTGGGTTTGACTTTGCCAGAGTCAGGGAATTTGAGTGGGTGTCACTTGTGGTGACACTTTGGGTAATTGTAATCAATAGATTGCAGTCTTTAAGCAGAGAGTGAGAACTCATTGCAGCAAGAGAAGATTTCAATATAGCTTTTGTGGTTTGGTCACTTTGCCAATGGCGATGAATCAATCCTAAGAAGACAAGTCCTTTGACCAAGTCTTGTTTTACTTGTTGATTGCAAACCATTTAAAAAACAATCACATAGTTTATTTTCCCCATATGGCAATATATTCCATAACTTTTCAGGTCTTGTATTTATTTAATAATCACAGAAGTTTGAGGGCCTGCCATGTACTGGACTCTGCTCTCAAGGCCCAGTGACTTGGGGATAAACAAGGTTAATGAGGTCCCTGGCCCATGGAGCTTATATGGGAAGGGAGAAATTAACACACAAAGCTGATACATACAAACATAAGGTATTGCTAATGGCAGATCCCCAGGGAGTGTTACAGTCCAAATAAAGCCAGGGTTATGGGCTAAGGTGACATGTGAGTGAGACGAGAGGTGGAAGTTTAGATAAGTTAGTAAGTGGAGCCCTCATGGAGGAAGCTGCTGAGACCTGGGTGATCAGAGCTCCAGCAGGGGCCATGGTGTCCCAGGTCAAGGGAATAGCAAGTGCTCCTCCTAAGAGCTGGATGTAGAGGGGTGACCAGGACTCACAAGTTTCCATAAATCCTTTCTTTAAATGTGTTCGAAGATATATTGTATGATCTTATCTCAAATATCCCTGGAAATTTTTGTTGTTGTTTTTTGTCAAGGGCCTATGGTTTCTAGCATTTTTCTTGTAACATGGAGATCAGTTTTGCCATGTAGGGATCTCCCCTCTCTCAGTTATTTCTCTTCTGTTTTGTTATTTTAGTGAACTTTGGCCTCAAGCCCTAGGATCAAGGCACACCTCTGAGATTTAATGAATGATGTGACTGTAGGCGAGTTGCTTAGCCTCTTGGAGCTTCAGCTGGCTCAGAGGTATGATGAAGACAATAATGGTACCTGCTTACCTCCATGGGGTTATTGTAAAGCCCATAATGAAGGTAAAGCTCTAGCTCAGGGCTTGGCATATAATCCTTGCTCAAAAAGCATTATAGTAGACACATGTACTTAATTTCTCACTTTTCAAGGTGCTTTCTCATTCTTACAATATCCCTGAAACATGGTGAGATACATCGAGGTTCAGAGTCAATATTAGAATCAGAGAGATGGGAATGGAAAGAAACTGTGCTAGTTGTCAGGGACTCAGAGACTGCAGCAGAGAAGGTGATGGCACCCCACTCCAGTACTCTTGCCTGAAAAATCCCATGGACAGAGGAGCCTGGAAGGCTGCAGTCCATGGGGTTGCGAAGAGTCGGACATGACTGAGCGACTTCACTTTCACTTTTCACTTTCATGCATTGGAAAAGGAAATGGCAACCCACTCCAGTGTTCTTGCCTGGAGAATCCCAGGGACAGGGGAGCCTGGTGAGCTGCTGTCTATGGGGTCACACATAGTCGGACACGACTGAAGCGACTTAGCAGCAGCAGCAGAGACTGCAGATCTTATATGTACATGTTAAGCTCTTAACAGCTGAACCAGGCAGTTCCTACAGAAAACAGTCCTCTAAGGTTAGAGGGTGATCTGTGCAGAAACAGAATTTAAGGATTACCAGTTCTCCTGGTTTATCTGAACTAAGGGTATTTCTGGGATTTAGCTGTTTGAGCATGAAGATCGGGGCAGTCCCAGGCAAACTGGGCTGGTTGGTCACCCTGGAATTCCTTGGAAGCCACTGAAAAGCCAGATGCAAAAAAAGAACATGTCTTCAGAGATCTGGAGCTCTTGTTCTCTCTTTAGCTGAGGTTTGGCTTAAGGACCAGGACTGTGTAATGCTTGAAAAGAAGCACATAGGTTGATTGAAAAGGAACTTCTTGATTGTGATATAAGCCAGAGAGTAAGAGGATACTGCCTTATACAATATCGTGGCCACCCGCCACATGTGGCTATTACTTGGAACGTGACAGGTTGTAATTACAAACTATACCCTGGACCAAAAAGGGCTTCCCAAGTGGCTCAGTGGTAAAGAATCCACCTGCCAATGCAGGAGACCCCGGTTTGACCCCTGGGTTGGGAAGACCCCCTGGAGGAGAGCATGGCAACCCACTCCAGTATTCTTGCCTGGAAAATCCCATGGACAGAGAAGTCTGGCAGGCTATCATTTTCATAGGGTGGCAAAGAGTCAGACACAACTTAGCGACTGAGCATGAATATGAAAACCAAACAAGAAGGAGTTTAATATATCAATAATAGTTTTTATATTGATTAGTTGCTAAAACAATAATATTTGGGATATGTTAGATTAAATACTATAGCTTATTCAATTTCCAAAAATGGCAGCAGCACAGCAAGATGTTTTTCTTTTTCCCACTGATAGCCAAAAAGTCACTGATGCTTGCATGGATTGGGTTCTGTGGGGAACCATGAGACTGGGAAACACAGGACCCAGGAGAGCCGCTCCTGCAGATCCTCTGTGAAGCCATCTTGAGATCAGCAAGTTCTGCATTGGAGCTGTGACTCCTCAAAGCTGCCCCGTGGACCGGTTGTATTGGTTTCACCTGGACGCCCATCGGAGCCACAGACCTGCCTGGTGAAGAGCCGCCCTTCACAGCAAGGCGGCTGAAGCAGTTGAACAGGATCCGCAGGGGAGTCAAATGCACAGAAACAGTTGAGACCCTGTGGTCCTGGCTGAAATCAGTGGTTCTTACACTGCAATGGGCCTCAGAATCTCCGGAGGGGACCAATCAGGACTCAGGTCCTCCTTTTCCTATTTCAGCAAGCAGAGGTCTCTGGATGCTTCCTGGGCCTGCCAGGTGATTCTGATACACACCTTGGGCTGAAGACTGCTGGCTTAATTACTAGATATTTGTATCAGGTGGAGGCAGACTCTACTAGTCTGAAAGTTATGGCGGTGAGACAGGCGTGAAGCTGGAACGTGGATGTAGGTTTTTTGGCCAATGACCTGAGCTGCTGAGTTGCGACAACAGCTGACCCTACCTGCAGCAGAGAGGACCCTGTGGTGTCAGCCAGGACTTGTGAGCCTGTCCCACCGGAAGGTCCACATCTCTGAGAGTCATCCTGGAGCAGGGTGAGTTTGCCTCTGGAGAGCATTACTGGGAGGGGGAGGATTTGGGAGATGGAAAGGCCTGGCTTTGTTCTACTTCCTTCACCCTACTCTGAGTTCTGGGTTGATGGGCCTTGAAATTGGGCAGAATCGAAATGCTTTGGGGCATCAGGGTGGGAGGGCACAGATAACTAAAGGGTTAAATGTGACATTGTAGGCTTGACACTGGTGGGACAGCCTTGGGAGCTGTAGCCTTTGGGTTTCACCTCTGGGCCCATCTCTGGTTTGCTCTGAAGCTGTGATGTGCGGTCTCAGGCACGCTCAGGCTTGCAAACCCCTGGCACTGTCTTTGCTTAAGAGTCGGCTTTCTGTCTCAGGTTTTTCCAGCCTGGAAGACTGGAGGAGTAACTCCGCAAGACAGCTCTCAAACAGTGAGAAGAGAGCCCGTGGGCAGATGCTTTAGACTCTGGTTCTTTAGGGGACACTTTTGGGGTACTCAGGTCCTGGGGGAGTTGAGATTCCATTGCCTCTAGCAACCTCAGTAGCTCACCCTTACATTCGTGTCTCCTTTCCTATTTTCCTAGCTTCATCCCCTCCCACCTTCCTGCCACCTTCCTTGGTTCATCTTCCAAATAAATCAACTGCCAACCAATCCTTGTCTCAGGCTCCGAGAGGCCCAGATCAAGACAGGAGCACACCCTGGCCCCTTTGCCTCTTTCCCCAGGCCTCTCTAGTATCCCTGGACCTCCCCTCACCATTCCTTTTGGAACCAGCATCATGGGTTTCTAACCTGGCTTACAAGCTTTCCCAGTCCCTTTGTGGTATATTTCTATTTCTTGTCTGTCTGTTCAGAGTGTGACCTGCACTGTAGAGACAGGCCAGTGTGCAAGGGAGGGAGATGCTGTTATCTATTATTGGTCCAAAATGCTGACTGATGGAAGTGAGAATGTTTCCCCCACTTCTCGTAGAGTGACCTCTGACCTTGCTGAACCTCCCTGAGAGGCTAAGACGTGGCGCACCAACCCTCCTGCCCTGTCTCCTTCTCTGTGATGCAGTCTGGCAATTCCTCCATCTTCTCTAGCCCCTCTCCCTGTTTTCTCACATAAGTCCTGTCCCCTCGTAGAAGTCTTGGTGCTTATTCCCATCCTGGTGCTGCCTCTCTGAGGACCTGGACTAACACACGGAGAATTATGTCCCTGTACCCTGTCCTTTTTCTTCCTCCTGTTTTCTTTGCCTGTTTGGACATTTTTATTTTTTTTTAATAAAAAAATGACCTGGTTCTTTCATCCATTGTCTTGGTTGCCATTTTCTGTTACTTCTTCACCCTGCTTTGACCGCCTTATCAATATGCCCCATGACTTTGAATAATGGAGTTCCTGGTACATGCGTTCTGGCTATAATCACTATGCAGCTGGTGTGGGGAATGAAATCGCACGTACAGGGTCTGTATTGGAGGGCCATCTCTCCAGCTAGGGGGGCTGTCTCCTAGGGCTTGCAGTGTGTGCATTTGTGTTGAAAGGCAATCGCAAAATAGGGAGTTCTGGTTCTCTCTGTTTTGATTAGGATACCCAGGGAACTAATATTATTTAAATACATGGCATTAGCGGTGCACTGCCCTGGGTGAGGCGGTTCACCCATTGGTTTTCATTGAATGAAAATGAGCCACCATGTGATGTAGGAGGTATTATTCCCATTTCATAGACAGGAAGACTGAGGCTTCACAATGTTTGATGACTCGTTCAAGAGCATGATTTGAGTGACTGTGTTTTAACCGAGGAGCTCATAGTACTTAACAGATCATTCTTAGGTGGAAATTGTTCCATGGCTCGTGGGTGTTATGGGAACAGAATGTTCCAGTGAATAAATGCAGAAATTGAGGACGGGGTAGCCACGACTCTGACACTTCCAAGGTCAGGACTGGCTGGGGCATCAATAAGATCTGGTGTTGGAGCACAAATTGTATTTTCGTTGTGTTCCTGCCAGCTTTTTAAATACAAAAGCCCCGAGGTGAGTTGAAAGATGAAGGTCTCATCTAGCTTAAAAAAAAAAAAGTGGGGGGGCTGTATGTGTCTGGCTGATCAGAGCCAATTCTCTGTTCTCTGCACACTGGGGTTTTTAAAATGCATGATCAACCCTGTTGGCCCAGCACTGATGTTTTATTCAGTTTCATGTGGTCCTTCTGAGGCCCGCTCTATCATTAGGGACTGTTTGCAAAGGCGCCTTGTGAGAAATGATGCAATACCCAGAAAAAGGACCCTGAGTTGCTTTTTTTAATCTGCTGTAAGCAACCTCATTTGTACAGATTTGATTCCTAATGATCCTGTCCTCACTTTCATCTGCTTCCTGAGCCTGGGTCAGACAGGCAGTGAGGAAGCAATCAGATGGGAGATGCTTCATTCGTTGTGAGCTTCAGCCTTCTTCAGCTGGGTCAGGGTGGGTAGGTGGAAACCAGGGCTGGTTCCTTCACTCATGGACCTTCTAGGTCTGACCCTTGGGATTTCTTGTAGAAACGGGTCCTAAAAAGAATCAGAAGAAAGGGCTGCAGGTATGGGAGGGAGGGCAAGGTTCCCTGCGGCTTAGCATGCCATGGGAGGTCCCCAGAATGCGCTGAGTCTGGGAGTGGTGGTTGATAGAAAAATGGAGAAGTGCTAAGTTCCAGTTCTCTTGGGTTGGGTGAAGTATGGGGATGTATCTGTGAGGAGAGAAAGAAGTCTGTTTTTAGTGAAGAGACATTCTCAATTGTCTTAAGAAATTATCATTGATCATCTATCTACTCCATCATTTGTCATGTATTTATTTCTTTATTCAGATGTGTAGTAAGCATCCCTGGGCTGTGTGCTGGCGATACAGCAGGGAAGCGGATAGGCACAGCCCTGTATTATGGGCTCTACAGTCCAATAGATGGATGGGTTTCTGAACCACGTCTTTGCAAGACACACAGACAAGGGTAAATAAACTCCATCTGGAGCTTGTTCTATATAGGGTAGCTTTGAAATTTAATAACAATGCCAAGTCATCTTGAGATTATTTGTAATCAATCTGAACACATTTGAAAATTTAAATAGGGGTATGGGGAATCTCCCCTCTCCAGCCACAGTAACTGGCCTAAAGGAAAGGACTTTGGGTTGGTTGAAGCAGTCCTAATTCTCTGCTAGGTTTTTTCTTACTGAATTCAAGAGAGGGAGACTCTTTCCTCACCGGTAAAGGTTATAAGACCGACTACAGATCTATGTTTCTTGCTGTAGGAAGAGTGAATTCTGAGAGATCAAAGCTGACAAATGGACAAGGACAGAAGGAGGTGATCATAGCCTTGGAGGGGGCAGGCAGAGTGGGGGTACATGGCGGGGAGTTGACATGAGCAGGGAAAGAGGAGCCTAGGAGAAGAGGAGAGAGATATGGGAGAAGAGTAGAAGGGGGCGAGGGAGATGGGCTGGGGAGACAGACAGATGTGGGGTGACGGAGAGGCAGATGGAGGGTGTAGGTGGAGATGCAGGTATGGGAGGGAGGTGCGATTTGAGTGATTGTGTTTCAGCCGGGGAGCTCATAGGACTTAACAGAGCATTCTTAGGTGGAAATTGTTCCATGGCTTGCAGCTGTTATGGGAACAGAATGTTCAATGAATAAATGTGGAGACTGAGGAAGGGGCAGCCACGACTCTGACACATCCAAAGTCAGAGGAGGGATGGGGGCAGGGAGGCAGGGACAGAGAGAGGGACACGTGAGGGAAGGGAGAGAGAGAATCTAATGGGCCGGGGTACTGAGTGGGAGGGAGAGACCTAGGGACAGAAAGAGGGAAGGGGAGAGACAGAGAAGGGCAGAGGGAGGGGGACGGGGAGGCAAAGTTAGAGGGAACCAGGAAGGGGAGGAAACACACACCGATGGGGGTCATGTACACACACACACACACCCCACACCCCCCCCCCCCCCCCCCCNCCCGGCCCCTGCAAGAGAGAGGCAGACGAAGGGGATGGGGGATCCAGATCTGGAAGTCTCGGAGCAGGGAGTTGGGGTGGTGGAGGCTGGGGAGGGTTGGAAACACCTCCTGGAGAACTGAGTCTTGAGCAGGAGTTTGCCATGTTCTAGCCTTCCAGGTCAGACAAGGCAATGGCAACCCACTCCAGTACTCTTGCCTGGAAAATCCCATGGATGAAGGAGCCTGGTAGGCTGCAGTCCATAGGGTCTCGAAGAGTCAGACATGACTGAGCGACTTAACTTTCAATTTTCACTTTCATGCATTGGAGAAGGAAATGGCAACCCACTCCAGTGTTCTTGCCTGGAGAATCCCAGGGACGGGGGAGCCTGGTGGGCTGCCGTCTATGAGGTTGCACAGAGTCGGACACGCCTGAAGTGACTTAGCAGCAGCAGCCTTCCAGGTGAAGACAGGGTGCCCCAACGTGGGAAGGTCAGGACTCCCGGTTCCTCCCTATAGCTCCCCGAGGTGCACACCATGTCTCCCAGAGGAGAAGGGGGAGCTGGACCAGGCTGAGCGGGGGCAGCTGAAGCCGGGTAGACTTGATCCTAAGAGACTTGGCCAGCCACGTGCTAGCGTTTCCGGGTCTAGGTGCTAGGCATCCCCACACCCCACGGAGCCCAGGGTCTGAAGAAAGGGCTCACTGGTCCTCACACATCTGGCTCACAGTTCCCTTTTCCCACGGGATAACTGAAGGATGCGTTTTCAACCCAACCACCGAGAGGAGAAAGGGGTGACCAGGATGAGATGATTGGATAACATCACTGACTCAGTGGACATAAGTTTTGAGCAAACGCAGGTAGATGGTGAAGGGCAGGGAAGCCTGGTGTGCTGCAGTCCATGGGGTTGCAAAGAGTCAGACACCACTGAGTGACTGAACAGTAACAACGCCCCCCTTGAGTGAACCCACTCTCAACACGCAGCTGCTAAAAAAGAGAACACCCAAACCACTTCCGCTGCCTCCAAGCCCCAAATCCAAGCAGGTTTGCTGCCACTGTCTTGGGCAACACAGTGATTTTCTAGTTTTCTTTTCTTTGCATTTTTTTTTTTGTCTCTCTCTTTTTTTTTTTTAAATTTGTGGAATAACTCACAGTTCTTGAAGTGTGAGGTACAGATTGCATGTCTAATTTATTCAACTCACCCAGAGACACTTGAGATAATTACAGTGGGGAATTCCATTTCCTGAGAAAACCTAGATGCTAAGAGGGTGATTCTGCCAGTTGTCTGTGGGACTCTGTGCCCTGTGGATGGGTGGGTGGGGAGAGCATGTCATGTACCTGGTGGGATGATTCTAGAGGCTCAAGAGTCTGAGCTCTCTCAGTACTTCCAGAGACATGAGCTAGATGCTACTACATATTTTCCAAAATTTGATTTACAAAACATCTAACATATTCGGTTATATAAGGTTATTTTCATGCTTAACATTTATCGTCTACACTGCTAAGTTTCTAATATACAAATGCCTACTGTATCTTGGATCTCGGTCGCAGAGTGGAATAACGTTAAAATATCATTTTAATTTATTATTCTTTCTTTGCAACCTTTTGTGAAGGTCGCGTATATGCAGGAAAGGGCACACATCGTCAATACGCAGCTCAATAAAAATTTTCACTGGTTGGTTCTCAAGTGTCGCTGACTCCCAACACCCAGATCAAGAAACAATATTGCAGGGAGCACTCCAAAAGAACCCGGGGCCCCCAACTCTTCCTAGACAGCCTCCTAGAGTGATCAGGTCCTGACTTGTAGCACTGTAGATTCATATTGACTTGGTCAGTAATATACTCGCAAGATGTCCATTATTTTTTGCTTGTGATTTAATTTTTTTAAAAATTATTTTTAATCAGAGGATAATTACAATATTGTGTTGGTTTCTGCCATACATTAACATGGATCAGCCATAGGTATACATATGTTCCCTCCCTCTTAAACCTCCCTCCCACCTCCCACCCCATCCCACCCCACTGGGTTGTCATGGAGTACCAAGACGTCCATTTTTTTAAAAAAGATGTGTTTATGTTGATCGTAGCTGTGGCTCATTTATTTTCTTCACTATCTGATATTCCATGTGATGAGAGCTGCAGTATTTATCTAAACCACCATGAATGACCATTTGGGTCTTTTTTACTGATCATAAGAAGTGCTGCTATGAGCATTCTTATTCACAGCAGACATCATCTTGTTCATTAAATCTCACCATTATTATATGAGTTGTCCAGAGAATCAGAAGGATATGTGGGGTACGGCTGAGTCCCTTTGCTGTCCACCTGAAACTATCACAACATTGTTAATAGACTATACTCTAATACAAAATAAAAAGTTTAAAAAACACCAATATAAAAGTGATTCTGTGCTGTGTTGTGCTTAGCTGCTCAGTTATGTCTGACACTTTGTGACCTCATGACTGCAGCCCGCCAGGCTCCTCCGTCCATGGTAATTCTCCAGGCAAGAATCCTGGAGTGGGTTGCCATGCCCTCTTCCAGGGGATCTTCCCAACCCAGGTCCTCTGCATTGCAGGTGGATTCTTTACCATCTGAGACACGAGGGGAAGCCCCAAAGTGCTTCTATGTAATACTAATTGTAAGCTTATAATCAGTGAAGTTGGCCTGTCTTGAAATTTGGAAAAAAAAAAAAAAAGGGTATGCGTGTATTTCTTTTGAAGAATTGGCTTCTGTGCTTGTGGAGGCTGGCAAGTCCAAAATCTGCAGGGGAGTTCAGCAGGCTGGAGACCGGTGGAAGAGTTGTGGGTTTGAATCCAAAAATGGTCTGATGGTAGAGTTTATTTTTCCTTTGGAAAGGTCAGTCTTTATTTTCCTAAGGCTTTCAACTGATTGGACAAGGCCCACCCCTATTATGGAGAGAAATCTGCTTTGACTCCAAGTTGGTTGATTTAAATGGTAATCAAAACCTCTATAGAAGCATCTGGAATAACACTTGATCAAATATCTGAGCACTGTGGTCTAACCAGGTTGACACATAGTCTATACTATGACAGCTGCTTACTGAGCATCTCCTGTGTCACCTCACCTTTGCTGGTGCTGGGGTGTGTAAAAGGTGGTGGAGGTGCCCTAAATTATGAATTAGGAATAGAAAAATTTGAGGTAGAGTGGAGCCAACAGACCAAGAGAGGATTGCCACTGAACAAATAGTTTATTACTGATATTACCCCTAAGAGGAGAGGCCGGTCCTGCCATGGTGTGTGTGTGGGGAACACAGGGAAGCACCAGGGTCAGTTGGGGCAGAAGGAAAGGAAGGGACTATTGTGAAAACTTTGACACTTTGACTGTGGTTTCTGGGAAAAGGAACAGGTGAGGCAGGGTAGGCAGGCTTAGAAGTGGCCAATTTAAATAATTTTCAGGGGCTCTGGGGCATCAGGGCTGTCTTCTGTTCCCTGGTACCTGAGCTGGGGGTGATCAGAGAAGTTGGCTAGTGTCCTGAAGAGAGTCCCACATGCTCTTATGGTGGTTGGGGGTATGGGTGCTAACCCGGTTAGTTTGCATTTGAAAAGTAAACCTTTGGCTGAGTTGGCATTCTTCACCTGTGTATATTTCTCCCTCCTGCTGCTGCTGCTGCTAAGTCGCTTCAGTCGTGTCTGACTCTGTGTGACCCCATAGATGGCAGCCCACCAGGCTCCCCCGTCCCTGGGATTCTCCAGGCAAGAACACTGGAGTGCATTGCTATTTCCTTCTCCAATGCATGGAAGTGAAAAGTGAAGTGAAGTTGCTCAGTCGTGTCCGACTTAGCGACCCCATGGACTGCAGCCTACCAGGCTCCTCCATCCATGGGATTTTCCAGGCAAGAGTACTGGAGTGGGGTGCCATTGCCTTCTCTGATTTCTCCCTCCTAGGGTTGTTTAAAATATTTTATTCCTGCCTTTGTACCCTCAAAGAGTTACTAGAAGGTAAAGACTTTATATAAGTGAACATATTTTGTAACCAGTGAAAAGTTAGAGAGATAGAAGGTAAAATTTTTATGAAGTTATATTACAAGAATGCTACTCTGATTCAGCCTTGAAATATATAAATTCAATTTAGAGAACTTTAGAACCAGGAGAGATGTCTGGAGATCACTTGGGTCCCGTCTCTGTTCACAAACAGGTAAAGTCCAAGACTTATTTTCTCCTGGAAGGCAGCCAGAGTCTCCCTCAGTAGCCTTGTATATTACCACAGTGATGAGAAAAAGATCAATGGATGTTTATTTCACAGTGACTTTGCTTATTAAGTTACTTCTTCAGTGTACCCAGGAGCACCCTGATCTGAGTGTTATTAACGAAGCCTCTGGATGTTCCTAATTTATCCACAAGATGTGGCTTGAGATCTGGCTCATTAGATGTTACTGACGACCCTGGCTGGTGGTGGTGGTGGTGTTCAGTTGCTTAGTCATGTCCAACTCTTTGCAACCCCATGGACTGCAGCATGCCAGCCTTCCCTGTCCTTCATCATTTCCCCGAATCCACTCAAACTCGTGTCCATTGAGTCAGTGATGCCATCCAAGCATCTCATCCTCTGTCATCCCCTTCTCCTCCTGCCTTCAATCTTTCCCAGCATCAGGGTCTCTTCCAATGAGTCAATTCTTCCCATCAGGTGGCCAAAGTATTGGAGTTTCAGCTTCAGGATCAGTCCTTCCAATGAATATTCAGGTTGATTTCCTTTAGGATTGACTGGTTTGATCTCCTTAAAGTACAAGGGGCTCTCAAGAGTCTACTCCAGCACCACAATTTGCAGGCATAAATTCTGGCTGGTGTGGTCAGTAGTAACCTCCCCAAATTCAGAGTTCTTGGCCTTTGAAAGTGGTGGAAAAGAGACCTAAGCTAAAGCTAGGGCCCCAAGTTCTAATAGTACTTCACTGCAAACTAGCCTGTTGATCTTGAATAATTGGGAACATCATTTTTCCTATGTGTGAACCCACAGGAAGGGGCTAGGTGACTTCTGAGTCACTTTCAGCAAGGACAGAAGACATTCGATCATGGGGGATTTGAATGGCTATGTCATTTTGATAGGATGACAAAGTAGTAATAATCTGCTGGGCAGCTGGTTGTCTTTGATGTTTGATGGTTAATAAAATGGAAAGATTTCCATGAATAGCTGAGTGCATCTTTCACTGTGGTGCCAGCTAGCTGCTGACTCCTAGCTGCTGACTCCTGTTCCTTGGTTAGCCCTCAGTTACTATAAATTAAACTTAACTGCTTTTCCCCCTGGGAATGGTGCTCTGTAAATCAGCACTGGAAGAGAGTGGCCTGTCAAGAGGGCTTTTCATGGGACACTGTAACCACTGGAAAGACAGTGCATTGTCTGGCCTACTAGTTTCTGTCTTGGCAATTGTTTTCTTAATAATCCAAAGCTGTCAAGGAGGCGTAGCTCATGTGACTTGGGTTCTTGGCTGTCTCTTCTGGCTGGTAGGGTCATGCTCATCCTGTTGGTCTTTTTTCCCTCTGAACCCTCCATTCTGTATGTGGCAGGATTAAGTTAGCTGACATATTTCCAGATAATAAGATCATTAAACACCCCTCCCCAATTTTTTTAAGAGGATAGTTTTATCAAAAGTTAAACTGTCTATGAGTGCTAGTGCTTGTAATGTCATCCATATGGCTCTCCAATATGGGCTGGCCCAGCAGCCATGAATTGATGGTAATTCTCAGTGTTACTCAGATGGTACTGGTCAGGCATGTCCCTACACTTGCAAATAATCAATGTTTTTGTTTTAATTATCTAGTTAGAACTATGGAAGCCATCTCAGGGTCACCTTGAATACTCACATTAGAAAAATATAATGACCCTCCTGTGCTCTCTGTAGCTGGTTGGCTGAGCTTGAGAAGTTACAGGCGTGCAAAGAGTTTTCTCATTAAAACTAGAGTTGGTGCTGATAATTCCATACACTCTCACCTCCTCCCACACCAACACATCAGTGCTGAGCTCCAGAGAGACCAGTGACTCTTGAACTTGGCCAGAAACTGCTGCTGCTGCTGCTAAGGCACTTCAGTCGTGTCCGACTCTTAGCAACCCCATGGACCGCAGCCTACCAGGCTCCTCTGTCCATGGGATTTTCCAGGTAAGAGTACTGAAGTGGGGTGCCATTGCCTTCTCCAGAAACTTCTGCATTTACTCACAAGTAGAAAAGAAAGCTGAAGTTATCTTCACTTGGCTTTTCAACTCACAAAGACTCAGCATGTAATTGCAGTGGCCTGTGAGGCGCAGCAATGAGGTCATTTTAATGGGAACAAGACACCCCTCCTACAATAATAAGGGGGACAGACTTAATCACTGCTCTGTGGGGAAAATGGTCAGGATCAGGCAGTTCATTACGGAAATGGAGACTTGTTGAGAAAACCCTCAAAACAGAAAATGAAGTGCTGTTGATTATGTACCTGCTGCTTCTGAGGAATAGCTTCTCCTCAGGGTGCTGCTGCCCTGCTGAAGGCCACATAATATCAGAAAATGTGCTCTCAAAGAATTCTGTTATAAGGCATTTCCTGAATGGCCAGGAGACTGGATGTTCCTGTCCACCAAGAATGCTACAGGCTGAGACCTGAGGTGAGCACTACTAACGATGGGAACTGGGTCCCCTTCCACAGTGTTTTGTCTTTGTGATGTAGAATCTGAGTTGTTGAGGTCATTTAAAATAGTAGGAGGCAACATGTCCTGTTTTGAGGGAAAAAAACCCACACTGGTTGTAAAGAGCCTTCCTAGCTTGTTAGCCTAGGTTTGTGTTTGCCAGTGACATAAGTTGCATGTCAAGGATGGAGCTGACATAATCTGCGCTTCACACGTCTACTCTTGGTGCCAACTTCTACATACAGAACACCTGTGCACACTATGACTCTACCTGGAGGGGATGTCGTTGAGAGTGTCTGCTTGGTCTGTGTGTGTGGTGAGGCAGGGGGCAAGCCAGCAGCGCTGAAGGGGTGGTCTGGAAGCCGTCTTCAATGCATAATTGAGAGTAGGTGAAAAAGTGCCCAGCAGCCCTGTTTGTTGTTTTGGAAAGTCTGAGGCATGTTCCTTTCTGACTCCCAGAGCTGGCCATGAACTTGAGTTCCAGTTGTCCGCAGCAGTAACTGGCTCCCAAGAGCACCATGAACTTCTTCCTTTTCATTCCTGCTTCTCTTTTCTACTCCATCACCAAATGTTCCCAAGTGAATGAATTCATCTGAGTCCTTGCCTTAGGCCTGCTTTGGAGAAAGTGTTGTGTTAGTTACTCAGTCGTGTCTGACTCTGCCACCCCATGGGCTGTAGCCTGCCAGGCTCCTCTGTCCATGGGATTTCCCAGGCAAGAATACTGGAGTGGGTTGCCATTCTATTCTCCAGGGATCTTCCCGACCCAGGGATTGAATCTGGGTCTCCTGCATTGCAGGCAGATTCTTTACCATCTGAGCCCCAAGGAAGACTTCTGGGGAAACTCAGGCTAATTGAAGGGGTGATGTTGCCATTAAGAGGACAGGTTAATATTTCCAGGAGATAGTGCAACTGTTTGCATGCAAAACTCTGTTACCTCAGGGGATGATTACTCAGTGTGATACAGCATATTCCAGTTTATTTCAGGGGATAGCTGACATCATAGAGACTGCCTTTCTCTGGCTCTTAGGAAAGTGAAGTGATCGTGGACTTAAGCGACTGTGTGTTATGCTGCAAAAACAAGGTAACCACATTATAGTTTAATGCTAGGTACATAGTTCTCCTTGGGGACATTCTTCTAAGAGTGACTCAAGACTTTGGTCTTTTTCCATCTGGGGGACACTGAAATAGGAGGCAGTGGACAAAATGAGGTGGAGGTAGCAGCAGGCAGAGTTCCAGTGAGCAAGGGGCTGAGGTTGGAGGAGCAGGTGGGGATGAGAAAATCCTAGAAGAAACGTACAATAGACCCATCCATCTATAGGAAAGATTTGTGTTAAGTCCATGTGCAAAAAAATAAAAGAGACCTCATATTAATGATCAGAATAAATGCCCAATTTGATTTTGAAAATGCCAGATATCCACTGTTAGGTTGCCCTAAGTCAATAACTATTATAAAAAATCCATCCAAGAATAGGCCAGCTAGTGTGGGTAGTTAGTCAATCTCTCTACTGGTACCTGACTCACTGCAGCAAAAGGCAAACCAGACAGTTGTCACTCTGCATCTGGTCTTTTGAAAAGATGAATGGTGATGAGACTGTTTTGTTTGTTTTACTTTGCTAATTGCAAGGTTCGCAGAATGTGGATCCAGCCAAACCTGGAGCTTTGAGGTAAACTGAACGGATTTTCATGCAATGGCTGAGCCTAGGTTCTTTTATCAGGGGACACAAGAGTAAAATGAATGCAGAATGCAGGTTTTTTGCCATCTGGGCCACCAGGGAAGCCCCTTGAAGCACATAATCACAGGGAAACATAGGAGCTTCTGTCTTTTTGAAAATGTTAAACTCCTGAGTAGAGAGTAAGTATGCATAGAGGATTTGAGTAAGCAAACCAAGGATTGAACTTCAGCAATTTATTACATGTCACTTTTCAACTTCAGTTTTCTCCTGTCCGAAATAGGATAATTGTGGCTGGATCTGAGATTTGACAAGAAGATTACAAGACTTCACAAGAAAAGCACTTGGCGTGGTGTCTGACATGTGGCAAGTGCTTAATGATGGTAGCCATTGTAGTTTATGTCTTGCTGTGTAAAATAGGGCTTCCGGTTTTCAGGTATTGTTTGCACAATTATTTGGGTGGTGGTGGTTTAGTCGCTAAGTTATGTCCGACTCTTGTGACCCCATAGACTGTAACCTGTCAGGCTCCTCTGTCCATAATATTCTCCAGGCAGGATTACTGGAGTGGATTGCCATTTCCTTTTCCAGGGGATCTTCCTGACCCAGGGATCAAACCCAGGTCTCCACTGCAGGCACATTCTTTACCAACTGAGCTACCATTTGTAAACCATCTATTGGATGCTAGGCATGGTGCTAGATACTGAGAATGGATGAGGGAAAGCAAGCTCAGTCCTGAGCATGAGACTGAACTATAAGTCCCTGAGGGAGGAACAGTAATACTTGCTTCCCAGGTGGTTGGGCCCCTCCAAAGACATGAAAGTGTTTGCTAAGTTGAAGTAGGTTATAGAAATACCATTTTTTTTCTCCCTAGGGCAGTGATCCAGCCACCTTGACATGAGGAGTTTGCTTTTGTTTCTGAACAGAAGTAGACTGGGAATGGCTTGTCTACAAGTCTTGGATGGGAGAAATGAATCAGCTCTTTGAGCCTACACCCCCTTTTTCTCTTTAAATGTCTTTGAACTTGAGATCTTAACATCAGTCCTTATGCCACATCACCTGTAGACAATCCCCAAGGAGATAGTTATTATTGTCACCCCGTGGGACACCAGAATCCCAGAAGTAGTGGCACAATGTGCTGAATGGGATGGAGGCTGGCTTGGAACCTGGTTTCTGTAACTGGGGCCCCTCTTCCTGCCCACAGGCACCAGAATGCATTGTCCTGTGTGGGTACATATTGTTTTGGATCCTGCTCTTGATTTTATCAACTGATGAAGAAAGAGGGAAAATGAGAACAATCTATTCAGCTGAACATAGCCGAAAAGGAGGTGGCATTCATCTTTCCCAGACCCCATCTCTAGTATGCAGAGAATTGAATAAACACCGGTGTGCCCATCCTGATAATTAAAACTCCTGAAAAAGAATGAGTTAGCCTGGAGGTATCATTACCTGGAATACCAGCTTAGTGTCTTTCAAAACAGTGATAATTTTTATGTCCTGCCATAAATAATCACTTAAGTGGTTTGAAATGACAACGGGTCACAATGCCCTCCCCTCACTCCCCCTGCCTTGTGCCTGTGGGATTTGTGCTAGAAAGCTGAACCTGCTCTAGAAGAGAAGTGCCCATCTGTGCTGAAAACTTTCATGAACACTCTCAATGTTTTAATAAGCAGTGGACTGCAGAAAGCTTGCCTTGATCAGAGTAGGGGTGCTGAAGTTTCAAATGCTGGATGGAGAAGCGGGCAGATGGAGTCTGAAATTGCTTTGAAACCATCTTGGAGGCTTTTGTGGATTGAATGGTTTCCCCTCCTGAAAGATATGATGGAGTCCTAACTCTTGGTATCTGTGATGTTAGTTGGGAATATAATCTTTTTAAAAATTATTTATTTATTTTGCTGCACTGGGTCTTACTTGTAGCATGTGGGATCTTTGATTTTTGTTGTAGCATGCAAGATCTTAAGTTGCGGCATGCAAACTATTAGTTGCGGCAACATGTATGTTAGTTTCCTGACCAGGGATCAAGCCTGGGCCTGTTGCATTGGGAGTGCAGAGTCTTAGCCACTGGAGCACCAGGGAAGTCCCTGGAAGTAGGGTCTTCACTGATGTAACTGCGATGTAGCTTAATTTGAGTCGAGTGGGCCCTTAATCCAGTCTGACTGTGTCCTTATGGGAAAAGCAGAAGAGGAATGGAGGGAAGATGGCCATGGAAGGTGAGCAAGGCAGAGGCTGGAGCGGTGCAGCTGACAGCTAAGGAGGCCCAGTGGTGGATGGCCGCCACCAGAGCTAGAACAATCAAGGAAGGATTCTCCCATGGGTCTTGGAGGGTGGATGACCCTGCCAACACCTTGATTTCAGACTTCTAGCCTCCAGAGTTGGGAGAGAATCAACTTACGTTTGAAGCCACCAAGTCTGCCGTACTTTGTTGTGACAACCCTAGGAAATGAATACAGAGGTGTTTGTGACTCACAGAGAGCAAATAGATGCATGCGTATCGGGGGAAGAGGGTTTGAAATATTGGATAACCACCCTATTCATTCATTTCTTCATTTGCCATTTAAGCAGGAGGCAGTACTGCATGGTTATTAAGATCCAGGCTTAGGAATCAGAGCTACACTTGATTTTCAGCTCTACTACATCCATGCAGGTGACTTAAAAAAATTTTGTTGGAGTATAGCTGATTTACAATGTTGTGTTTCTGCAGAGCAGCAAAGTGAATCATAGCCTCTAACATTTGTTGATGAACTATCTTACCCTTGGCTTTGCACCTTGAGCTGAATATGTAATTGCCATTGTTTTCTAGACAAGGAAACCAAGGCTCAGAAGGAGTAAGTCACTTGCCCAGAGTTAAATAGCTAATAAGTGGTTGTGGAGCTAGAGAGAATCCAGGTTGTTAGATTCCAGAGATTCTTCTCTTAACCACTGTGAAATATTTCTCAGTTTCCTTAAGTGTTGAGTGAGCTGGCTTAAAATACCTGTCACGGAATTTTTATGAGCATTCCAGATAAAAGAATTCAGGCAACACATGTAGAGAATGAAAATCAGTTATTCTTTAAAACTCTTCATCACTAACTAGTTACAGACCCACAGGAAGTTGAAAAAAAAATAGTACATTGAAGACCTGTGTACCTTCAGCTCCAATGAGAACAAATTACATAACTGTAACATATGGAGAAGGAAATGGCAACCCACTCCAGTGTTCTTGCCTGGAGAATCCCAGGGACAGGGGAGCCTGGTGTGCTGCCCTCTATGGGCTTGCACAGAGTCGGACACGACTGAAGTCACTTAGCAGCAGCAGCAGCAGCAGCAGAACATCCAAACCAAGGAAGTGACCTGGGTAGAATCTTCAGGATTTACTCACATTTCATCAGGTTTTACATGCCTTGGTGTGTGTGTGTATGCATGCATTGTTATGTATGCAAGTTTATCATCTGTTGAGATTTGGACAACCACCGCAATCAAGGTACAGAGTGCTCCCCTCCTGACCCGGTAACTCCCTCAGGCTGCACTTTCATAATACATCCCACCCCCATCCCTAAGCCCTGGATACCACTAATCTCTTCTCCATCTCTATAATTTTGAGAATGTTATATAAATGGAACCGTGCTGTGCAGAACCTTTTGAAACTGTTTTTCTCTTTTCTTTTTCACTCAGCACAATAGTGAACACTTTCTGAGCACGTCTATATGCCAGGTGCCCTGCCAGAAGCAGTGGGTATGGATAGGTCAAATCCCTCACTTTAGCTTCAGCTAGTGAAGTCGCTGGCTGCTGTGTTACTGGGGGGCAGATAGCTTCAGCTTTCAGAAAAATCGAGGGATCATTTCTCTGGTGGCCAATTTTGCCTTTTTTTTATATTGGCTTGTATTTCAGGCCCATATTGTTTCTCAAGTCAAATATTCACAGCATCGCTATTAAGGAGTCTGTGGGGAGAGTGCGAAAAAAATCCGTGTTGGCAATATTTTCATTCAGACAGCTCCACCAACACCTAGTTACCCTTTGTTGTGAGCTTTAATTGAGATATTCTGCAGATTGCCTTCTTTTGTGTCTCCACCTTCTCCCATCATAGCTGCGTAGTTTGGTGCACTTATGTACAGAGGTTAATTCCCCATTACTTGATCTACAGCAAGAATGTGGGGATAAGAATTGAGGACTATAAGTTGATATGTTATCTGTTTAAAATGTACCAAGAGAACTTTTCAGCTATGAAAATCCAAGGCAGGGAGTGGAACAGCTTGTTGTTTTACAAAAAGATTAATATCCTGATACCCTGATTTCTAACATCATCACTGTTACTAAGAATCTTTGTGCTGTGAGCAAATCGGCTCCTTTAGACCTCTTCTGTGAAAGGAGCGCTTTGGACCATTTGAGATTTAATGTGTTTTCTAGATAGAAAAATAATCCTTTCTGTGTTTTTCGGTTCTACTGTTTATATAAGTTCCCTGGTAGCTCAGACAGTAAAGCATCTGTCTACAATGCGGGAGATCCATGTTTGAGCCCCGGGTTGGGCTCAAAGATCCCCTGGAGAAGGAAATGGCAATCCACTCCAGTACTATTGCCTGGAAAATCCCATGGACAGAGGCGCCTGGCAGGCTGCAGTCTATGGGGTCACAAAGAGTCGGACACAACTGTGACTTCACTTCATTTCACTGTTTATATAGTCATCACATCTCGGAACACCAGAACAAAGATGACTTTTAAAAAGTCATCGAAGGCTTGATGGTCCCATTTATTACCCAGCCCTCACACCTGCCTGCGTCCCTACCCACCCACCTTGTCTTACTGTGCTCCCCTGGAAGGAGTGTCCCCGCTTCTACGAAAGGCTGACCTCTCCCTGGATGCTTTAGGGTCCAGCCCCTTTCACCGTTGGGGTACTTTCTCCTGCATCTCTCTTCCGTCTTCTGCGTCGTTTTCCTCTGCTACTGGCTTGTTGACTGCAGCTTATGAACGAACTCTCGCTGTCACACATTTAAAAAATAAACAGCCTTCTTCTGATGTCAAGGCCTCCTCAGCCACCACCTTATGCATCTTACTCACTTGATTGCAAACATCTTGAGAGTCATACACCCTGGATTTACCTCCATCTTTTCTTTTAACACCTCCAGCTGGGCTTCAGTGTTAACACAGCCAAGAAAACTGGACTTGCCTTCAACAGCCTCAACGGGGCCAGGCCTAGTGGCCCTTTTCTGTCTTGTTTGATGACTTCTCTGCATTGTTTATCTCTCCTCTCGAATCATTCTTTTCTCAGCCTCTGCTATGCCACATATTTTGAGACATTCCTCCTCATTTTCCTTTTCTGGCTTCCCCTCCTTGAGGCTAGAGTAGCAAAGGAAAACAGAGTGCATGGTTATTGCCCCAGGCTTAGATTCCAGTTACACCTCCTACCCCGTGGAGGAGCTTGACCAAATCACTTCATTAAGCCCTGGTTTCTCAGCTCCCTTGTAACTGCTGCCTCATAGGGGTGTTAAGATGATTGCATGACCATATGCACAATGGTAAAGGCATGGATGTGTTGATACTATGCCTAGCATAGCATCAGACCCTCTTTGACTATAATTAAGAATATTTCTGTGCTTCACCTTCTGTCTGAGTTGAAGGCTAATGCTATTGTCTAAATGTCTGTCTACCCACAATTCATACATTGAAACTTAACCCTCAAGGTGATAATATTTGGAGATGGAGCCTTTGGGAGACAATTAGGTCACGCAGGTAGGTAGAACCCTCATGAATGGGATTAGTGCATTTATAAAAATGGGGGAGCATTTTCTTCCAGGTGAAGACACAGAGAGAGGTTATTCGTGAATGGGGAAGCAGACCCTCAAAATACAGAGAACCTGACCATGCTAGCAACCTGACCTCAGACTTCAAGCCTCCAGAACTGTGAGAAACTAGTTTCTGTTACTTCTGAATTACCCAGTCTCTGGTATTTTGTTAAAGTAGTCTGAAAAGGACCAAGAGAGCAAGTGAAAAGAAAAGTGTGTTTGTCACTCAGTCGTGTCCAACTCTTTGCGATCCTATGGACTGTAGCCCACCAGGCTCCTCTGTCCATGGGGTTCTCCAGGCGAGGATACTGGAGTGGGTTGCCATGCCCTCCTCCAGAGGATCTTCCTGACCTAGGGACTGAACCTGTGTCTCCTGAATTGCAGGCAGATTTGTCACCATCTGGGCCACCAGCAAAGCCCAAGAGAGCAAGGCTCATATCTTTTCTGTAGAGGAGATCCACTGAAAGTACATGGTGGGTCCCCAGGCTGGCTCAAAATCAGATATGCATCATGTAGCTGGTTCCTCCTTTGCAGGACCTTCTACAGGCCTCTTCCCCAGCAACCCAGTTCCCATAGGTGTCCCCTGCCCTGAGGCTGCTGGTTGCAGTCCCCGTTTCCAAACACAGCTTTGTCATGGCTCCTAACGCTGGCTGTTATGCTAGAAAGGAGTCTGATAAATTCTAATTGGGGCCAGGATGATAAATCATGTTTGGAAGTGCTGCAATGATAGCTTTTTCCCAGAGGTCTTGGGGAGAGGCAAGACTGAAAAGCCAAGGATCATTTCTTTCCTGGAGGAAATCCCACCTTTGTGGCAGGTTAGGGTTGGGATATTTGGAAGCCAAGGGGCCTTCCTAGAGCCTTTAAATCAGTGGTCTTCAACCTTTTTGGCACCAGGGACTGGTTTCGCGGAAGACAATTTTACTATGGACTGGGATGCTTTCAGGATGATTCAAGCACATTGCATTTATTGTGCACTTTATTTTTATTATTACCGCATCAGCTCCACCTCAGATCATCAACCATTAAATCCCAGATGTTGGGCACTGCTGCTATACATCATCTAACAGGTGGTTGCTGTCTCAGCTTCTGCATTTGCCAGGCGCTGCATGCTCTCAAAGGGCACTGGGGAAGTCATTTGCTGGTGATTAGAATACTTCCATTAAAAAACAGAAAGCTGCATCTAGGTGCATATCCATTCTTTATGTGGTCCTGGGGAGTGGAAATCAGAGGAGTCGGCCACATTTACAGGTAAATGATGACACAGCTATTTACCCAAAGCCAGCCAACCCTGAATGTTTAATTATTCAGCACTTGACTGCAGCCTGTTTTCTCCAGCAAGAAGAGAACCTGGGAAAAGCCATCAGTTTCTAATCAATTTCTATCAGAAACTGAATGAAAAGGGATATATCCAGCTTATGTCTTAAGGTCCTGCGTGATTCACCCTAGAATTATTGTTGATCCTTGGTGAATGTGTGTATAAACACAATGTTTTATTCTGGGATAATTTTAGACCTACAGAAAATTTGCAGTGATATTAAAGCTCCTATAGACCTGACTAAGCTACCGATCATACTATATTCTAGACTTATGGAGTCATAACATTTTTGCCCCAAAGAGGAAAATTGTTTGCTTATCACTTCTTTTCTGTGAATCTGCTATGTGCCAGGCACTAGGAATACAACAATGAATGAGACAGCCCTGGCCCCTCCATGGGGTCTGAAAGTCTAGCTTAATGGTATGTATGTATGTATGTATGTATAGCGAAGGCTTTATACAAAATGGGAGACAAAGTAGTTGGCTGCTGCTGCTAAGTCGCTTCAGTCGTGTCTGACTCTGCGACCCCATAGACCAGGGCTGCCGTCTATGGGATTCTCCAGGCAAGAACACTGGAGTGGGTTGCCATTTCCTCCTCCAACGCATGAAAGTGGAAAGTGAAAGTGAAGCAGTTGGCTAGAGCTATAAAAACAAGTACTTTGGAAAAAAGGTGCAAATGCCAACAAACACTGTATACAAGCTTAACATGAAAGGGATAACGAATTATAGCTTCATGGTTTTTAAAGGGGTCTTCAGACCATCAGCATCATGTGGGACCTCGTTTTTCAGGCCCCAGCCCATACTGGATTCAGAACTTAGAGGAGGTGGAGTCCAGCAACATGTATTTGAGCTAGCTCTCCAGGGTATTTGGAGGGATGGTTGAGTTTGAAGACCGGTGTCTAGTGGGGAAAAAACAAATACTAAATGAATAATTACAGACATGGTATTTCACCAGGGAGTCAGAGCTCCAGGAAGTTAGGGAAGCTTGCGTGACTTGGAGTGTAGGAAAGGCGTGTTTGAGGAAGAGGTGGTTTTAATTTTTTAAAAATTTGTTTATTTGGCTGTGCTGGGTCTTTGATCTTCATTGCAGCCTATAAGATCTTTAGCTGTGGGATCTAGTTCCCTTACCAGGGATCAAACCTGGGCCACCTGCATTGGGAGTGGGGAATCTTAGCCACTGGACCCACAGTGTCCAGTGTGGCTGGACACAGTGGACACAGGGGAAATCCCGCAGGAAGGAATGTTTAAATTGCTATCAGAAAGATGAGAGAGCCCCGTGGAGCTGCTGGCAATGTGTTCTGGGCTGACGCAGTGCTTAGAATCAGGTGAACACAGACCAGACAGGATATAAAATTGTGAGTAAGGAAAATTAGTTTCAGAGACTTTCCCGGGGGTCCAGAGGCTATGATCTTGCACTTCCACTGCACGGACAGCACGGGTTCAATCCCTGGTTGGAGAAGTTCCACGTGCTGGGTGGTGTGGCCAACAAAGAAAAATTAGTTTTTGGTCCAAATCCAGCTTTAGTTCGAGAGTCTAATTAACCAGTTCTCTGCATTTCCTCAATAGTTCAGTTAATAAAGTTTTTGAAAATCATCTCTTATGTTGCACTGAGAAGATTCAACGGTAAAAAGGAAGAGCTTTGTGATAAGGGATGAAAAATCCTTTGTAAATTAATTCTCTCTGTTGAGCTGTAGGGCCTATCTGGGTCTCATTGTCCTTACTTGTAAAATGAGGAGGTTGCACCAGATCCTTCCAGCCATTTTCTTTCTGATTTCATGATCCAGATTTAGTTATACATGTCATTGCACTCATGTTTACATTTTGAAAGTACATTTATATTCATTTCCTCTGAGAGCTAATTTTACACCTGGCCTACTGGTAACTTTCAGGGAGCTTTTAAAATTCTTTTCTGTGAAATTATTGCCATAAGTTTATCCCACAAGGATATATTATTTGCTCTAATGATCTGGTAATTATCAGGTAATGAAATGGCTTACTGTAAGCATATTATTATTAAGGGCAGTTGCTATGTGAAATATTTTTGTCATGCAATTAGATTTCTTACTTGTATTTTAGTAATGCATAAGAAGTTCCATATTGAGGAGAATGAAAATAGAGCAATATCCTTCCATATTCTGCTGAAATAAATCTTAAGCCAGTCTATTAAGAGTCAAAGGAGCCTAATTCCATGGACTAGAGTTTAAAGCCATGCTTTGTCTCTGAGTTTTCTCGTGTGTCCTGTTGTCATTCCTCAGAACTCTTCCTTCAAGGAGGGCTGAGATTGTTACCCCGAAGCGGAATCAGGCAACTACGTTTCTAAGTTGACCATCCTGACCTATCTGGTCCCTCTACTGAGGAAAAGTTTCATTAGGAGAGTCCTCATTCTGATGGGCAGAGAGTTTGCATACAGAGTCAGGCATGTGATGGGTCCTTAATAAGAATAAAGTAAGTTTTGTTTTTAAGTTTTTTTTTTCCTTAGACTTTTTTTTCATCAGTTGAAACAGTTGATTGACAATATCATGTTAGTTTTACATATACAGCACAGCAATTTGTTTACACATGTATCTATATCTATTTTTCAGATTCTTTCCCCTTATAGGTTATTGAAAAGTACCAGTAGCATTCCCCATGCTATATAGTAGGTCCTTGCTGGTTATCTATTTTGCATATAGTAATGTGTATATGTTAATCCAAACCTCCTACCTTACCCCTCTCCTAATCCCCCTTCCCTTTTTGGTAACCATAAATTTGCTTTCTGTGTCTGTGAGTCTCTAGGAATAAATTAAGTTGTAACCAAAGTGTGTTCAGACCAGGTTGCTGCATGTGTCCCCGTGTGATGGGCATCAGAACATGACAGAGTGCTCACGCATCTGCGTTGTGAGCAACTTTGTGCCGAATGTAGAGATCCGCAATGATTGATTTCAGCCTCTTAAATTTTTCCCCTTGGATTTTGGCAGCCCCCAGGCTGGTATGTAGCTACTCTGAATCCCTCATGCCTCAGAAATGTTTCAATGGTAAATAAGAAGCTGCAACGTGGTCTTCTGAGCTAGAAGAATTCCCTCCTTCCCAGGTTCAGTTATCATTTATCTACACTGACAATTGTCATATGTGGTTTATTTTCTGTCTACTGATGTACCATTTCCCTTTCTTGACTGTAAGCTCCTGGAGGGCAGGTCCACAGCTGACTCATCCTGGAATGATGCCTTCATTTAACAGTTGGCATAGCTAACCTGGAGTCAGGAACCTGATCTTTCATGTGTTCCTCCCTATACCTCTATGAAGAGGGCTGTGTAATATGCCCAATAATACATACTGCGGCTTGTCCATGAGGTAGGTGGTTTTCAATCTCACTTGATAGATGGGAAAACTGAGATACAAAAAGATTCAAAATTGCGTTAGGGACACTGAGCTAGTTAGAGATGGAGCCAGAATTCAGATCCATTTCTCTGTCATTCAAGTCTGTGTTCTAAGTAGTGTTGTCTCCCAATAGCAAGGGACCTTTAACATCCTACAAACTCAATAATGGTAGAATGCATGAGTGATTCTCTGTATAGGTGGTGTGACTGGCTGATAGACTTTGGGGAAGGTGGTGAATGCATGAGGGGGCTCTGTGGTATGTACTTGGAAAACATGTGTAGACAGTAAGAGGGTCCAGGAGGAATGCTTGCTTTCTGTTTTTTTTTTTTGGTCTGTGCCATAAAACATGTGGGATCTTAGTTCCCCGACTGGGGATCGAAGTCATGCTCCCTGCATTGGAAGCTCAGGGTCTTAACTGCTGGACTGCCAGGGAAGTCCCAGAGAAGTGCTTTCAATGTGAAGGGATTGAATGCCTGATTACTTGAGTAAGGCAAAGGAACGACTCTATTGCTTGCTATCGTACTCATTCCCACAGCCTACTGTCTCTGGCAAGAGCAATATTGTTCTTGTTTATTTTCCATATTGCATTGTTGGTCACATCATCTCTCCAAGTCTAATGCAATCAGACTTCTTAACTTTTGTTTGCTGATTCTGATACAACTCCTTATTTGCGCAAGTATGACTTCATAGGTAAAGATATTCAGATCTGGGGAGTAATATTGCTATAAGAAGTATCTTTGGGACTATAGTCCTCTCTACTCCATGACTTCCATGCCTTGCTCTGCATTGCATTCCACTTCTATTCCAGTCTATTCTACAAACATTGTCTTGAGTATATGATTAGGAGGTATTAGGAGGTGGGCCTTTAGGAGGTCTTTATGTCGTGAAGGCACAGCCATAACAAATGGGATTAATGTCCTTATAAAAGATCCCAGAGGCCCCCCATGCTGCTTCAGTCATGAGAGGACACAGTGAGAGGATGGTTGTCTTACAGACCAGGAACTGGGCTTCTCCAGAAGCTGAATCTGCCATTGGTGTGGGTGAATTTTTAGCTTTAGAACAGGAAAGAACACATTTCATTTTCTGAGCCCTTTGGGTATCCAATATTTTGAACATTGCAGTCAGAAGTAATTTAGTAAAATGTGGCAGTAGAAGATTTAGGTTAAATGAGTAGCACTCAACTTAGATGGTTGAAAGAGGTGGCATTTTAAATAGAACTGTCTACTTGTCCATTCTGAAAGGCAAATAATTTCATGATTAAAGACTTGGGCAATTTAAATTATTACTGAAGTTTCATGAATAAAAAAGGATGTATAATTTCAATTAAGAAAAAACAGCTCATCCCTTTGATTCAACCCAAGTGATACTTGGATGCTTCTTCCTTTTAAATTGAGTTTATTAGAGTTGGGGCCCTCACTTGGCCAGCTAAAAGTGCTCACACACAGCATTTTTCCATACAATCTTTCAGCTTAGTTTTTGGATTTATTACAGTGTGGCCAAATAGTTCCCAGTGGCTAGGATTATGACCAGTTTTCTTGCAGTAAATGAAACTCTTCTTACACAGCATGACTGAGCTTTTTGATGCAGGAATGCAGGACTGATCCAGCCCAGCATACTGGGGAACAGTTTGTCTTGGCTGATCAGGCATCCTCCTTGGGAAACCTCTCCCATTTCAGGGCTCTCGCTTTCCTCCCAAAGAATTACCTTTGCTGGTTCCTTTCATCAGGAAACATTTGGGACATTTACTCACATTGAGCTGTCAACGTCTTAGTGCTACTTTCCCAATGAATAAATTTATATTTTAAAAGACTATCTAGAAAAACGATGTAGCTTAGCCCCAAAGAATTAACTGCCAGTGGTAACATTTTAGGTGTTAAAATGGGGAGGATTTTGGTGTTTGTAGGTTGGAAGCCTTCCTGTACCTATTCTGTGAATACTAGTAAGTGGTGCTAAGTTGCTTCAGTTGTGTCTGACTCTGTGTGACCCCATGGACTGTAGCCTGCCGGGCTCCTCTGTCCATGGGATTTTCCAGGCAAGAATAGTGGAGTGGGTTGCCGTTTCCTTCTCCAACTAGTAAGTAGTATGTGCTCATAAATAAAGCCTATTGGTAAGAAAAAAATATAGTACAAATCCTCGAAATTGTAGAACATGAGCCGCTGCAGGCTGAAGTTATACATAAATGAATAAATAATTCTTGAGGTCCTCCTAAGTACCACAATTTTCCTGCACATCTTAGTCTATGGTGACTGAAATTTTAAAACTTTAAGTCAGGATATGTTTTTTAAAAATTATTTTCAGATTTGTGTATGTTTATATGAACAAGGACATTCATGTCCCAAGGACATTAAAGTTTAATCACCTTCTGTATATATTGCCTTAGTTCTTACTAATTTAACAAAAATAACGTAAACTGGGTGCTTAACCAGCAGACATTTATTTTCAAGTTTTGGAGGCTGAGAACGTGAAGGTCAGGTGCTGATGTTAGATTCCTGGTGAGAATCTTCTTCCTAGTTGGAAGATGGCCACCTTTAGCTGTGCCTTCACCTGGAGGAGCAGACAGAGGAAGGAAGCAGTCTCTGGTCTCTTCTTAAAGGGGCACTAATCCCATCATGGAAGAAGGCAATGGCACCCCACTCCAGTACTCTTGCCTGGAAAATCCTATGGATAGAGGAGCCTGGTAGGCTGCAGTCCATGGGGTCACTAAGAGTCGGACATGACTGAGTGACTTCACTTTCACTTTCATGCATTGGAGAAGGAAATGGCAACCCACTCCAGTGTTGTTGCCTGGAGAATCCCAGGGACGGGGTAGGCTGGTGGGCTGCAGTCTATGGGGTCGCACAGAGTCAGACACAATAAATAATTGAATAAATAATGAATGATAATGAATAAATAATGAATAATAAATAATGAAGCGACTTAGCAGCAGCAATCCCATCATGAGAGCCCCACCCTCATGACTGACTTATCTTCTAGGGTCCATCTCCAAATAGTGTGTCACTGAGGGTTAGAGTTTCAATATAAGAATATGGGGGGAACTCAAATATGCAGTTCATAACAAATATTTGATGAAATGCTTTTGTTGAAACAAAAAAAACAAAGCAATAAAATTCTCAGCTTATGGTTGCTATGGATTGTTCAGTATTGGTTAATATTTCTGCTCTTGGAGTCAGACAAATGGCGGGAAACTGATTGTTCTGAGCTTCAGTTTTCTCTTGTGTCAAATGGCAACAATAATGGGACTGTTCTTATTTGACTATGAAGGTTAAATAGCATCAGGAAGGAATATAAACCATTTAGCATTGAGTCAGGCACAAAGGAATTGCTTAATAAACTTTAGTTATTCTAAAAGTACAGTAATTTTAATACATATTATTATGACTTAATGGAAAATGTTGCTTAGAGGGGGAATCATGTATGCCTGGGAGGGAAAGAATCAAAGTGACATGGTAGAAGTAAAAATGAACATGAATTAGTAAGTTCAAGAGCCAAGAGCCATTTATGGACCAGCCACACTGAGCAGAGAACCAGGGGCAAGGAAAGGAGAGATCATACTCAACCACAGAACCAACCACAAGGTTGGAGTGTGAGAGGGACAAGGGAATAGCAGGAATGTGACAAAGCAGAGTCAGAGGTTTTTGTCATGGGTGCCCTGGGACAGTGTTTCACTGCTGGCTGCCCTGTCAGCAGGAGCCCCAACTTATGATGATGATGTTACAGTAAGTAAAACGATGACCTAGAGCGGTGGAATGGGGTAGCAGGGAGGCTCAAGAGGAAGCGGACACATGTATACCTATGGCTGATCCGTGTTTTGATGTGTGGCAGAAACCAACACAATATTGTCATTTTCCTTCTATTAAAAAAAAAAAATTGGAGAAGGAAATGGCAGCCCACTCCAGTACTCTTGCCTGGAAAATTCCATGGACTGAGGAGCCTGGTGGGCTATAGTCTATGGAGTTGCAAAGAGTCAGACATGACTGAGTAACTTCACTCACTCAAAAAAAAAAAAAAAGATGACTGATAGAGGAAATCAAAATGACAGAAGGAACTAAGCGTGGCTGAATTGGCTCCACCTTGTGGGAATCGTCTGGGGTGGAATAAGTGCAATTTTCCCTTGGTATCCACAAGGAATTGGTTCCAAGACCCCAGTGGATACCATATTCTGAGCATGCTCACATCCCTTATATGATGGCATCTTTGGGTTGGCTCTTGGTATTTGCAGGTTTCAGATTTGCTGTTATAGAGGGCTGATGTAAGGCTAAACCATGAATGAGCTCTTGCAGGAAGTCATTGGAGTTATAAACAAAAACATTTTGTGTTTAAACCACTTGATACAACTAACTTCTTCCTTGACTTGCTAACTCTACTAGAGCCAGCGCAGGTAATAAATCACGAAACTGTCTGTGTCTTCCTCTTCTACTTATTGACCGTTGTTGCTATTAAGGAAATGCAGAGTGAGAAAAGGTTTCTTCTGGTGCTTTGGGGAGGTTAGTGGGGTTCAGAGCAATCTCAGAAGATTGCTCTGTAGTGCTTTTCCCCTTACCTTTGCCCAGGAAGGACGGGCGTACTGAGAGGAAAAGAACAGGGGACCAATAATCATAATTTTGTTGCATAGGCATATATATGCAACTATGTCTATGCAATATACATATACATATTGTGCGCCAAAAGTCTTTGGTAGTTGCTTTGTGGGAAACAGGATCCCTGGGCTTAGAATTCTGGATTTATTTGGAGAAAGTGAGCACAGAGGAGACACTTCTATGGAGAAGCACATGTATATGGTCAATTTAAGGTATGATAAAATAGATCCTAAGTCTTACTGGTAAAGGGACTGTCTTACTCAGGAGGGACGAGTCAGAGACCTCATCTTTTTGTTAACTGCCTCTGCTGCTCTGAGTGTGCAGCATCATTAAAGAGGGTTTTTTTTTTTTGGGGGGGGGTACTTTGTGTCTCCCCTTCCCCAATAGCAAGCTGGTGAAGTTGCAATAAGCTCCTTTCTCTCTGCCCCTTTCCAGCCCTTTTCTTTACCTTCCTTGATTTTCAACTTTCACCATCCTGCCTTTGAGACACAAATGTCCCAACATCATTTCCTGCCTGCCTCCCTGGTCGATCACTCCAGCATGGAGACATATTTTATATTTGAAACCCTCTGCTTTATTTTTGATTTCCCAGGAGACTCACCACATTGTTGAAATACAGCCACAGCCATGATGTGGAAGGTATTCAGTAAAAGGGACACGATACCAATGTCCCCAGCCTTAACTCTTGATTTTCTTACTCTTTAACAAAAGACTAAAGGCATTCAGGTGGCAGTTTACGTTCAGCCTTGTTCTGGTTTATTTTAGGGGGTGAATTTGAAATGGCTCGGTAGTGGATGGGACACTCTGGGGCACTTAGATTAGGAAAAGTGACCTTTTGCTATTCAGCGAATAAATCCATACTGTGGGGTCTACTCTGCCACCTGCCCTCTCTGTGATGTTCATATTTCTAACCCTATGCATTCGAGCTTTCTTGCTCTGGTGTGCCTCTTTTAGGCTATGTGGGAGCCACAGAGAAGAATGACCTATAATCAGAGAGGTTAATTGAAATGAGGCTTGCCTGAGCTAAGGGTAGCCAGCCTTTGGAAAGGCATGTTCTCAAGTGGAGGAAGACCAAGAAATGTTTTATTGCTTTGCCTCATACCAACTCTCTCCTAGGGAAAAGTCCCATGACCCCTGTTGAAGTTAAGTTGCTAAGTTGCGTCCAACTCTTTGTGACCCTAGGGACTGCAACACACCAGGCTTCCCTGTCCTTCACTATCTCCTGGAGGTTGCTCAGACTCAAGTCCATTGAGTCGATGATGCCATTCAACCATCTCATCCTCTGTCGCCCTCTTCTCCTGCCCTCAGTCTTCCCCAGCATCAGGGTCTTTTCCAATGAGTTGGCTCTCTTGCATCAGGTGGCCAAAGTATTGGAGCTTCAGCTTCACCATTAGTCCTTCCAATGAATGCTGCTGCTGCTGCTGCTAAGTAACTTCCGTTGTGTCCGACTCTGTGCGACCCCATAGACGGCAGCCCACCAGGTGGGTCCCCCGTCCCTGGGATCCTCCAGGCAAGAACACTGGAGTGGGTTGCCATTTCCTTCTCCAATGCATGAAAGTGAAAAGTGAAAGGGAAGTCACTCAGTCGTGTCCGACTCTTCGCGACCCCATGGACTGCAGCCCACCAGGCTCCTCCATCCATGGGATTTTCCAGGCAAGAGTACTGGAGTGGGGTGCCATCGTCTCAGGGTTAATTTCCTTTCAGATGGACCAGTTTGATCTCCTTGCTGTCCAAGGGACTCTCGAGAGTCTTCCGTTGCTGATGTTAATTAAACTCAGAGCAAGAGAGACAAGCCTACATAGTGTGCCCAGATTGTAAAGGGGCCCTTTCAAAGAAGCAGCAACCGAGATGTGTGTTGAATCTGAGACACGAAGTCTCTTATTCTGATTATAAAACGTGGTAACGTGTAACCTTCCTGCATCCTGCCACTACATCTGCTGGCTCTTTTCTCGGTGATGAGTTGAAGAGTGCTGGGAAATGCACTTCTGCTTTTTTTATGACTCCACCTTTAGTAGAAAAGAAAGAGTTGGGATGAGCCATCCTTCAATTCTATTAATATGTTCATTTCAGTGTTGTTTACAGGCAAAAATAACTCAAATATATTCTCCATGTAATCAAGTTAAGAACTATCTAAGTATGCAGAGTAAAATATGACAGTATCTGTTTACCACTCTGATTCATTTCTCACTCATGTTCTGTATGTTAATTACCCTTGGATTTAGACTTCTGAACCACATGTATTTCCTTGTCAGTTGTCTTCACGACACATTGTTGTCTGTTTCTCCCCTCTCTGGCTTTAAATCTCCTTCAATTTGTACCAGTATGCTTTCTATGTTTAAGAAGTCCTAGTGTTTCTGGCCCACCAACACTTTAAATGCATAATTTTTCATCTGGCAAATAGTACCCAAATAACAAACAATAATGCAGGTTTATTTCATTTTTCAGAAACTTTTAGGTTATTTTATGGAATTTCAAGCAGGCAGAATGGTGATTGCATAAGCTTATTCTACTTTTTTTTTTTTTTTTTTTGACTGTGTTTTGATACGTGAGATAACTTCGTTCCCCGACCGTGGATCAAGCCTGAGTCCCCTGCAATGGAAGTGCTGAGCCTTAACCACTGGACAACCAAGCAAGTCTTCATTCTGCACTTGATCTAATCTTTCCATCTAAATTGAGAGATGAGGTTGAGATTGCTTCAGTGATTTTGGCTTTAATTGCATTGTGTCTTTTAAAGGTATTCAGTGGGGATGTCCCTGGTGGTCCAGTGGATAAGACTGTGCTCCCAATACATGGGGCCCAGATTTTATCCCTGGTAAAGGAATTGGATCCACCATATTGGCAACTAAGACCTGGTGCAACCAAATAAATATATATATTTTTAAAAAGGTATACAGTGAACATTGTATGAATGGCTAGTGGATGAATCAACAGTAGAATTAGGCCTTCAGAGATAAGGTTGTGTGTACTCTTTCCATGACAACATGCTGAATCTAAGTTTTCTACAAATTCTAAATATTCTAGGCTTGATGGAGTGTTACTTGGGAGGGTAGATATTTAAAACATAAGATCATAGTTTAAACAGCTATGTGAATTCGCTTAAACTTGCAGCAACATAGTCTGAAAAAAGTGAGCCTGGACCCAGGAGAAATTAGCCTCTGAACAAGTAAGGTTGTTAAGTAGAAATCGATCAGACAATTGGAAGCTCATAGACAGCTTTCTGCTTTCTATATTTTTTCTCTGACACTTTGCACATGAACATGATGCTAATCACCCCTATCTTCCATGACTGAGTTGTTTGAGCCTGAAACACTGACTTAACACAAATACAGCTAATGAGCCAAAAGCAGGATTGTGATGTTTCTCAAAGCAGATCTATAAATGAACTGTGCATGGCTTTGAAGTTATTTGGGGTCATCTGCAGACGAGCTAAACTCTGCTAACCTGTGATTAATAAATCCCTTCATTCATTCCACAAATATTTATTGAGTCCTTCCTATTTGCCAGGACTTGGATACATAGAATCCTAGGCATATAGCAGTGAACTAAATAGAAGTCATCCTCACAGGGCTCTCAGTTTAATGTGGCAGGTGAATATTCAATGAGGAAGTACACAAATAGTTTGTCACGATTTTATTAAGTGATATAGCAAAGATCAGAAGAGTATGTTATGAGAATTTAGCCTAATTATGCCACAGAGGGAAATTCAGTGTGGTTGGAGGAGATGGGCTAGGTCACAGATTTCCTGGTGGCTCAGTGGTAAAGAATCTACTGGCAGTGCAGAAAATGCATTTTGACCCGTGGGTAGGCAAGAGCCCCTGCAGGAGGGAATGGCAACTCTCTCCAGTATTCTTGTCTGGGAAATCCAATGGACAAAGAAGCCTGGTGGGGTACAGTCCACGGGGTTGCAAAAGAGCTGGACATGACTTAGCAACTAAACAACACGGATTTCCTTAGTGTAGTGTGTTATCCACTCCTGGCCAGAGATCTACAGAGAAATCTATAGACAAGGGAGTGCCGAGAAGACAGTAGGCTGTGGAGGTTTGAAGCTGGATGTATTCTTTCCCGAGAATCTTCCTCTCTGAGGAGGAGGATCAATTTTTGAACAAGGGGGGGGGGGTACTACCACTATTTGTGTTTGTACAAAAGTCAAGCCAAGTAGACATGGTCAGTTATGCTGTTGATGCCTGAGTTGCATCTAGGATTTGATCAAGCAGTGTTTCCTTGATCCCAAGTGTAGTTTTTCTTACTCAGAATTTTTCTCGGAGTAATTTGGTAATCTACACCAACTTTATTCTATTTTGGCACTAATCACAACCTGAATTATTTATGTGAGGCTAATTAAAAAATCTGTCTTTTGCACCTTTCAGGCAAAATGAGAATTACAGTGTGTAATACATGCAGGGAAAGGAAATCTCTCCCAAATCAGATCCTCCTGCAAGTTTAAATTTGGAAAAGTGGTGCTATATTTTTTGTCCTTAATTATTTTTTTTAAGATAAACTTAATTTTAGCATAGATTTAGATTTACAGATAAACCATGAAGGAAGTAGAAGCACTTTCCATATACCCTAAACCAATTTTTGTGGGTTTTTTTAAAGAATGTTTTTGAGATGTGGACCATTTTTAAAGTCTTTATTGAATTTGTTAGAATATTGCTTCTGTTTTATATATATATATATATATATATATATATATATATATTTTGTCCATGAGTTGTGTGGGATCATAACTCCCCAACTAGGGATCAAAGCTGCAACCCTTGCATTGGAAGGCAAAGTCTTAAACACTGGACCACCAGGGACGCTCCCACCGCCCCGCCACCCCACCACCCCATACAAGTTTTAACCTCTTAAATTAATATGGTGTCACAATCAAGCAAATTTTATAAGTATTCTTAACTAAATTCCTTTTTTTATTTGTATAATTTTTTTTTTTTTTTTGCTGTCCCAGGATCCCACCTTACACTTAGTTGTTATATCTCTGTAGGCTCCTCTTGGCTATGACAGTTGGCTAGAATTTCTTCGATGTTTTGGGAAGTACTGGTCAGGAATTTTGTAGAATGCTCCTCAACTGAGATTTGCCTGATATTTTTCCTATGATTAGACTGGTCTTGTGGGTCTTGGGGAGGTATAATACAGAGGTAAAGCCCAGCTCTCATCACACCAAATCATGGGAGTATACCATCTACCTGTTTGAGGTTGTGTTTGTCAGGTAACTTCACTGTAAAGTTAATCCCCCCACCTCTTTCCCAGTTCCTTTGGGAGGAAGTCTCCATTGGTGGCCCACACTCAAGGAATGGGAAGTTAGGCTCGTCTTCCTTTAGATTGGAATATTTCCACAAATCATTTGAACTTCTTCTGCACATGAGTTTTCTCTTCTCCCCTATTTATTTAATCAATCGATCAAACACTGATATCACTATGGACACCTAGATATTTATTTCATACTTGGGGTTATAATCCAGTATTTGTTTTGTTACTCAGATTGTTTGGGCTTTGACCACTGGAAGCTCTTGCAGTTGATTTCTATGCACCTCTGATATACCCCCCTGTTGTTTAGTCGCTCAGTTGTGTCTGACTGTTTGCGACCCCATGGACTGTAGACCCCGGGCTCCTCTGTCCATGCGATTTCCCAGGCAAGAATGCTGGAGGGGGTTGCCCTTTCCTCCTCCAGGGGATCTTCTGATGCAGGGATCAAACCCATGTTGGCAGGTGGATTCTTTACCACTGAGCCACCTTGGGACGCTCCCTACACGTGGTAAGATTTTATAATAGCAGTTAAAAAGTGTTTGCCCTTCTGCCTGCACTGAATTGTGCAGGGTCTCTCTTGGGACTTGTAATTTGCACTTTGACCTCTGGTTACTGTAAGCCTTTTAATCTTTATCTTTTTTTGCCTGATGACCTTGTTCTGCCCCAACTTGTCCATCAAATTACCCTCATTGGGAAGAGTTTGTTTTTTCCAGGATATGTAAGTCTTTTTTGTGGTGAGTTTTTCTGGTTCTCTTGGTATACAGGGAGGGGACAGAAGACCAACTTAGAAAGTAGAGGCATCTTGAGTGTGGGTCAGTGTGATCTTGACCTTGTAAGAGAAGGAATTGGGTATTTATTAAAATGCAGGTTCCTGGGTTAGCCTCAGACACATGGACTTTGATCCCTTAGCAGCAAACCCAGGAATCAGCCTTCCATCAAGTACTCCTGATGGTTCTAATGCACACCAGAGTTCGAGAACCACAACACTGGAGCATTAAAGAGAGGGGTGGTGGTGGTGTTCAGTCGCTAGGTAGTGTCCGACTCTTTGCAACCCCACGAACTGCATGCAGCATGTCAGGCTTCCCTGTTCTTCACTGTCTCCGGGAGTTTGCCAGATTCTTGTCCACTGAGTCAGTGATGCTCTCTAACCATCTCATCCTGTGTCACCCGCTTCTCCTTCTGCCTTCAATCTTTCCCAGCGTCAGAGTCTTTTCTAGTGAGTTGGCTCTTTGTATCAGGTGGCCAAAGTACTGGAGCTTCAGCTTCAGCATCAGTCCTTCCAGTGAATATTCAGGGTTGATTTCTTTTAAGATCTTCTTTAAAGAGAAGACAAATTGCAGAAAGCTTTCTGGAGTGTTATTTTGTAGAGTACTTTCCTAGAGATCAAAGAGCTTTCTTCTGTGCCAGAAAACAAGAGTAAAGCTCTGACCCTAGAGAGCTTTCAAGACATTTTCTCTCTGATTATGTTCATCTGTGCCTTTTTTCAACTATCTGTTACCTAAGAGAGGTTTGACAGGGTCTGCTCATTGAACAGGGAGAAAATATATGGGGATGGGGTTTTACAGATGCTTTGAAGATGAATCTTCATGAGATGACTGAACAAGTTTGAGGAAGTTCTCTAGTGGTGGGGCTGACTTTGAGAACAGTGGGGGAGTCCAGGGTAGGGAAGTTAGGCTTAGGAAAGTCATGAGTGGAAGGGAAGGTGTAGTTCAGGGACAGATGAAAAGGCAGTTTAGTCTGTAAACAAAACAGTGCTGAAAGCAACGGAAGGACAAGTTGAAATCATCCTTGGGATGTTTCTCTAGGAGGATTCAGAAGGACAGCAGGGGCTTACTGAGGACTTTATTTCAAGCATAGATTGGCTTATATGTGTGTGCTCAGTCATGTCTGACACTTCGGGACCCCATGGACTGTAAGCCTGCAAGGATCTTCTGTCCATGGTATTTTCCAGGCAAGAATACTAGAGTGGGTTACCATTTCCCACTCCAGGGGATCTTCCTGACCCAGAGACTGAACCTGCGTCTCTTGTGTCTCCTGAATTGGCAGGCAGATTCTTTACCACTGTGCCTCATACGTTGGTTTAATCGTGGATAAATATTTGCCCCAATTTTCTTTCCATAGTTGTTTGTTCAAACTGGGAAGTTTTTTTGAGGTAGGCATTTCAAATACCTTTAGTGGTTTAAATGACAGTGATTTCTAGTTGAAAAGCATCTGTGTCCATGCTTAACCATATTTCTTGATCATGTATGTGATTAACCTTTTAACTGATACACATACTGTGGTTGGCACTGTTAGGGGGACACAGAGGCATAACTCCTTATCTTTGAGTAGCTGGCATTATTGGAGAGCTATCAAGAAAGGTACTCATGACAGGCCCTACCCCAGACCCCTGACTCACATGCTGGGTTGGGGCCAGTGGGCTGTGTAACATGCTCTCCAGCGGGGAAGCCCACTCAAGTTCAAGAAGCATGGCTCCTGAATTGTGGAATTCAGGCTACAGTAAACCACCCTTGGAAAATCAAAAAGCTTCATGGCCTTGACTGTAATCCTGACATGGAACAAGATTGATGACATTGGAAGCTTAAGCTTTAAAAAAATACTTGTGTTTAAAACAGCCTGCACTAGCCATCCTTAAAAGTGATATTTTCACACCCTGAAGTTTATCAATAATGTTCCTTACTTCTGCTCTTGAAATCATGTTACAACTTTATAAGGAATACTGTTCAGTATTAAGAAAAATGGAGAGACCAGAAAAGAGCAAAGTAGACATGAGAAATGAAGTTCTGATAAAGTACGTGATTGTTCATGTCTCATTTTTCTCATAAGGAGCTCACAGGTTTTGGCTTCTTGAATGATGTGTCTTGGGATAGAGCTCAAAGGATGAATATCATGAAATAAGGGAGAAGAAAACCAGCATTTTAGATGGGCATATTGTCAACAGGATGTTGGGTAAAAAGGTCCATGATTGCGTTTAGAAACTGCAACCCAGCTGTTTTCTGCTCTAAAGCCAATAAAGAGGCAAGGTTGATGGAAGGGAAAGTTTGTTTTATTTCTGGGACTGGCAACTGGGGGTGGGGATTTGAGGGGGTTGGGGATAGGGAAGGTGGACTCCTGTCCAAAGGTCAACTCCCCCCCTGATTATGAGTGGGCAAGAGCTATCACAGGTGGAGGAAGGGGGCTACATGTAGAAAAAGCACAGTCAGCTCTGAGAGTCATCTTGAAATTGGTCATGGGTGGTCTGATCAGTCATCTTGATTATTTGAAGTACAGTTTATCTTCAGTTCCAGGGTCAGTTTGTTCCCATTTCTTTGAGGCCAGTTCTTGGAGTTGCGGCAGTTTGTGTCACGGCTACAGTCTGGTCGTCATATAGTTAACTTCTCAACCTGGTGGGGCTTTCAGTAATTATAAGACAGCTGAAAGGATATGGCTCAGAATATTATCTGTACCCGTTGAGGAGGAACTAAAGGTCCTTGATTTGCTTGATGGCTAAAGTATTACTGTTTAGCATCTGTCCTGTGTGACCGTTTTCCTTTGCTCTGGTGTTTTCTCACATCCCTGAGCAAGTTTATTCTTTGAGTAAAGTTTTTCTACGGACAATAGGCAGGTGGAGGACATAATTGGAGATGAGAGGGAAGGACCATAGAGTCTTGCTCAGTTTCAGTCTGAGAAGGGACATCTGATCGACCCTGGAGGCTGTGTCTAAGGAGCAGTGGCAGGTGGTGTGAAACATCAGCTTGGGGTCAGATTAGAAAGATGCTTAAAAGCCAGACTGTATACTCTGTTGAAGATCATAGGAATCTATATAAGATTTTGATAACAGAAGAATAATCTGCAAAGAGTTGTATTTTAGAGAGATTGATTTATTTTCTTGGGAGGGTTGGGGATTGAGCTCACTAGAAGGAGTAAGATGCTAAGAGGGTTTTTTAATTTTTTTTTGGATACTGTGATCATATTAAGAATCTGACAAAGGTGACTGTTGTGGGAACATAGGAGATGAAGGAGCAAAAAGATACTGCAGAAGAATATCCCACATCTCTGGTACTGAGCCAAGACCTTTTTGTGGTTTACCTTGTTCTATCCCCTTAACCGGAGAAGGCAATGGCACCCCACTCCAGTACTCTTGCTTGGAAAATCCCATGGATGGAGGAGCCTTGTAGGCTGCAGTCCATGGTGTCGCTAAGAGTCGGACACGACCGAGTGTCAACTTTCATTTTTCACTTTCATGCGTTGGAGAAGGAAATGGCAACCTACTCCAGTGTTCTTGCCTGGAGAATCCCAGGGACAGGGTAGCCTGGTGGGCTGCCATATATGGGGTCGCACAGAGTCAGACATGACTGAAGCGACTTAGCAGCAGCATCCCCTTAACAGCTCTGTGAGGTATTATTTTTAAGGGTGAGGAAACTAACATACATAAACGTTGTAAGACCAGAAACCAGTGAGTAAAGGGTATAGGATGATGCTGTCCAGTGTGGTAGCCACTAGACCCCTGAGCCTGTGTTAATTTAGTTAGAATTAAATATTTAAAAACCAGCTTTTCAGATGCCTGCACCACATTTCAAAAGCCTGATACCAACATGGGGCTGGTGGCTACCATCTTTGATAACACAGATATAGAACATTTCTGTTATTCCATAAAATTTTGTTGGGCAGATTTAAACCTGCCCAATACTTGCATCAGGCTGGTGGCCACTGTCTTTGATAATGCAGATATAGAACACTTCTATTATTCCATAAAGTTTTGTTGGGCAGATTTGAACCTACGCATTATAACTCCTGAGCCCATGGTCTTTATTTTATTATTTAAAATTTTTTTTGATGTGGTTTAAAGTCTTTATTGAATTTGTTACAATATTGCTTCTCTTCTTCATGTTTTGGTTTTTTGGCCATGAGACAAGCGGGATCTTAACTCCTCGATCAGGGATTGAGCCCACACTCCCTGCACCAGAAGACAAAGTCTTAACTGCTGGACCACCAGGGAAGTCCCAGAGCCCATGTTCTTAAGCCAACCACTCTGCCACCTGCCATTAACAAAAAATTGCTATGGTTTCCAGTGGAATAGCTGGCTTAAAGAGGAGAGATACAGGACTCATGTAACATTTTGATTTCTTTTTAATAAATACATTTGTTAACTAAATTTAATACAAGCCTAATATTTTAAGTTCTTTGTTAGGTTAGCTTAAATTTTAGCAGGGGAAAATAAGCCAGTATAAATTCAGGACTCTATACCTCTACTTGGTACCAGTATGCCTCAGTATCCTGAGAGATTTAGATTACAATGTGTGTGTCCGTTGGGGCCTCAGTTCTCCTTTGAAGATTCTATTTGACAAGTCTGCAGCTTGGAAAGACAGCATAATCATGGCAACAAGTTCCATCCCTTCTCAGATTTCTCCTTAAGTGCCTCTTCAGCTCAGTTCTCCACTTTCAAATGGGCTACAAAATACACTGAAAAGATGGATGTCTTCTTTCCCTGAGCACGGTATTGCTGAAGCCAGGATGCCAATTACATTGCTTTGTGATACAGGATCTGGGATAATGTTAAACTGGAAAGATATGTATTTCCTGATTTCAGACGAAAATAGAGAATCTCATTGCTATTAGAGGGAGCTGGCGTATAATTCTTCGGCTATGAGGATAGTGATCTTGCATTTTCTTAAAGAGGCAGTTAGCCAAAATGAATTATTGACTCATAATATTAGGTCTCTGGGAGGCAGAAGCTTTTTCTTGAAGAGAGAGGCTGGGAGGGCCATTGAAAAGGCTGTTTGTGAGTTGTTTTGCAAGGTGATATTAAGCTGTGCCCTCTGCTTTGCATGCGTAAGAATCTTAAGCCTATAGAAATGTGAGAGGTCTGCTTTCTCCTAAATATCACAAGGTTATCATGCAGAATATTGGACTTGAGAAACATGGAGAGTGCAGGACTGGTTTCTCTAATTTTTGGTTCCTCCTTCAGCTTTCCCCATTCCCAAGCTCTTCAGACTATGCAGTTGGGGTGTATGATGGTTTTGGTGTTGCTTTATAGCAGAGTTACAGTGGAGCCAATTTGTGGGTGCAGTATGCTGGCTTCCTACCCTTGGGAAGCTTCAAAAATACTTCCTGAGAAATCATCTTTCTCTTTTTCCAAGAAAGATTACAGTCATTTTGTAGCCTACATTTTTGTTTGTTTCCTGGACCATCACTAATGGGAAGCATCAGCTTGTTGACTGAAGTGAACTGTGCTCGGGTAACATGGCTGTTTTTGCCTCTGGATTTGCCTCTGGGTTTGTCCACTTTGTGCATCTCCCTCCCGAACGTGGGAGATTCCTCTGAATATGCAGACTCATCTGAATGAATGAAGGTATGAAGCGTTTTCATTTTGTTCAGTGCCTAAAACTAGAGTTTTTTTTTTTTTTTTTGGATAGTAAGGCATTATTCAGAAATCTTGCAATGGATGCTTTGTTTCCAGTTAACTTGACTTACATGAATACGTAAGGTTTTTCAGGGTAAATAAGAATTTTCAGGGTAAAAAAGAATTTCCAATGTTTTGTACTAGGGAACTTCAAGGAGAAAAGAGCCTTACTTGACCTGAAGCAGTTTGCTTTAGTTTTGGTAGATTCAGGTGGAGAATAGTGTTCTTTCATGATTGCTGATCCAAAGGGGAGGCCCAGAAAACAGTCTGCTATTCTCTGAGTAGTGCTAATTATGTAGGACCCTTCTGGGCTGTCTAAGTTAATCCTGTCTCCAGTCAGAAGGCCACACAGAGAGTGCTATTCCTAAACATAGCATTGCCATTTTGGAAAAGAGGTCATAGTAGTGTTGAACCTAAAATTTGGCGATAATAGTAAAATTGGGAAACCAAGAGCTACTTTATTCTTTTTTTTCTTAAATGTCTTCTTTTAGAAACTATAAGCAAGCTGAAAAGACAGCCTTCAGAATGGGAGAAAATAATAGCAAATGAACAAACTGACAAAGAACTAATCTCAAAAATATACAAGCAACTCCTGCAGCTCAATTCCAGAAAAATAAACGACCCAATCAAAAAATAAGCCAAAGAACTAAACAGACATTTCTCCAAAGAAGACATACAGATGGCTAACAAACACATGAAAAGATGCTCAACATCACTCATTATCAGAGAAATGCAAATCAAAACCACAATGAGGTACCACTTCATGCCAGTCAGAATGGCTGAGATCCAAAAGTCTACAAGCAGTAAATGCTGGAGAGGGTGTGGAGAAAAGGGAACCCTCTTACACTGTTGGTGGGAATGCAAACTAGTACAGCCACTATGGAGAACAGTGTGGAGATTCCTTAAAAAACTGGAAATAGAACTGCCTTATGACCCAGCAATCCCCCTGCTGGGCATACACACCGAGGAAACCAGAAGTGAAAGAGACACGTGTACCCCAATGTTCATCGCAGCACTGTTTATAATAGCCAGGACATGGAAGCAACGTAGATGTCCATCAGCAGATGAATGGATAAGAAAGCAGTGGTACATATACACAATGGAGTATTACTCAGGCACTAAAAAGTATACATTTGAATCAGTTCTAATGAGATGGATGAAACTGGAACCTATTATACAGAGTGAAGTAAGCCAGAGAGACAGACACCAATACAGTATACTGTGGAATTTAGAAAGATGGTAACGATAACCCTGTATGTGAGAGAGTAAAAGAGACACAGATGTATAGAACAGTCTTTTGGACTCTGTGAGATAGGGAGAGGATGGGATGATTTGGGAGAATGGCATTGAAACATGTATAATATCGTATGTGAAACAAATTGCCAGTCCAGGTTCAATGCATGATACAGAGTGCTCGGGGCTGGTTCACTGGGATGACCCAGAGGGATGGTATGGGAAGGGAGGTGGGAGGGGGGTTCAGGATGGGGAACATGTGTACACCCATGGCGAATTCATGTTGATGTATGACGAAACCAATACAATATTGTTAAGTAAAGACTCCAATTAAAATAAGTAAATTTATATTAAAAAAGTCTTCTTTTAAAAATTTTATATTGGAGTATAGTTGATTAACAATGTTAATTTCAGGTGTACAGCTAAGTGATTCATATATAGGCATATATATATACACACACATATGTGTATGTGTGTGTGTATATATGTATATATATATGTATATATGTGTGTGTATGTATATATATATATATATATATATATATGGGTTTCTCTGGTGGCTCAGATAGTAACGAATCTGCCTGTAATAACCTGGGTTTGATCCCTGGGTTGGGAAAATCCCCTGGAGGAGAGGATGGCAACCCACTTCTGTATTCTTGCCTGGAGAATCCCCATGGAGAGAGGAGCCTGGTGGGCTCTATATTCCATGGGGTTGTAAAGAGTCAGGCATGACAGAGCAACTAAGCACACAAAGCACACACACGTATATATACATACATATACATACACATACATGTATATATGCATATATGTATACACATATACACATTTCTATTTTTTCCCAATTTTTCCCCCATTTAGGTTATTACAGAGTATGAAGCAGACTTCCCTGTGCTATGCAGTATGTCCTTGTTGGTTATCTATTTTAAATACAACAGTATGTACATGTCAATCCCAAACTTCCAATCTATCCCTTCCCCTCTGGTAACCATAAGTATATTCTATAAGTCAGTGACTCTGTTCCCATTTTGTAAATTAGTTCATGTTGTTTTTTTTTTAGATTCTGCATGTAAGCTGTATCATATATTTTTATTTCTTTGTCTGACTTATTTCCTTTAGTATGATAATTTCTAGGTCCATTCATGTTGCTGCAAATATTATTTCATCCTTTTTCTTGGCTGGGTAATACTCCGTTGTATGGAGATACCACTTCTTCTTTATCCATTCATCTGTCGATGGACTTGTATTTAGCTTCTACATCTTTGCTGTTGTAAACAGTGCTGCAGTGAACACTGGGGTGGCTGTTTCCTTTTGAGACATGATTTTCTCTGGATTTGTGCCCAGGGGTGGATTGCTGGTGGATATGTTAGAACAACTGCTTTATTCTTAACAGGAGCAGTCCTCCCCCTTTTTTGTACTTATTAAGTAAGACTTACAAGAGTTTACTGTACACTGCAATCTATTGACAAGTCTACCTTTCTTTGCTTTTGACACCCATTGTCTTAACCACCAACAGTCTAGAAAACCTGAGACCAACAATGATAGTATTTGTGAAACTGCTTAATCTCTCAGATTCTTTATATCTAAAAAGTGGAATGAATCTTATTGATCTGAGGGAGTATGTATTAGGGGTGCTATAAGAGAATATTCCAGACTGGGTGGTTTAAACAATAAAACTTATTTTCTAATAATTCTAGAGGTTAGAAATCTAAGATCAAGGTACTGGCAGGATTTATTTCTCCTGAGACCTGTTTCCTTGGGTTGTAGACTTCCTGCTTGCTGATGACCTTTTCCTGCATACATGCCTCCCTGTTGTCTCTCCTCTCCCTGTAAGACACAAGTCCTATTAGATTAGGGCCCCACCCTTATAATCTCATTTAACCGTAATTATCTCCTGAAAGGCCCCACCTTCACACAGAGTAATGGTGGAGGTTAGAATATGAATTTTGAGGGCACAGTTGAACCCATAAGTGTATTTTCAGGATTAAATGAAGGAGGAACTATATGTGAACTGTCTGACACATAGCAAGTGCTTAGTGCCAAAACACCCTCAGTTTACTGAGTACCTGCCATCTGCCAGGCACTATTTTGTGGCTGGAGTTAACAGTGAGCAAACCAGATGCATGTTTTTGCTGTCATAGAGTATGTTGCAGTTGGTTATCATTAGCAAAAACAACAAGTAACAGCTCATGTAAACCTCCTTTTAATAGCTGGCTAGAAATATTGAGAGGGTTCCTTGTTGATAAAGTGTAACCAGTACACTGTAGAGCCGAAGGTCTGGACTAAGAGGGAAGTTTGGCTCTATTTCTTGGCTGTTTTTTAACTTGACTATTTCTTAACTTCCTTGAGCCATTTTTTCTTGAACTACTCCCTCTGTAAAAGGAGACTGGCCAATGGCCATTCTAATCCTGCAGAAATCCATACAAGTTCATTGGAGGCATTCACATTCAAGATTATACTGAGCTTGGGCTTCATACTTCAGAATGCATTTACAAAAATGTTATAAGGGTCCCTGAAGTATTTTTCTTCATGGAATGGCTTCAATTACTTTGATTTTAAAATCCATACTTGGCACAGGAAAAATAAATCTCATCTGAAAGGCGAGTGTTCAGGATAAGAAAAAGAATCAGGTTGACGCTTTGAATATCCAAGCACATTAACTTTACTTTAAAATTCAGTGCTATGTTATTGAATTGATTGTATGTCATAACTATACTAGGCAGAAAACTAACTTCTCAAAAACAGATTTCACAGAAATCTGAAAACAATAAGCATGAGATGGATGTTTACAGGATGTTCAAATATTCATAACTTTGGAAGACATGGATGTTTCTTATACTAGAGACAATATCCGGTAAATGAATTTCCATTTCAAATAAGTTGCTGTTCCATTTGGTTGTTCCACTACCCCATCTGAAGCCATCTGCATGGTCTTTTACAAATGGCATATATCATTTTTATAAAAGCCTTTTGTGTCTTCTAAATTTTACAACAAATGGCGATGCCAAAACATCTCTAAGGATTTATGATTTTAGATAAAACAACAGCAGGTTTATGGGTTAAATTAACAATTCCTAAGCCATAACATGCATTTCTAGATATGCAGACCACTTTTTAGTCTAGGCCTTTGTTATTAGATCGTTTATATTTCTCAGCATCATGAGAACTGCATCATGCCTTGGCAGTGCGACTCAGGAAAAGTATTACCATGCTTCTTTTCTTTAGTTCTGTATCCCTTTTCTGGGCACCTTCTTATTTTCCCACGTATCTTTCATCCACTTCTCCACCTCTCAACAAGAATAAAATGGTAGATTCTCATAAATTCAAGAACCAAAAGATTCCTCTACTCCAAAATAGAGTACAGAAAACTTTTCCACTAGGAGGAGTTTTCTGTTCCAGCTCTTGACTATCATGAGTTGACTTTTTGTTGGTTTCACTCAATCCCTTTATATACATATATTGAGCTTGATCTTGTGCCAGACTCAAGGTTTAAGCTCAGGAGGAATCAGAAATGAAACAGTTCTTGCCCTGGAGAGCACCATTCATAGAGAGATGAGATGAAAACATATAACCCCACCAATATTTTAATGTTTTCTGGGATAATGAGTATGACTGAACATCAGGCAGAATTCGTATAGGTGTCACAGGGGAGGAGGAAGATGTACACTCTCAGGGTATCTGGGTCCTTGGCTCTGGGCATCCACGGTACTGCTCAGAGGAAAGGAAAATGAGGGCTTGCTTGTTCCTGTGTGAGTGACAGCCATGTGGCATTCTTGACTGTCACCACTCCTGTGTTCTCAGCACTAAATTGACCACAAAATTCTTCCTGTGGGCTCAGGTGCAGCCTTGGTGTCCTTCTCAACACAAAGCTTTGAGTAGCCACTAAAAATTGATCATGAATTGGCATTTGTCTGAAAATGATTTTTTACTTTTCTTGTCCTAGAATTCTGGAAAAGAAAAAGAAATGGTTGAATATGGACTGTACTTATGGGATTCTAAATTATGAGACTTCCACCTCCTTCCTCCCCCTCCCCAGTTGCTGAAGATGGGAAAGCAGATGGGCTTAGGAGAGAAGCCTATTGCAGGAATAGGTCCATTGGGTGGGTGTCCCCAGAGCTTTTTTGGGGAGGGAAACCCACACAGAGATGACAAAGGAAATAACTCCTGTTGATTTAAGGGAAGGGAAACAAATATTAGGGACAGTCAACCAAGTCAAGTAACTTACGTATGGAAAACATTTTAAGCTTTAAGTTTTCTAGTGTTATGAGGCAAAAATATGTGTTGAAATGCCTTACATACAGTCCTAAAATTTAATTTCTTATTCTCAGCCACATATCTTTCTCAAATTCCCAACCCCTATTCCACCTCAAGACTCTCCCAAATCTCCCATGCCCCAGGACACCTGGGATATTCATCTTTCTGACATCATTCCCACCTCTAAACTCTTACAGTGTTGTTATGAGAATAACACTTGTCTGCATTTAATCACATACTGTCTTGATGTACAGAATGTTTATTATTTCCATGAAGAACCCTCTCATTTCCTGAGACAAAGGAGCAATTGCGTTCTGAGAGCTCTCACAGTTGGCTTACGACCAACGATGGCAAAAATTTATAAAGGGGATATATATGTATAATTATGGTTGATTCATGTTGTATGGCAGAAATCAACATAACCTGGTAAAGCAATTATCCTCCATTTAGGAAAAATTTTTACAAAGTGAAGAAAGGAGAAATAGAGAATGTGTTACCTTAGTTTCCTACGACAAGGCCTTCCCAAAGATGTGCCAAAGTATCTACATTCCTATAGAACAAGGAAAAACAAAATTCTGTGGCCAAAACCTATGGAAAAAGCTGAGTCAGGCAAAATTTCATAAGAATAAGGTAAAGTGAATTGTGGCTGCCATCAGTCGGATAGCCAATGCCAGGTGCTAGGCATTCTGTGAAGGGCTTTATACATATCACTTCTTTGAATTTTCTCCACAGTTTTATAGGGGAGGAATTATTTCATTTCCATTTTTAAAATGTTTTTATTTTGTATTGGATATATAGCCAATTAACTATCACCTGTGTTAGTTCCAGGTGCAGAGCAAAGGACTAAGCCATGCTTATACATGTATACACTTTTGTAGGTGTGAAAATTGAGGCTCAGAGAGGTTAAACAACCTTCTCAAAGTTCAGTCAGTAAATAGGAGAGCTCAGAATTGCGCTGACGTCTGTTTGAACCCAGCACCAAGCTCTGATCACAAGACTCTTTTCTTATACCTTCAAACCCCCAAGATTTTTATACTTTTATATATAATTGTAAGGGGCTTCCCTGATAGCTCAGATGGTAAAGCATCTGCCTGCAACGCAGGAGACCCAGGTTCAATCCCTGGGTTGGAAAGATCCCCTGGAGAAGGGAATGGCTACCCTCTCCAGTATTCTTGCATGGAGAATCCCACGGACAGAGGAGCCTGGTAAGCTACAGTTCATGGGGTCGCAAAGAGTCAGACATGAGTGAGCATCTAACACACACGCACACCGTTGGAATCTCTAAAGGAAAGGTATCTTAGACACGATTTTCCAAGCATATTTTCAGAAACCATTTTTTTCGCCTCAAGTTATCTTGTGAGACTACTGTTCTGAGGAATGTGTCTTGGGTTAAGTAGAAGTTAGGTTTCATTATATGTAGAGCTTTATCTTTAGTAACAAGTTTTTATAGCCACTGTGTCATTTAATTCTCATAACCTTGGCACAAGGTACATTAGGTATTAACACAACCATTACATTGGGGGAAATTTAGATACATCAAATTCAAGTAACTTTCTCAAGTTTCCCATTAAATCATGGAACAGTGGAGGTTGGAATATAGCCAGTTGAGAGAGATCAAGAATATATAAAATGAATTGTCACCATTTTTACTGCTGGTTTTCAGGATATGGTAGAGGTGAATTGTATTTTTACAGCAATAATCAACCTTTACTAACTTAAAAATTAACTTGAAAATACATTAAATATTTCCTCTTCCTAGAATTCTGCCATGCTTTTGAAATGTATTTATGCTAGAGAAGGGAACAATTTTTTTTGTGTGTGTTGTTCTGTTTTTAATTGGAGTATAATTGCTTTGCAGTGTTGTGTCCGTTTCTGCTGTAGAACTAAGTGAATCAGCTCTGTGTATACAGATATCCCCTCCCTCTTGAACCTCCCTACCCCCGGTCCATCTCACCCCTTGGGGTCATCACAGACCACCAAGCTGAGCTCCCCGTGCTATACAGCAGCTTCCCGTTAGCTATCGATTTTACGCATGGTAGTGTATATATGTCAATGCTCACCCCTCACTTCATCACACCCTCTCCTTTACCCCCATGTCCACAAGTCCCCTCTCGACATCTGCATCTCTCTGCCTCCCCTTCAGGAAGGAAACTATTAGTGGCATGGAAATAAACAGTAAGGCTTGCCAATTAGAAAGGGGTGAAAAAATGGAAAAAAATTAGCACTTTGACAAATATGGATCATGTTTTAAAGAGAGCTTTTCAGTTAAACTTCACATTTGTATGGGTTCAAACTAAGCAAAAAATTACCCATATTTATTATATATGGGGTGCATGCGTGCGAAGTCACTACAGTTGTGTCCGTCTCTTTGCGTCCCTACGGACTATAGCCTGCCAGGCTTCTCTGTCCATGGGATTCTCCAGGAGAGCATCCTAAAGTGGATTGCCGTGCCTTCCTCCAGGGAATCTTCCTGATCTAGGGATCGAACCCCTGTCTCTCGGATCTCCTGCATTGCAGGTGGATTCTTTACCCACTGAGCCACCTGGGAAGCCCTATGTGTTGAGTAAATATTCTTAAATCTACTTCTTTGAGGAAGATATATTTTGCCTTGGTTGGACCTCTGGTAATACCAATGTGATAAATTCTGGCTATAATCGATGGTCTTAAAACAGTCATTTTTCCCAGTATCAGTTATAATACTGATTCCCAGAATCGTCAGTTTCATTAGAAGCTTTTGTCCAGAAAGTAGCTTGTTAATTAAGTGAAGTGCCTATATCTCTTGTTTACTGACAAATACACATTGTTCAAGGCTAACTATTGTATCATGATACTTGTTTATCATATTCACCTCTATGGATTTTTTTCACCTAGATTCATAATAGCATCCTCGTCATTTCTCGTGTTCTTATTGTTGCTTATATTTAACCCCACCATTTCCCTGTCACCGAAGAAAAGTATATCTGGTGTGTTATGGTTAAAGCTCAACATTTCTTCGTTGACAAGCTCCTTTCTGTTTTCGTTTTTCTGATAAGCAATGTTGTTTATCTTTTTCATTATGTGCATTGAGTCCTTCTTCAGATCTTCATATGCAAGCTCATTTTCAAAACTTCATTTCAATATCCATGTCAAGCATTTATTAATGCTTTGATCAACATTTTTCTGACATTAACAACCATGTAAACTGTATTTTCAAGACTGAACTATTAGGAGAAGGAAATGGCAACCCACTCCAGTATTCTTGCCTGGAGAATCCCGTAGGCAGAGGAGCCTGGCAAGCTACAGTCCATGGGGTCACAAGAGTTGGACACGACTTAGTGCTCTGTCTCACCCCAGGGATCCTGCCACGTATACCACAAAAACCAAACATCCCCCAATGACCTTGGCCCCACTGTTCCAATCACTCCCAGGTGGGAATTCAGGCGCATGTCCACAGAGGTCACAGACAACATACATACGGTTCTGTTATGTCCCATATATCAGCCTTTCATGTCCCAAGGAAGACATTTTCTCTTAGAGATTTTCATTTAGTGTATCTTTAAAAAATCTTGTGTTAAACTTGCCTCCATCTTTTTCTTGGGTAAGGACAACCCAGAAATGGCCCTTTTGTGTCTGTGATGTTGCCATTCACAGCTTTTCTTGATAGGCCTGGTACAATCTTGAGAACAGGGTTGCTGCATGCTGAATGTCAGACGGTAGCTCTAAGCTTTGCCTATCTTAGGTAGTTATGCTGTGCATTTTTTATGGTGTACCATGTTTGATTTGTCCCTAATACCTTTGAAGTTTTTCTGAGAAATGAAATAATGCAACATGAACTTATTAAAATACATTTTAAGCCTTTAAAAAAAATAAAAGGTATCAGAGGCAAAAGAAAAAATAAATTGGAATACATAAAATTAAAAATTCTGTGCGTCAAAGGAAAGAATCGACACAGTGAAAAGGCTGCTTATGGAATGGGAAATTGTATACCTGCTAAGAGGTCGTATTCAGGATGTATAAAAAAAACCCTCCTACAACACAGTAACTAAAAAACAGCTGATTAAAATGTGGACGAAAGGACTCGAATTTTTCCAAAGAAAATATGCAAATGGCCAATAAGCACATGGAAAGGTGCTCAATACCACTAATCATTAGGGAAATGCAAATAAAAACCATAATGAAATAACATTTCACACTCAAAACGATGGCTACTAACAAAAACAAAATGACAAGTGTAGGTAAGGATGTGGAGAGATTAGAACCCCAGGACACTCTTGGTGGGAACGTGAACCAGCAAGGCCGCTGTGGAAAACCACATGACATTTCCTGAAAATTTTAAACACAGAATTACCATCCAATTTAATAATTTCACACATGACTGAGTGATTGAACTGAACTGAACTGGATGTATATATCGAAAAGAATTGAAAGCAGGGTCTTGAATGGACATTTGTATACCTATGTCCACTGCAATATTATTTGCAATAGCCAAAAGGTAGAAGTAACCTAAATGTCCATCAGTGGATAAATGGATAAACAAAATACCATAAGTACATACTATGGGATATTATTTAGCATTAAAAATGAGAGAAATGCTGGCACATTCTACAACATGGATGAACTTTGAGGACAGTATGCTAAGTGAAATTAGTCACAAAAGGACAAACACTGGATAATTGCATTTATATGGAGTATCTAATATAGTGAAACTTAGAAAGTACAATGTGACTGCCAGGGGATTGGGAGTATTGTTTGATGGATACAGAGTTTCAGTTTTGTAGGGTGAAAAAGATGATGGATGTAAGATCCACGTGGAGATGGATGGCGATGATGGTATAACAATGTGAAATTAGTTAATGCCACTGAAATGTATATTTAAAATAATTAAAATGGCAAATTTTGTGTTAAGTGTAGTTCACCACAGTAAACAACAACACACTGACAATAGTAGCATAAGAAGCAGAAACGAGTAAATGGAATAAAATTCTTATATTCAATTAAAAAAAAAGACTGAACTATTTAAGGAAATCTTGACTTCCTTAATTCCTGTTCAGTATAGCAAGCATAGAATTTTTAAAAGAGTATTTGTACCTGATTCTTTAAAGACCATAAGATTCCTTGGTCATGGAATTTATTATAGATGTCACAGTGTGGGGAAGTAAGCATCAATGGCTTTATTTTTCACAGGAAGTTTGGGACAGAGACCTGCAAACAAAAATTTTTTTCCAGCCTACCTTATGCCTTTGGTGTATAACTATTTAACCTGTCAGAAAAAGAATTTATGATTACTCCATGTTTTTGTCTCTTAACAACTTTAATGAGAGATAATCCATATACAATACAAAACCAGTTGAAATTGTTCAGTGGTTTTTAGTGTATTGATGGAGTCGTGCAACCATTAGTGGTATTTAATTTCAGAACATTTTCATTATCCCAGAATGAAACCATGTACCCAATAGGAGTCACTCCTGATTCCATCTCCTCTAGTCCCAGGCAACCACAACTCTACTTTCAGTATCTCTAGATTGGCCTATTCTGGATATGTTATATAAATGCCATCATGTGATACGTGTCATTTTATGACTGACTTCTTTACTCGGCTGAAGGAGGAGGTGGCTGCCTGCTCCATGGCACAGTGGCAGAATTCTTGTCTTGCCTGGAAAATCCCACAGACAGAGCAGCCTGGTGGGCTTCAGTGCATGGCTCACAAGAGTCAGACATGACATAGTAACTAAAAAACAATCTAAACTTAGCAAAACATTTTCACATGATATGCAGGCTATCGTGTCATGATTGGTGACTTTTTCATTTATTGCCATTTTTTTCCTTACAGCTGTCTGAGGCACTGACATGTGTAAGAAAAGTCAGTGTGTTTGTTGACCTTGTTAAGACCTCTTCATGCTCTCCGTTGTTAATGTTTTTCTGAGAAAGCAGTGCTGGTTCGGAGCTGATCTACTAGTTTTGTAAATTTGTTCAGGGCTAAGGTTTTCATCAGATATTATCTTTGCAAATTTGTCAGTGTAACTCTCACAATCAGCAGAACATATATCCCTGTGATTACTATATTTTATGCTAGGCACATGTCATTTTTCTGCAGCTGATACTTAGAATATTCACACTTGTTGATGTTCAGTTCTTCACAGTATATCCTAGCATGCTGCAAAACCAAATGAGTAGTTGATGGCATATAACCCATTCTTTGGTCAACAGAAAGCCATTCAATGCATTGTCCAGATCTTCATTCTTTTCAGGTTTGCGATGCTTTCCCAGTTGTCATTAGTGCTTAGTTGTCATCATCACTGCTAAATTGACAGTCTTTTTTTTTCAGTCATATAGATTTTTCACCACATTTTCAGTAGATGTCTTACAGATAGATCTTAATTAAACCTTTTTTTTCCTCTTTTTCCTTTTGTCCATTGAGGTATAGTTGATTCACAGCATCGTGCTAATTTCAAGTGTACAAAAAGTGATTCAGTTATATATATTCCTTTTCAGATTCTTTTCCATTATAGTTATTATAAGTTGTTGAATACGGCTCCTTGTGCTATATGGTAGGTTCTTGTCATTTATCAATTACATAGATATATTTTTTATTCTTTTTTTTTAATTGTTAACAAAATATATTTTTATTTATTTTTTATTTATTTTTTTCTTTTCTTTTTTTTAATTTATTTTTTTAATTTTAAAATCTTTAATTCTTACATGCGTTCCCAAACATGAACCCCCCTCCCACCTCCCTCCCCATAACACCTCTCTGGGTCACCCCCATGAACCAGCCCCAAGCATGCTGTATCCTGCATCAGACATAGACTGGCGATTCAATTCTTACATGATAGTATACATGTTAGAATGCCATTCTCCCAAATCATCCCACCCTCTCCCTCTCCCTCTGAGTCCAAAAGTCCATTATACACATCTGTGTCTCTTTCCCTGTCTTGCATACAGGGTCGTCATTGCCATCTTCCTAAATTCCATATATATGTGTTAGTATACTGTATTGGTGTTTTTCTTTCTGGCTTACTTCACTCTGTATAATCGGCTCCAGTTTCATCCATCTCATCAGAACTGATTCAAATGAATTCTTTTTAACGGCTGAGTAATACTCCATTGTGTATATGTACCACAGCTTTCTTATCCATTCATCTGCTGATGGACATCTAGGTTGTTTCCATGTCCT